>VXAC01003824.1:39547-92571 GCA_013399225.1 Rhipidura dahli
CCTCCCGCCCGCTGCCGCCTACTGTCGATGTTCCCGGGTGCTGACTGACCCGCGGGGTCTCGGGGCTCTTGGGGGGGCCATCGCCTCCCCTCCCGGGCGCCGGGCCCCTGCGGCGCCCGGGAGCCTCTAAGGGCCGCCCGAGGTACGGTGGCAACGATGGACGGGAGGCGGCGGCTGCCGGGCTCGGCGCGCTGAAGCGCGTAGTGCCCGGGAACGCTGGTCTGAGCACCTGCGTTGGATGTAGGGACCGCGCTCCGGGAAGAACCTGGAAACACGCCTGGAGCATGAGGCGTGGAGACGCGGGAGCTACTGAAGTCATTGCTAGGAAGCAGCGCTTTCTGTAAGGCTTGTAATGCTCCCTTGCTTAATGGCTTTCTTCTTGCCCTTCCTTGAGTAAAATATGAAACGTGTCTGGAAGAGAGAAATTTCAGTGCCTTGATGAGAAGGCTTGTCCGAGCAGCAGGGCTGTTTTACGAGGAAGTGTGTCTTGCTTGTTTACTGACTACCTTGCTTTTGGTTTCTTGTCTTGAAAGCCACATCACACAACACTATCAGGTTTCTGAGATGTGGCTTTGGCAGCAAAGGAAACTTGCTCAGCAGCTGGCCAGTGTTTCCCAAACAAAAGAGCAGTTGAGAATGCGTATCTGCCATCATTTTTGGGATATGACAGTCTTTGCGACTCCTCCAACGTCTCTTTGGTAGTAAATATCGTTATCACCATTGACCGTACTTCAGTTTCACTGAGCCCAAAAGATGCCACTCGCAAAGGGCACGGAGCAGTTCAGATATCCAGCCCTCGGGAGCCAGTATAGCGAGCACAGTGACTTAGAGTGCTCCTTGACTTGCTTTTTAGGGCTGGCACCTGAAGTGTCATTGAACTGGCATTATAGTGGGAATTATTTGTGTAGTTTGTTTGATACAGTTACGGCTTAAATGAAGAATGGCTTTACAGTATGCTTTCAAATCATTTTTTGTGATTTTTATGTGGTACCACAGTTAATACTTTCTGCCACTGCAGTAGTCTTCCTCTGGTTAATTAGCAGCTACAAGTATCATTCGATGCTTTATATTTATCACTTTCTGGCATGTCAAATGTGTCACGTTTCTGCAGCTGAGGCAACGAAATAGTTTATTTTACTAGAGAATAACTATTTACTGGTAGTCAGGACTTCGTGCTAGTGTCTAGTAGCTTAGTAGCTGGGTGTTTCTGCATAACTTTATACTGTAATCTTGGGGGAAGATTTTGTGGTGCAAATAGAGACCCCTTTCTTGCTAGTGTGTGGGGCTTGGGCTGTAGGTGAGGGGAAAAAAATAAGAGATAATGATAATATATGAGCTGAAGTCTGCAAATATTTTAGCTCATTTGCAGTCTTTTAGTCATCTGAGTGAATACTGATTAGGATAAGGTAATGGTTACAAGAGGCTGAAATATTAGCATGGGTGGGGAAGATGGGAAAATTTGTTTGGTGATGCCTTGACTTTGGGACGGTAGATTTTTTTTTCCACCTGAATACCTCACCAAACCTCACATACTGTTTCAGTTTTCTATTCAGATAGAGCAGCAAGCACTCAGCTGAATGTTTCATGTGTCAGCATTGAGCATTTTGTAATAATTTTCCCCATTAATATCAAACATACATACGGAATTAAGAAAACATTTAGCTAGTATAGTGGTAGGGAGAGGAGCTGTGGGAAATGGAAGTACCTCCCCTAAACTTAGTTGCTGCTTTTTGAAATACTGAGTAAGATGGTTCTTGTCTGTTGTTGAGCATGATGAGTCAGTTGGGTTGTGTGCCAAACCCAACAGAGCTGCTCTCTGAGATCTAGAGCACCCATAGGTTTTTTCAATACTGAAACACAGACACATCAGAGAACACTTTCCTGAAAATTTAAGATTTGAATCAGATACGGATTCAGTGTAGTGAGTAAGTAATGAAGCGTTTGAGATTTAGGGAAGGGAAAATCAGTTTTTCAAGGTAGTGTGATGCCATTTCAGAGGCATTGCACATAATCCACGTGTTTTTATTGCACAACTCTAGTCCAAAGAGGAATTCCAAGCCTTGCTACCACTGTAGAGATAGTTGAGAGAAACTTGATAATGAATTCCAGCCAGTGAGCAGTTTGGTGCTGAATTGTTTTTCTCAGGTTTGAGATTATCTGGTGTTTGGAACTGAGACTGGTGTAACTTGGTTTTCACAAAATCTAACTACTTTAATGTTGAGCAACTTTTGAAACATTGTTTTACCGAATTCTGCCCTTGACATAGTGTTTGCTTGATAGCTGTTTGAAGTGTGTTGACACAGTCTCTACGGGTCTGAATTAGTGTGTCAGTCATCATGTGATAGGGTACTTGGCTTTGACTTCAGGAGCTTTTCTGAGTTGTGAAAGTAACTTCTTGCTTGCTGAGACCTCTGCAGGTTCCCTGACACGCCACTTTTGCAATGTGTTTCCAAGGTTTCTGGTAAGGCTGACTGAAGAATTTCATTTTTTCTGTAACCTGCTTCTAGATTGTTCTGTAGCATTTAGGATGTTTTCTCATCAGCAGAAGACAACAAAGTGAAGAATTGCCTCTAAGTACAGAGGAACCTGACTCAGAGAAAAGATGGATACTCTATTGCAACATTAACTGCTGTTGTTATCTCTGATAAGCCTTTGTAGGTCTCCAAGATAAAAGCTTATTTCTAGCAAAAGGCACACCTTGCCTTTGCTTGTTGCAACTTCAACAGTTTGTCTTTGCTCTCAAGTCAGACATGATTATTTGGAAATTCCTTGAGAAAGCTTGGGGCTGAAATGGATTTCTTGGTATGTGTTCTCTTAAGCTTGGCAGAAGACACTTCTGGGCATGTGAGTGGTGGGAATTACAACAGCTGTTTGAACACTCCCTTGCATTATCTTGATTCTATATTACATACTTTCAAATGTGCCTTATGTTTTGGTAAATCAGGATTCCATGGTTTTTGGGCATCTGACTTCAGGATGGACTGGTGTCCCTTTCAGTCTTGGTATAACAGTTTCTTAACATTCTCTGTCCCTTGACAGCACCACTCACCATCAGTATTACTTTTTCTACTGTTAATTCCAGATGTGAGAGTCTTAGGAGCACCCTGGCATTGAGAGTACAGAGTTTTAAATGTGCTTCAGCTCTGTGCAGTGGGTACTTGTTCCCTCTCCAGTGTTCAGCCTTGAGCACAGAGGTTCACAGTCAATACATTTGGTTTTCTTGCATTAAACTTCTGATGGCATCTGTTTTCTTAACAAGAATTCATTCCGTACAATATGGGAATGCCTGTATGTCTTTACTTTCCTTGGCAGGGTTAAGATGTACTCTGTAGGACTGGGAGAGTGGTTTTACTCAGGCAGTTAGTTTATTACCTTATTTCCAGTATCCTCTCCTCCGGGGAAGCTTTCTCTTTAAGTTGTCACACAGTGCTCCTTTCTTCAAAACATTGTTTGGGTCTCGCAGCTGCCTTGGAGAATGTGTGTTAGTTGTGTGGTGTGATACAGCAGCACTAACCAGAGCAAGTACAAAATGGACTTGTGTGAATGCTGAAAAGGGTCTGGCCAGGGGAGTTTAGCTCTCCCAGTGCACTCATGTAATCATTTGCTGTAGACCTATCCCACGACTTCCTTCCTCTAGATAGGAAGCCATAAAGAAGTTTCATGTGACTAAACTTGATGTGATTGTGCAATTCTCTGGTCAAATGGCAAGTGTATGGCTACTAGATAGCTTTTCCTTTATAATGTTTTGCACTTGTGTAAATTTGTTTATAAAGACAGAAATTACTAATCTGAAAACTTGAAGTGAGAAAAAAAGTGTTTACTGCCTTAATGGAAGTCAATAATATCAAATTGAGATTACTGAATATAATGTGAGATTGCACGAATTTGTCTCTTGGTTGGCAAGGATGCATATTCTGGGCTGGATCGGGAACTCGATGTAATCAGGTGCTGCACCTGCACAATTGCACCTGGTTCTCTTATGCCCTAAAGTACTCTCATGCATTGAATTAACCTCTGTTCTCCCTTTCCCCACCACTGTGTATTCAAGTGAGTCCAGCCTTGGCTTTTCCTGATAGCTTTCCAGGTAGCCAGCATTCAGTCTTGTGTGTCTGTTTGTGAAAGGTAAGTACAATTCATAATTTTGTGGAGACAATCTCACCCCTTGCAAAGTGGTTCATACGTCAAGCCTGTCAAGGGATTTTCCTGCTTTCAGTTGTTCCTGTCTTTGTCTTTCTGTATTATCCCAAAGTAGTATAGATTTTGAATCCTAAGGAGGTGATCTTGACTCTGATGAAGGACTTAGACCAGGTGTCCCTCTGGGAGTGGTGCATACATTAGAAGACAGATCGTTCGAGGAGAGCGTAACTCCTCTGGGATTTTTCCATTCTCTTCTCTGGTATAGATTTAGGAGTTTATAGTGGTGACAAAGGTTACCACTGTTCACAAAAAGGCACTGAGATGACAGGATCATTCTGAACCATCAGAATGAGTAAATTACTGGGCAGTTTGGTTCACATGTACAATAGAAAATGAACCTTCTTTAGATAATAACCAGCATTTCTTATCTGCTTGGATTAATGCCCCACAGATAGCAGTGTTCACTGTGTTTGCCATCTGAACACCTGGGCAAAGGTGCAGGGCAACACATCAGTACTGCAGCTTAGGTACAGAATGATTATGTAGGGCTGGCATCCCTTACCCCTGGAGTGCTGCTGCACAGTAATTCCGGGGTGGGCTGGAGCCAAGGAGAGTCTGTGAGTGTGATCGGGCCGTGGGGTACTCTGAAGCCCATCAGAGCACATCCCAGGAGTCAGCAGCTGCGCTCTGCTGCAGCCATGGTTTTCCTCCCAAACACCATAGGCAGTTGATGTAACTGCAAACAGTCCCATCCACTGGGTGTCTGTACAGCTTAAAGTACTGATGATGTGGGATATGTGCCCAGGTGGATTTGGATGGCTTGTTGCCCTTTATTCCAAGAGGGAGGAAGGAAAATGCTAAAGAAGTTTTTACTTATGCAAGAAACATGACTATAGTAATAAACCCCAGATTATACAGAAGTAGCTTTTGTATTACCTTATTGTCGGTGTTCCATGTTTCTAATAAAAATTGGAGGCAAAGTAAATCATTAACTAGTAACTGAAGTCCTCTTTGCAAGCAGATGGTGTACACAATTGCCATTAAATATGCTTGGTTTTCTAGCACACAACAACCATTCATCTCTCTCCCTTAGTACGTTTCCATTATATGGGACAGTAAATCAAGGGTAGCTGTGTTTGACTAACAGGATTTCAGTTAAAGGAGGTTGAAACCTGAAAGCATGTGCTTGATTGTTTTGTCAGCTTTGTACTTTTCAGCTTAAAACAAACAACTTTATGAGGTAGATTTCTTTAAGATAAATTGTTATACAATCAGGGAAGTATTTATTTTATTTGACTTACTTATTTTATCTCAGACTGTTAATATACTTTGGGTTTTTTGAGGTAGGTATGTTAGATAAAAAAGGATGCTGGATTTAATTCAAGCAACATCTCTAGTTGTTGCTTTACGTTAAATGTTTTCTTGCATGAGACTGTAACTGCAGAAATGAAGTATAAAGGGAGAGATTGTCTTATGATTGTCAATTGAAAAGATGCAGCTAGAATAAATATATCAGCAGCCTTTTTTTGGAACTTAGTGAAATACAGAGGAAGCATCTGAACCAAGTGAAATTTCTCTGATGTTAATACATTTTTGGTAATTCCTTTGCTAGATAGCCATAATGTAGTGTTTCCAGCCAAGTGAATAATGAACCTAACAAAACTTGCTTCTTGCTATTGAAAAGTTTTGGACCACTGCATTTAAAACTGAAGTACTGCACTTGCCATGCCACAAGTAGTTGTCATATAGAGCTCTGCAGTTTATTAAGAGGAGCATTTAAAGCCTAAAAGTTAAGAATTTGGGGGTTGTGTCAGTTTTTGTGTTAATTAGCAAAGAATGATATTGTTATGAGATGTATAAACAATATTCTCAACTTGTAGATATGCCCTGATAGAATTAAGCAATACATTATGTAACTTCATTAGAAATATTCGCAGGATAGATTGATTCAACATCAGTTTGCTTTTCTGTAGTCTTGACATTTTGACTGCAGGCTCGTAGTGGTTGTGGGCTGGTGATGATTCATGTATTAATCACTACTTGACACTGAGACTGCCTTCACAAAACTCAACGAGTTTCCTGCGAGACCCAGAGAGCTTTTCCTCTGCCTGAAACTGGCTGGAGCAGAGAGTAGGCGGGACCTTTTTTCCTTCAGTGTCTTGATTTGTTGTTCTTGCAGTGGTTTTTTTCTAATTTTTCTTTGCACCTATGTCCCATACATTTCACTCGGTTTCATCTGCATTCCTTTAAGACCTTGGGAGCAGATGATGCTGCAGCACAGTTCTATCTGATCACCATCCCTGTAAGTATTGCCTTATTTGCAGTGAAACAGTTCTCACCACTCTGTCGAGGACAGCTCACTGTCTTGTGCTGGTTGCGTCTGTCTCATCACTGACACTGCAAATCCAGCAGCTGCTGAATATTTCTTAAGAGGGACTGGGGATTTATAGCATTTGTTCCACACTAATGAAATCAGGATTCATATAATGATGTGAATTTCACCTTATAAAAATCTAGTAGTTATGCAGGTGTTACTAATACTATTTAATGTTTATTCATGCCCCTTATTCTTTATTACTTAAACTTGCTGAGGGTGATTTATCAGCTCTTCATTACCAGAACTTGTCTTCCATTTGGTACCATTCCTTCTGGTACCTTTGCATTGTCTGTAAAGGATGCATGCATCTGTAATGGACCGATCTGTCTCGTTTTCATTTAGGTCAGCAACATTTTTCTTAATTGTTTTTCAGTCTTTTCTTTCCCCTGCATTTCTTTTAAAAATTATTTTTATTTCATTCTTTTACTACCTATTACTTGAATATTTTTAGCTATAACATTGCCAAGTTTTTTAATAGCTGTCCAACAAGGGAGTCTGCATGCACACTGAAGGTTTTTGTTGTAGCACATTTTTCAGTCATATGTTAGTTCAGGGAGCAATGGATTCTTTTTCCTTGCCTCTACACTTGTACGCTGTGCTAGATATCTTGAGGAAAGTAAACAGCCTGCTTTTGAGAAAACTAGTGCTTGCATAAAAAGTAAACAAGTTCCAGATGAAAATGCAAATTGAAGGAAACTGCAAATTGAAACTTCCATGTTGAAGAACCTGTTTCTGATACTGCTTTGAATTGCAATAAATAACATTTCTTTGTGACTGTATGGTCTTTAATGAATTTTGTGCTGGACATAAAAGCAAAGGTAGGACAGTTTTGGTTTGAAATAGGTTTTCTACACTATCTGTTCTTAAGCATTTTCTTTCTTCTGTCTATCTCTGATTTCAAGTCTAGACTCTTCAAAAACTGGGTAAAGTTGAATGAATTCCAGTTTAAGTTTGCCCTGTTTGGCAAGGGGGGAGGGTGTGATGTTGCTAAGGGGAAGGCAGCAAGGGAAAATGCTTGCTGGGTGCCAGAGAAATAGTTTCCAATGTGTTCCTCTGACCGATGTGCTTTCTACTGACGTCCAGCTGACAAAAGTCCAGTTTTTCCTAATAATTGTCTTAATACAATTGTACACACCATAGTTCTGCAGTGGAAAGTTTTTAAATTAGAATTTGTTTTTTGAAAACTTCTTGTGGAGGGAAGCCAGCTCATGGATAGTCCCTCATCTGGATCTCTTTGCTATTATCAACAGTTGAACGGACTAGCATGTGTGACTCGCTGAGGCTTATTTGCTATTGATAATGGTTTGTCTTGCAGCTGTTCTTTTATCAGGTTTTCTGCAAGACTGAAGTTGTTGCAAATGCAAACTGATAAAGTGCTAGCATGGAAATGGTGCAGGCTTTTTGCAATGAGATTCGCTTGGGGGGGGTGGTGGTGGTGACAAATCAGGAATGTGAAAAATAAAAGGCTCTAAAATAAAGAACTGTTCTGGTGCAGGAGCACTATCAGGTATCCCTTGCCACAAATGAAGTAGGAGATAACCAGCTTTCCAGCTGTTTGCAGCCTGCCACAGCGTGGCCGTGGACCCTGATGACCCCGGTCCCAGTCCTTGCTTCCATCACAAATGTGCTTCCCTTGCTGTGTGTTCTTGCCCTGTTAAGTCAATACTTTGGGCAGTTGTACTCAGCATGCTCTGAGCATTGAGGCTGGATCAGAACAAGGGCCAGAAAAGCTTTTCTCTGCTTTTCTCAGCAGCTCAGTCTGAGTTTAGCTTAAACCAGTCAGGAAAACATAACCTCAGTCTGTGTCGAGGTCTTAGCCTCCTCCTTCTCTCAAGTGTGGAGAGCATGATGACAGTAAAGAGAAGTTCTCCTGGCAAGGGTAGCATGCTCTATCATGCTATTTTTGGCAGTGCCTTCAAAACATCTGCAGTCAGTCCAGGCTTTCTAAATGCTGCATTCAGTGCATGTACAGCTGAGTGTCCTGGTACACCAAGTATGAAGGCTGCATGGTGTGCTGTGGGGGGAAGGCAGAGTGTTGTAGGGCATGCAGGATCAAATAAGCTAAGTCAGGTCTGGCTGAAGATGATAAAATTGTTGCTGTATAGGGTGAACACTGAAGCTGCCTAGAATGCTATGACTGGTGTTTGTTGCATATTTTCTTCTCTCTTAGGACCCAGCTTGTCAACAGTTTTGGTGTGGGTGGCTTTGCATTTTTACAGATGAGGTGTTAAATTTGTCTTCTGTTTGTTGGTGATGTTGAAGCTAGAGACTGTTAATGCCTAAGTTTCCAAACTCAACTGCTTAGATTGTACTCCCAAAATATGCAGTTGTACATATTTGTCTCTTTGGGATCAAAAATGCAAATTTATGTGATACCAAGTTAACCACTTTTTATTTTTATCAGGCTTTTTACAGGCTTCCTCTTCATTTGAAGTGAAAGATTCAAGTGGTAAGGTTTGCATAATTGCTGATTTGACAGTAGCCTTCTCAGTGGAATACAAAAACAGTGGACAAAAACAGGTAAGGGCAGTGAGTATCTTACTGCTTGTCACTTATTAGTATTTTTAGTATTTATAAAATGTGTGGTAGTTCTGCACGTGTGCAGTATTTAAACTTTCAACCAGTATTTTTATGCATGATAAACTGCTTCAAAGATTTTTAATCTGTTGAATCAGCTTTTCTTCATTACAGATGCTTCTTCTAATTAAATGGCAAGGTTA
Source organism: Rhipidura dahli (assembly GCA_013399225.1). Taxonomy (NCBI): domain Eukaryota; kingdom Metazoa; phylum Chordata; class Aves; order Passeriformes; family Rhipiduridae; genus Rhipidura; species Rhipidura dahli. The sequence goes on from VXAC01003824.1 coordinate 48,782, forward strand.
AGGCTGCCTGAAACAATCACAGACAAAACATGGGAAATTACTTTTGTGACTGAAATTCCACACCAGTCCCATTGATGACTAATGGCTTTCAGTTGAACTGTAAAGGCAAAAATACTACGAGTTCTCTTTTGGTAACTTAGTCACACTCACGTCGACTAAATCTGAACTGAAAGGCTGTTGGCACGTAGCTTTTAAACTTTTTAAACTCTGGAAATCTGTGACCTTCCTACTTAGCAAATCTCTAGATTTCAGTGTATCTACAGACTAGTGCAGTGCTTACAGATTGTTCCCTATTAACAGCAAAAGCTTGTTAATGGAAAATTAAGAATTCGCTTTAACAAATAAGTTTTGTCTTTTTTTTTCTTTTTGTATCTTCACTACTGAATAGGAATTGTGGATTATTTACAGTCTTATTGCAGTTTTGTGTTGTTGAAGTGGATTTTTTCCCCTAGCTCTCAGTGTAATAAAAGGTTAAAAAAATCCTGCTACTTTGCCAGTGGTGTACTTGCTTTGTGTGATTTGGCCTGAACCTTATATTGTATAATCCATGTCTTCAGTGGTGATGCTGGTACTCAGAACTGACTTCTTTCATTACGTGCTTTTGTCTGTTTCTTCTTGTAAACAGTAAACTCAAAACTTCCAAGTAAATGTCATATTGGTCTTCAGATACCACATTTCTTCACAATGTGTAATAAATTACAAGTGTTACAGTCAAAACTATGTAAGGATGTACCACTCACGTTTGTTCTTGCTCAGTTGTACTACAAGAAGCAAAGCTTAAATTCTCCCATTTTCACATGTCCAGAGTTTGCCAGATTTGATTCTTGTAGTACAGAAGTACCTGCAAATTCATATTGCTAGTTTAGGAGGAAAAATAAGTCTAAGAGGTGCTGTGAGTATGTAGTGTTTTGTACTCCACTTTCAGAGAGCAAGATTCTTATACTCGAATGCCAGTAATATGCTGCTTGCTATATACTGGTATATAAGTAGACATCTTATAGTATTAATGTCTGCTGTATGTTTGTAACAGTTTCATAGGATATTTAAAAAGCTCTTAGGAAAAGCTTTCATGTGTTTTATTTTCTACCCCACAGTTTGTACACTTTTTTCTTCCGCAAAATGCTTCAGTAGACTCACAGAGCTCATGTGGTGAAGGTAACACATCTCATCCAGTTCTGATATTGGATTTTGGAGCAGGACATTCATTAAGCCTGAATTTCTCAGAATCTGGAGACAAGTACCAAGTTGAAGAGTTAGTTTTCCACTACAATTTGTCAGATGCAACTTTATTCCCAAATTCAACTGCAGGTAAAATGAAGATTTGCTGTTGTTGTTGTGTAACCCTTCCAGATGTAATACTGAGTCATTTCTTTAAATACTGGTACATACTAATGCAATGTATTTTTTTACAGGAGTTGTGAAGACTGTATCACATAAAAATATTCTTCAGGCGCATAGGGGCACAAAATACAGATGCATCAACTCCAAGCACATCAATATGAAGGCTGTGAATGTTACTTTCAGCAATGTCACTTTGGAAGCCTATCTCACAAATGGCACTTTCAGTGTGAACAGTAAGTATCTTGTAACAGAAAATGTATTTGATGAGTTAATATTTTCAGTAGCAGGTTATTTCTTTTTAAGTTCTGACTAATCATATTAAGGCGGGTACAAACTGGATCTGAAGCTCTGATAGCAGCATCTTTTGAAATGAATGGGCTTGCATCAGGTTTTCTCTGTAGGATGTTGGAATCCATGATTAGGAGATAATGCCCTGGGTTCCCATGGGTATTGTGCTGGGCTGTCCATGAGTATGGGTGTTAAACACATGCTGCAGTAGGTTGAGTGGGCACATGGCCAAAATCGTGGTTTAAGAAGTATCTGGTAACTTACAAGCATTATAGACTCCACCAAAGTAATTTGAACTAGTAACTATGTGCTCTGGGGAAAATTAGTGAAATAATGGCAGACAGTAGAGAATTGATCTGTAGGGAGCAGAAATGTACATCTTCCTACAGGAGGTTTTATGTCAGCTGTAACAGTCAGGTTTTTCTTTCAGGCAGGATCACAAAGTGATACTTTTATCCTGATTGCTTGTACTGAAAAGCAGTTTGGAATTTTACTTCAAATGATTAAAGGCCAATTACTTCATGGTGTGTTCATGTTCTCTGCTTTTGCAGCAGCTCTCCTCAAACACAAAAGAGCTGTATAAGCTGATCACCCCTACTGTCTTAAGGAGTGATAAGTCTTTGCCTTACTTTTAGAGTCTTCATCTTCCCTGGGAAATGTAGAACTTTTCTGTAGCTGTTAATGCCATTTATCCCCCTGCTAAGTTGAAGCAAATATTAAAATCTAGGGCAGCCCATGCTAGCGTGGAGTGGATACAGTGAGCAGGTGCCTTCTACTGGAGTATCTCTACCTTGTCTTGTTTCTGTGAAAAAATACCTTGCCTGATGCATGATAATAGTGGCATTGACTTCTTTTATGGCTGCTTCACATGACTGGCTCAGATTCGTGTGTATCATTCCCTTGATCAAACTTTTCCATTCAGTGAACTAGTTTGCAGTAAAGATGTGGACCTACATTTATGCTTAAAAAAACCCACACCAAATCCTGATTTCTATTGCTGCAGTCTTCAGAGCTCTCTTTTTATTTTTAATTATGAAACTTTGATCCAGTTGTTTTACCAGGTAAGTATGATAAGTGATGATTTATCAGCAGGCTCAAACATAAGACATGATAGTGGGAAAAACTGATTTTTAACTTCTACAAAACTTCAATAAAATCTCCCCTATGTAATATTTTTATTTTTTAAGATCTGAAGATCTACTCTTACATAGTCCTCTGGTCAAAAAAAAAATCAGTATTGCATTATTTCTGGAGGATGTTTCTTGTGGAATGCAAATTTGATGAAACTGTGTGAAGTTCTGATTGTGATCACACACTAGTCTGAGTTCAGGGATGGAGGGGGATGTTATTTTGTGGTTTTGTTATTTCCACATTCCTGTTATTCATACTGCCATGTGCAGTTTTTTCTTTAAATTATCATCGTCCCTAAGTTTTTATTATAGTGTTAGATCTGACTTTTCCATTCCTAGTGCACAATGAGTGTACTAGAAGTTAGTGACCGGAGGGATGGTAGTGCTTATCTGCAGCTCTGAAAGGGAGGCTTTCATTTTCTCTCTGTTGGTAGTTTTGCCAGCTGCTTTCTTGTAACTGTTGAGAAAAGACAAAAGAATTTGTCTCATCTTCGGATCTGTCCTGAAGAGCTACTAGAAGCTGCTCTAAATCAGTTCAGTAAAAATAATGTATCAAAACTCCACCTAGGCTAAACTTCCACTCGATGTGATTTGGTTGTTTCCATCTCTGCCAACTTAAATAAAAGCCTCTGTGTATTGAGGTCTTGCAGATAGAGGGTAATTCTCCACTGAAGTACCCAGAAGGCTGCTTTTTGGTTTGTTAGGAAATGATTGCATTTTGGGATCAGACCAGTATCCATCTACAAAATACAGGATCATTCCTCCTTCATCCACCTTCCTTCTGCTCTTTGACTTTCCAGAAGTAGAAATAGGAAAGCATGCTATGTTGGAGTATGTGTCACTTCAGATGGTGTGATTAGAGTTCCTCTTTCTGAGCCATAATCAAAAGTTAAGCTGCTGTTTAAAGCTATTTATTAGATGTCTGGTATCTGCAAGATAGGTATGCATTAAGTTTTAGAAGTAGGCCCTTTGAGTCAGAGTTGATTGTTGCTGCAGTTGCTGTAGTCCTTAAAAAGTTGCAAGTTGTTATCCCTGGCATGTGGAGATGACCTTGGCTTGGAACATGGAAGCCTCTACTTTAGTAATGTCTTTGTTATGACCTTTGATTTTGGCTTAGATGTTCAATGCAGGAACCTTCTTGGCTCCCAGATCAAGTTAAGATCTTGCTGCCACATGTTTCCAAATACTCTGGCAAATAAATCAGAGTCACTGTTCCCTTGGAAGTTGCTGCTGGACTGGATGACAAGAGAAGGTGAACTTCCCCACCTTCACAGCCTTGTTAACCCCGTGGAGGATGGCTCCTAGTGTGGGACTGAAGGGGGGATGGATGTGAGAGCATACAGAAGAAAACTTGCCATCAGAATCAGTGTTTTAGAATCCCCTTGTTAAGGACAAAAGAGCCACAGCAATATTTTAAGGCTACTGTGGGTATTGCCAGAATAATGACATTGAGGGTAAGGAGAACACATCTCCTGGGAGACCACTTTTAACAGTGGGCCGGAGAACTGTTCCTCTGCTTTTTCTTGAGTGATAGGGATCCCAGCCTGGCTGTGAACAGACAGCAGGCAGGAGCACTGGCTCTGTCAGATTTATCCTGACCCAGTGGCAAAGTGAAATGACAGATGTGAATGAAAGTGGATGTGGTCACCATGAACTTCAGTAAATTACCAGCACAGGTGTCGTTTTCACGTGCCAGGCTTTGAAAGGGTGTCAGACTTTGCAAAAAAAAAAAAAAAAAAAGTGATACTTTAGCATCGTGTTTCTGAGCTTTTATTATCTTTTATTAGAAAAAAAGCTACTTGAAATTGTGTCTCCCTTGAGGATTGAAAAGGTAGATCATCCCACAGCTTCATTTTGTTTGGTGATGACTGTTTTCCTTTCTCTGCAGAGACAGAATGTGCTGAAGATATGGTCTCCACTACTACTGTAGTGCCTACAACTCCTAAACACACTACTAGCCAGTTTCCAATAACTAGCCCAGCACCAACCTCATCACCCCCAAATCCTGCAGTTGGTAAATACAATGTGACTGGTCCAAATGGAACCTGTGTACTTGCCTCCATGGGCTTACAGCTTAATATCACCTATCCAAAGAAAGATGAAAAGGTATATTTTGATTTTTGTTTCTTCAAAGCCTTCACATTTCTTCTTTGGGGAAGACTTGGTAAATTATTATATACTAACCTTTTTCTTTAGAAAGCCCGGGTGTTTATGTTCATCCATCATTATCCTTTATTTGAATTGCTTAACTTGGTCTAGACTAGTGACATTTTAAACACTTCTACTGAAAGTCCTTCTTAAGGATTTTTCCGCTCACTAAAATCAGTATTAAACTTGTCTGTTGAATCCAGGAAGCGTATATGGTCATTTAAGAGAAGTAGTAACAATTATCAAGATATGAGATGGGGAGTCCTATTATCAAAGTTGCAACCGAAACAAGATTGTTAAATAAAATACAGAAATTTGGCCTGAGGCATAGAAACAGTGATTGACTTGTAGAAGGGAAAATTACTACTGTAAAACTGGACAGGCTTGTGACTTAACTACCTTCCAGCCAGCACTGATGATATTTGGGTTTGACTTTGATGCTTAAAACCTACTTAACAGCTGATTTTAATAGTGTAAAAAAAAAAAAAAAAACCCCATGGTTTGTGTAAGATCCAGCCCTGGCACAGGTTCTTTCCCTCCACTATTGGTGCAGAGCCCGGGTTGCCAGCCCTATGGACAAACCCAAAGTTCCAAAGGGACTGTTGAAGATCCCCAATAGGAAACAATGGTATTGCAAAAGAAACTTTTGTGTTTATATATGATGTTGATGATGACTGAGAGGTAAAATCATGAGCACTTAATAGCTGGTATGTGGCTGTACAATGTCTTGTTATGATGATAACTGCTTTTAGCCACCTTAATTGTGTGTAATTCCCTGATTCTGGTGTTCTGCTTCTGGTCGAACAGCTGAATTCTAGTGTAATGACCAGTGAGGAGGTGGCAAATAGGTTTTCTAAAGTCACATGAGGATCAGCTAAGAGCAACTGTAAGGTTTCTATTTAATTGTTTGGCAAGTGCATTTAACCCACAGCCTTCTGCAGATGCAAGACCATATAAAATTATGAACCATGGGCAAAACTAAAGCATTTTGAACTGAAATTACATGCAAGATGATTGTGCTGACAGGTGGTTCCCTTAATTGCTCCTACCTTATGTCAAAGCAGTGTTTTATAGCATATTGCCCTCTGTGCAGTGTGGTGGTTCTTGATGTTTTTCCTTACGCTGCAAGGACCAAAGCAGTTTGTGTGGAGAAAGCAGTGGGTTCTTGGCTGCATCAGCCAGGGCTGCAGAAAGCTTTGTTAGATGTGCCCTTAGTTGTCTGTCAGCCTGGTAACTCAGCTGCAACCTGCACGGGTCTGAAACGTGCGCACGTATCCGCCCTGGTGTCTGTACCCCGGGGCAAACACAACACTGCAGGCACATGGCACAAACCAGCTACACCTCAACTGAGTGTCAGGTGATGTGTTAAGTCTCTTCAAGTGTCATAAGTGATCCTCTTCTCTCACAGATGGGTTTGGATTTGCTGAATTTCATACCACGGAATACAACTTCTTCTGGGAGGTGCAACAATACATCTGCCGTGTTGAATCTGACTTACGAGCAAACGAGGGTTACCTTCCAGTTTGCCTTGGTAAGTCTGCAGCAAGCGTGGAGGGCCTGCAGGACTTTCCATGTGGGAAAACTAACTGGGGCAAGTGCAAGAGGGAAAAAGGCACAGCTACAGGAAGGGGAGTAACTAATTCCTTTGGTTTTAATACTAGGATTTAGTGGGTTTTATGCTTGGTAACCACTGTGAGAAAAGAATGTTTATGTATATACGCACACATATACATGTGTACACAGAAAGGCATTTTGTTTTGAATGGGAACTTCCTTGAAGATTGTGTTGCTTACTCCTTAAGGCTTCTTGTCAAAACTGAGAGGAGCCTTTGACAAATGGGCATCTCATCTAATTTTAAGCCTGGAGCTTAAAAAATTATTTAAGTCCTCATTAATATTCTGTGTACAGCCCAAAGGCCAAGTGTGTTTGTCTTCTGGTCTGCTATGATGGTTGGGAATCCCGTTTGCCACAGCCCTGCCCCAGGTGTTGTATTGGAGCTGTGCACCTTTGAGGACTGAATCTGCTGTGTTTGTCAGAGCTTCGTGCTCCTTTTACTGCTGATCACCTTGAGCTGTTGCTCAAGCTGTTGCTTAAATGACTCTCTACAGCCCTGTGGGGTACCAAGATCACTGTACATAGGCTGCTTAAGGAATGGGTGGGACTGTGCCTGCAGTGTGGAAGTCAACAGTTTGGGAGTGACAAGGCCCCGTTTCTCTGCCTCTTTTCCCTCCCACAAAATAATCTTCCTCAAGGTGCATACTTTGTGTAGCTTTTCTCTCCTAAAGTCCAACTAAACATCTCCTCAGGATGCTAATCCCACTTGTGGTCTACACTTTGAAAACCTTTGTCAAAATGCATGCAGAGTGAACATCTTGTGTTCTACATCATCAGCTTAAATGACAACTACTGATTTGTTGGGTTTTGTTTTTTTTTTTTTTAAAGAATGCAAGTGCTGAAAAATTCTTCCTGCAAGGTGTGAGTGTAAGCACGACTCTGCCTCCTGAAGCAAAAAGTAAGGACTTCTAAGAAATCTACTCTCTGAGATTACTTCTATAAATATTAAGGGTAGCCTGCATTAAATAATGTATGAGAAATGTTGAGGATGAATGCATCAAATTTCAGCTCTATGAGCTTACAGCTCCTTCTCTTCAGGTATATGTAAAAAGACTTTCTCTTACACAGCTCCAAAATTTGAGGCATCAAACAACAGCCTGAGTGAGCTGAGAGCTTCAGTTGGGAACTCCTACAAGTGCAGTTCCGAGGAGAATCTGCAGGTCACAGACCAAGCCCTTGTCAATGTATTTAATGTTCAGATCCAGGTTTTCAAGATCGATGGAGACAAATTTGGGCCAGGTAAGAGGTTTGCATTTGGCAGCCCCTGTCAGACCCAAGACTTGTGAAGTATACTTTGATACAACATTCTGAAGTCAATTGTCAGCTTGTGGGTTCTATGCTAAGTCTCTGCATGCCCCACTACAGATCATGTGGTGGCCGATTAAGGTGTCCGAGTTGAGGATAGTGTGAGAGGTATGTAAAAAGCTTTGAAACAACTTGGACTTGTTCCTGATGGTGCAGAAAGGAGTTAAGGAAGGGTGCTACCTTTCCCTCCAAACTGTGTGCAGTTGTGTGAAAGGGGCAAACCTGTCCCTTGTGACTATGGTGAAGGCAAAATGACTGTGGGAGAGTCATGTGGGTATTTATGATGGCTAAATTTGTGTGTAACTAACAGCTCTTGAGGAGGAAACAATGAGTATCATCTCCATATTGTGTACACACCTGGTAGCAGAAAGACTTAATCCTGAATGGTCATAGTTTGTGAATTTGGCTTCCTTTTCCGTGTTGGAAAGCTAGCTGAGCCAGTTTTATCTGTGCTGAGAGCAGAATGCTGAAGTTCTGGATGTAGCCATCTGTTGGTGCACCTAGTACCTAACGTGGATCTTTTTCTCTCTCTCTTCAGTGGAAGAATGTCAGCTGGATGAAAATAACATGCTGATCCCTATCATAGTTGGTGCAGCCCTTGCTGGTCTTGTTCTAATTGTCTTGATTGCTTACCTGATTGGCAGAAAGAGGAGCCATGCTGGATATCAAACAATTTAATTACTTGCACTAAAATCCAGTGTAGGTGAAAAGCAATTGCAAGAGGCTGAGGGAAAAAATGGCCCCACATTTCCCCTGAACCAGTTGATATTGTAAGGTAACATCTTTTCTTGCAAATTGCTTCTTTAAAGTCTGCTTTATTAAATGTGAAATCATCTTGCAGCATTTAACTATGCACAAAAATAACTTCTGAAGATTCTGGTGTTTAATTTTGCTAACTAGTTTTAATATTTACCCACTTAGAAACAAGCTGAAAGTTTTTAAGGGTGCTTTTTTGGAATTGGCATAAGATCATGTCAGCTACAGATTCCAGAGAGGGACATTGCTAACTCTGACTCAATTTCAGAACTTTTAACAAAGGGAAAAGGTTCATTATTTGCACCGCTGCCATTGAGCAATGATGTTAAGTATACTGATGATGCATTTAAAAAATTTAGTAACAACTGACAAAATTGAGATTTAAGATCTGAACTTCACCTTGTCTCTTAGGTGTGTATTTTTTACTAAGCTTTCAACTCAATGCCTGGCACATGCAGGGTGTGAACGACGCAATACTCAAACCTTACAGGAACTCTTTATGATTGGACAACTCCCCTGTTTGATATTTTTGATGCTATGCCAGCTTGTTAGGAGCTGGTACTTTTTTAAAATGGGTGTTATTTTTATTTACTTTTTTTGTAAAGTGATTTCAGTCTATTCTGTTGGAAGGTTCAGAGAGATCCTGTTACTGCACATGTGTACAATATAGATGATCTCAATCTGCTGATTCTATTGCTTTAAACTTGGCTGGGGGGTTGTACACTTTAAGGATCAGTTCTTATGTATGCATTGCCTGTAACAATGCTAATAAAGACACTTTTTTTTCTGTATTGCTTAGTATTGCTGATCACTTTTAAAATCATTTGTTGATCATTTATTGAGTGCTGAAGTAATGGTTTGGCTATACTTGGGAAGCTTCAAACAATCCTTAGTGTGGAGTTACATTAAACAGGTGTTAAAAAGTTTTTTCTTTGTGGCACAAAGGCAAACCTTAATCTGTGTGTTGGAATCATGCTCCTGTTTTGCACTTTGTGTTTGGAAACAAGGAAAGCTATGTGTCAGTAACCTGAGACCTGGAGAAGTTACCTCTTACATTAAACTGCCACTTGCTGAGACATGTCAGTACTCTCGTCTGCCTGGCTAAGCATTACTTTCTTACAGTGCTGCTGAGCTTCTCAGTCTAAGAACTGTGTAAACAACATTTCATGTTTGATTTTGAAGCTGGCCTCTTACCACAAAGTAGGAAATGCACATCTGCTGAGGGTTGTAATGATCCTTGGTGTTTAAAGCTTCCGGTCTCCCTCCTGCAGCAAAGCTTCCAGCTCTGCAGGGCAGGAACTGGGGCACACCAAAACATTGCTCAGAACACTCCTGACCACAAGAACCTAATGCAGGGCAGCAAGGCTGGTGTACTTTGGCCCAGTGCCCTGTGCCCTTGAATGTGCCTGGAAGCTATGACTTTTGCTAGTGGTGAATAGTGTTTCCTAATACCTGCTGCCCCATTATGAGTAAGGTACTGCTACTGTCCTTGTAATTCAGTACTTGAGGAAAAAAGGTGTAGGTCTAGTACCATGAAGGATAGGATAGCTCAATCACTGTTGAGTAGCAGTCTTTAGTTGTCTAGAAGAGCACTCATCTACTTTCTCTGAAAAGGGTGACTTTTTTTTCCTGCTGAGGAATGAAAAAATCTCAGTTTGCAAGGTAGGGGGAAGCTGTGCTTCACAAGGAATGAAGAGAGCGTGGAGTAAAGTTTGAAAAAGGTTGTGCTGTTAAAAGGTGAAGTTTTCCACAGGGACCATAAACCTCGACAAAGTGCTGATCTCCAGTCGCCTGTCCTCCTTTCCCCAGCTGTAAGGAGAGGATTTGGCCACAAGAGGGCTCTGTAAGGACAAGAAAGCAGTTCCCAGGCTCCTGGCCCCAGCAGGGCTCGAAGTGGCCCGGTGCCAACAACGGGCTGTGGAACTACCCAGTATCTTCCCCTGTCAAAGAAAAATTCTGTTCACGGATGTCTGTACAAATGTTTCTCCCCTCAAATTTTAGGGACACAAGTGTGTGAGAATTGTACTACAGCTGCTCTATCTCACACTGCATAGATCAACTGCCAGTGAAGATCACTGAACTGCTCTCTTGCCCTGCACCTTGCTGTATTTGAATTCCTTAAGTGAGAGCAGTCAGGAAAAAGATGCTTGTATTCCAGCCAATGACTGGCAGTCAGGATTCAGATCACATATTTTACTCTCTTCACCAAGAAACAGGTTCTGACAAATTAATTTATTTTGTACAAATGGTAATAGTGTCACAGTTATTACAGTAATACATAATTTTATACATCAGTTTTCTTTTAATATTACAAAATTCCCTGGGACTATTTTTTAAAAAGGAAACATTGATCACATTCTAGTCTGAAAATACCTTAATCCTTAAAAATAAAAACAACACACCACCAACAAACAATAACAGAACCACCAGTTGCAGTTATTAAATCTGACATACAGTACAAAGTGTTAACACACTTACTTGAAAGGCAGGAAAAATTGGTCAAGTGTCAATTAATTCATGGAAAGCTTAAAGTGTGCTTTAATCAGTGCAAATAGAGGAATGTGTCAATTGCTGTAGTATCTCACCACCTGGTTACATCTGGCAAGTTATCCCTGAGAAAGCAACTTCTCCCTGCAAGTCTCTCGGAGTTTGTTGATTGTTGCCATGGATAAGCTTCCAGGATCTGTGAATATTTTCTGAGAGCAGAAGAAGAAAATTCTTAGTTAAAATGCTGGCCTTGGGACAGCATGCTAGAGTTCTCACATAAGTTTCTGATGTGTTAAATCCCTGCTTTGATGTCCATACTGTGAAATTGCTCACTCCTTTCTGGCCTTCCTGTAACGGGGTAACATCTTTGTCTGCTGTGCTGGAAACACAGAGTAAACCTGCAGCTCGTAACAAGTGCAGTAAGTTACACAAAAGCAGCGATAGAAAATCTGTTCTGAATGTGTGTCCAGTTGAGATTATTTGAGATGCCAGGTGGTGGAAAGTGGCATATTTGGAGCACTGTCCTGGGTAATGTGACAAAGCACCAGTGCACTTTTCGTGTGGTGCTAGCAGAGGTGGTTCAGGCTCTGGAGCACAAAGAAACCACTGTCTTCCTACTGCAAAAAATCAGTTTTAATCCCTCACGACAGTACCTTTGCTTCTCTTCTCTACCACGCTCTTCAGGAGAGTAATGAATATGGATGTAAGAACTTGATTCATTTTGAATGCCACCACACAGCTTCAATTACCTTTTTTTCTTCTTGTTTCCACGTGTTGTTCACAAACAATACATTTGTTTCCACTACTTCATCTGGAACTTCTGAGTGAACAAAACTGTGAAGCAAGCTACAAGTTTATGCACTTTAAGCTACAGTTAAGGTATGTGGGTACCTCAGTTCTCTGGAGCTGTCATTTAACAGCTCTGGAGATGAGACTGTAATTGAACCAGTTAAGAACAGCTTTCTGGTGAAGCAGCTTTCAAACTAAAAACTAAGGTTCTCTTCTGGGGGAAAAGGCATAAGGATATGTGTCATCACCTCTACTGGTACTAATACCTGTACTGCTGAAAAAACCCCAACCCAACAAATAAATCCAAACACAAAAGCACATGTTTCAAACTTACAGAAGAACCTAACCTTAATTGTTTATCTAACTGCCTTCAAAGCCCCATTACTACAGTAAGTAAGTTAAAATTCTCAGGGTAACTGCAAGAAAAAGGTGATTGATTTTCTAAAAATGGCTGGTGTGAAATTTAACACAATTAAAGAGGGGGGAGGAAAGTCCTTCAAGGACAAGTGTTAGCATCAGCCTCTGAACAGGTGTTCTTAAAGCAAGTTAACATTTAATATAATTCTTATTCTAAACTGTTTATGGAATGGAGCCCTCAAACATCTCCCTTCTAAATTAAAGCTCTATCTGTGATTTTTCTCTTGTTCCTTTAATTAAAAGACATAGAAGTTGCCAGTAAGTTAAGCTCATTTTTCTTCTAAATGAGCAAACCCAAAAATTAGTATAAATGGCATCCTACTGTGACTGACCTATGCACAGAGATCTGCCATGAGCATGAAACTCTTTGGGGGGGTAAATGTTACCCTCCAGGACATGGTTTTGTGCACAGTGAGCAAACAACGATAGTGGAATTGACCAAGTGATTTATGACAGATGTGCTCCTGGTACTTGTTTTGCAGCTACCACCTTTTATGCTTCCATCTTCCAAGATAAGCCCTGAATCTCATGTTTTATACTGATGTGGCACCCACTGTATTAATAATTTACAAGAATAATTCTTAGACTGCAGGTTGTCATTGCACTTGGACACTCAACTTCACAGGTCTTTGTCTGGAAATAAAAACTGGCTGTTACCATCTTGTTCTAACAGAATGCTGTGTGTTCTGGCACAAGTCATTTATCAGTGCAAGCTTAAAGTTCACTTTGTGCTTATTCTACAGTACTGTATTACAATTAATCTGGAAAAAAAGCACAGCATCAATATCCATAGTTCACTGGAAAAAATGCACTAAAATTATTTTCTCATCAGACTTCCTACCTTAACTCATAAAAAGGGCAAAAAGAATTTTTTTCCCTGTATGACAGATAATGCAGATGGATTTCTATCTGTGGAATTATATAAATAATTATTAAATATATTATTTAATTACTACTTACAATTATTAAATATAAATTATTCAGTATATTAATATATTTCTTGGAAAGGTTGGAGTTTCTTATTTTAAAAAACAATCCGAACAGCTGTGTTTCTCTTAACTGTATCCATCTTTTGCTCAGTGAAAAACATTTCTAAGTCAGTCTTGGTTTTTATTTGGAATGACTAAAAGCTGCAGAGATTTTACCTGCATGAAGCTGTGACACTCTGTTACAAATGTTCCTTTGGTGATCTGCTTAAATTTATCACAGATGTCAGGGAAATTCGTGGCTTCCAAAATAAAAGCTTGGTTTTGCTTAATCAATGTTAAGGCCACGCGGAAGATGATCTTTGACCCTTCATAGAATAAACAATCCCATATTCGGAGCACAGTCTGCAGGAAAGGAGAGAATTCAGGTTAACCTTGATTTCCAGTAAACAATTATTACTAAAGCAGTACAAATGAAATAATTATGGGTGTAGTAAGAGAACTTTATGTTACCCATTACCTCCACTGGAAGAATGTCAATGAACAGGCATATAAACCAGCGTGACACCACTAGTGTCCACATGACTCCATGTCTTTCCATCAGCTCTGCCACAGCTGGGACTTTCATTTTCACAAGTTCTCCAAGGACTTCCTGATCAGTCTTCAGGCCCAACATTGCAGGACTGTAATAATCTTGGAGAGAATAAATCAAAACTTAGGAAGCTGTGGACTTGAAGATGAATGAAATTGAAATTGAAGAGAATGTCCTCTGAAGCTGAATGCATAAAGGCACATTGAGCCTATGAATCCCAAGGTGAAGTAAATTAACCCACAGCACAGAGATCTGTGCACTGTGGTCATACAGTGCTGCTCTTTCAGCCAAGGCTGTTCCCTCTGCACCAACACTTCATTCATGCCTACTACATATCTTCTTTCTCTCTGATGTTTTTGGTGATTCATTCTCCCTTGCCAAGGAAGGACAGTCTAGGTGGTTTTTAACTGCTAGCTTCAACTACACGAGTGTTACTAATATTTAAACAGTTCAACATAACCACCACCTCCTTCCTTTGCAGGGGGGGGCTGCACAACTCCCAGTCCACACAACACCCAGACAGGTAACAGAAAACCCAAACCACCACAATAACCTGCAGCCTTTAGACCAGGTCCAGTCAAACTGGAAATGCAAATTCCCCAGAGCATCAGCTGTGCAGTGGTGCTGGAGGCCAGATACTCTCCATCTCCTGAGCTGGGACCTAGCCATTAAGGTAGGCGTTTTTCTCACATTTCTCTGAGCCAAAAAATCCCACTTTTCACAGAATAATTCTGAAAGGAAGCAAATGACACATCCCTCAGGCAACATCTCTTCCTACTTAATTTACCTGCAAGACAGGAATTGAAATAAGACCTACATCTCCCTGCACTTCTGGTCACTGCAGTAATTCAGTTAATAACTACAGAGCGCCCTCTGGCTTCAGTCCACAGCCTGTTTGTCAGGTTAAGTATTTTCATTATCAAAGTGCAGGCTGGATAAAGAGCATCTCAGCTCCATAAACGAGTAGTTTTAGGTATATTTAAGGGAAGAAAAATATGTTGTTTCAATTCATAAGTATTCAAATGCCCCAGTAAGGGAAGAAAATTACACAGATGTTTAAGAACTTTGTATTTTGGGTTTCTGTGTTGACAGAAACATTTAAGCTGGACTTTGCCGCTCCAGTCCATCCTGGGAAGCAACCTTTGATGGTTCACGAGTGCTTTGCCGACAAGACCTATGTAATTAACTTTGTTTATGGAAAGAAAGCACTGGTAACACAAACACCTTTCAATGCCTTTCTTTCCTTCATTGATTCTGGAAAGCTGCAATTCAGCTTTCTCTGTCTTAACTGGTTTCTGCCAAGGTCCCCAGACACAAAGTTCATATAAAGGTGAAGGAATCAGAGCAAAGTCTATCTGCCTGCAGTAATTCTAATAAAACCTCCCACTGCCACAGGTAAGTTTAAAAATATGTCCGAGCTATGCAGTACATGTATAACCCTTTTAATTTCTGTAACTTCACAAGAGCAGTTTAATATTCCACTCTTTTCTGTGCCAGTTGTTTTCCTGAAGAGACTTCCCACCCCATGAGCTATTTGCTCTCTATTTGTCCTGTCCAAACTCTAGAACATCTACAGGAGATTTTCATGGTACTACAGAGCATCACATTGAAACTTTAGGAATCTAGCTTTCCGTCTGGGATCTTTTTCTTTGTTCCCACTGAAGAGTGATAAAACCCTCTACAGACCTAAGAATCACTGCCACTCTGTGTATTTCTTTAACTATCTGCCTTTCAATTGCTTGTGGGGAAAGCTCAAACAGCTGAAACACAAGTAATCCCATGAAAAAATGTTCTGAAAACACACCATGACCTCAGAGTCAACACAAAAACCTCTCTTTCTGTTTATGTTGTCATAGTGTTATGCTCATTTTTGAACCGGAATGCAGGTAACAGTAACATAAATTGGCTGAGTCAATCTTTTTTAAAATGCTTTAATGCAAGTGAAATCTAATCACATCTCAAATAACAAGTAACAGAACAAGCCTTTTCCCTTTCCTATCCTTTCTCCTCCTCTCATACATCCACAAACCATTTCTTTCCTCTTCTTTTGTGCTCCTAAAATGTGTGAGTACTGAAAACTTCAAGTCACCACTGACAAATGTCCTCAGGAGGAAGGACAGCAACCCACTTGCTCTGCTGCAATCATCTGATATGCTGAAACCAACAGCAGCTGCTATTTTTAATCTGTACAGCAAAGTAAATGTCAGATCTCAAGAACACAACTGGATACCTACCCAGTTCTTTGAGAGCTGGCAAGCAAAAAGTTAACAGACAGGCAACGTGGATACGTCACTCCACAAATTACTGAAGCAGCCAGGAAGCTTTGGTGTAAATTAAAATTTCATTCAAGTCTGTTAGATTGTACTGCTGGACAGGAGGGAAAAAAGGAACTATTCATCTATCTGGGGCAGCCCCCTGCTGTTGCTCGTGGAGCAAGAGCAGCTCCCATGTGCCCTGGTACACAGCACTGCAATGTTCAGCCCAGCGCTGCTGCACAACAAGTGGGAGGAGTGATTACCCATTTATGCAAATGCCAATAACTTGAGTAGCAGGGGTTTTCAGGACATCAGCTGCCAGTTCACAACAGAAGCTAGGTTAAAAGAATCTGCACTCAAAACATTTTTACATGTAATTATTATACATTAATTATAGTTCATGTGGGTATTATTACACATAATTAATATGTAATTATAATTTTCTATTTATTTTCCTGTATATATACTTTTATACATAAATGTATGTATATAAAATTAGCTCCTCAATTAGGAAAGCCACATTTCCAAATCCTTCAGAAACATTCCTGGAGGACCTCATATTTGTGCAAAACTTACCCACAGATCACTTACAAGGAACACCTTTCACAGTCCACATCTGGTTTCACTAGGGAAAATGATTTTGTAACTTGGTTCAGTGCCTAAGCTCTTGGTAACATTTAACCTACATGGCTCTTCTATTCCCTTCTTATTTACTAGGGATTGCCAGTCATTAAGGCTTCTGGAAATGTGCCCTCAGCAGAAGTCCTGCAGCTCTCTCTTGCTGCAAATGCTTCACTGTGTGCCCTACTTTCTACTTTCCTAATATTTTATAATTGGCTGCTCTGCCCAGAAGTCAAAATATCCTTGTTTATAACCAAGTCTACACAAGCCTACCTTTCTCCCACATCACAAAGCTGTTTTTAACCAAATACAGTGCAGTCAATTATTTTTACTCATCTACCATTGAAACACATTAGCTTTATGTCACTTCCATATCTTCTATCTTACAAATTATTTGAATCTTCTAGATTTGCATGATCCACATTTAATTAGCATTTTAATTATTTTTCCCCTCTCAATAATCTGGCAAAATACTGAGCAGTCTCAGAACAGACCTGAGTCAGTAACTACTCCCAATCTGCCACTTACTAATTAAAAAAAGAAAAAGGGTAGGCTAATTGTGTATCTATTGATCTAGGTGGTTTATAGGAGTGTCCTCTGACAAAATATCATTCCCCTGAAAAAAACACATAGCCAGGTTGTTTCCTTTTATCTTTCAAATGGTCAAATGGAAGTAATAATTTTTAGGTGATTAGACACTACTACATTATTTTTAATCCCGTTTTCTGGAAGACAACAAATGAAATATTTTATTATAAATTATTATCATAGTAGTAATTAATTACTAAATTCCAGAAAAATATCTAGAAGAAAATCAAGTTACTCTATGCAACTCAGCATTTTCAAGTGCTTTTGTAAACTGATCAGTGCTTTCTGTACTTTCCTCCCATCTCTCCCTTTGTTGCTTACCCATGCGGACCTGCTTTGCCTACTCTGTTGTTCTGAGTACCTGCCTAAGGATTTTGGATGCCTTGCTAAGTTTAGGAGTGCCTGAGAGCATAACAGAGGGCAAAGTGGGCAGCATCCCACATGGAATTCACCCTGCCAAGCACCCCTTCCTCATCAAAGTCCCGACCCTGAACAGCAGGGTAGCCCTGTGGCTCTGCTGGGATCATCAGCTGCCTCCTCTTGAAGTCAAGCAGCAAACAGGAAAAGCCAGCTTCACCAGCTGCCAGGTACTTTATTGCTACTGTACAACACAGGTGACCACATGAAGGGACTTCTTCCCTTGTTCAAAGGGCTTTTTGTTACTAACACTGCACTGCCTGTGGCAAAGGTGCATTCCTAACACTACATTTCATTGTCTCCCTATCACAACAGTTAGCACCTCTCTCAATCTTACCTGAACGTCCAGGACTAAGACATAAGTGGCTGCTTGTGCTCCAGAACAGTAATAAGATTTGTAGGAAATAAGGATAAAGCTTGTAGGGACTGTATGACCTTGTTCTCTGTTACAAATAGATTAAGAGGTTCCAAAAATAAAAGTTAAAGAAGCAATACTCTTATAGCCTTAAATTACCTCTACGAGTCAGAGCTACAGAAGTTAAAAAAAAAATCTTTCCAAGTCTGTTGTGCATATGTCAGCTTAAATGCACATATTCCTAGTGGAACTAAATTCTTAAGTGTTACAAGAATACCCAAAACAAGACCTCAGCTCTGCTGGTTATCTTCCATAATTTCTGACTATTATTTCAAGAGCCTACATAGCCCAGACTGGGACAGAATGATTTGTCTTGGAGATCCAAACCAAATGAAAAGTTAAACACTGTCTGGTTTAACTTTTCTCACAATCCAAGCAATGCAAAACATTTTATTCACAAGAATATGTTTATGATGTCCATGAGAACTCTGTGTGTGTGTGTGAGATAATAATAATGTTCACCCTCCACCGTAGTAGCAGAAATAGTTCATTTTTATACCAACAAGCAACATTCAAGAATGTCTTCTTGCTGGAAATACCACTTGCTACCAGACCTCACTGGAATCCAGGAGGGAAACAGAGGAGGCTTATGGGCTGACAGGAAAAATCAGAGGTTTCTATGAACAGAATTTAATGAAAATTACTCATTTCTGTATTTCCTATATTTCAAGTCAAAACCAAAACAGATGCCATCATGTGCATTTGTAGGGGAAAAAAATAAACATTTAAAACATACCAGGTTTTGTGTCTTCTAAGTATCTATATAATGAGCCTTACATTAAAAGCTGAACAGCCTACATTTGGGAAGAAATCAGAAAGCCACAACAGGAAAAGGAGGAAACTCGGGAGTACTGCCAATTCTTTTTGCAATATCAGGCCAGAGTGACCCCTGCAGGTGTCCTGGCCAGAGTGATATCCTGTAGATATGTGGTTAAATGGCAAGCTAAAAACTCTTAACTATGTTATTTTTAAAACACAAGTTCCTAATTTTCCAGGGAACAGAAAGATCTATCAAACCAAGCAACCCAAAACAGGCTTGAGCCATATTTTATCTCTTCCTTCAAACTAAACTGACTGAGAACTTCTGTCCTGGGGTAGGTACTGAACTCACACCACAACCAGCATTAGCTGTATCATTCACAATTCAACATTAGCTTTAAGAAAACATAAGGAAACCAATTTTATTTTCGATGGCAGAATTACCTTAAAAATGGGAATGCAAGCATTTTATGGAACCTTATTGGTTGATATTGAGATTACAAAAAAATTTAGAGTAATATATCTTGAGAAATGACTTTCTATTAACACCTTTCCAGCAAGCACAAAAAGGCAGTGTTTGTTTCTATATAATGCCATCTATCTGTATTCATCTTTTGCTTCTGGTCCCAAACTTGGAAAACAGATCCCAGGGAGCTGAAAGAGCCCTTTGGTTTCCCATTTTCATTTCACAGGGATTCTGAGCAGAGGTAGTAGCTACCTGCCATTTGGAAACTGAAGAAGGATGCTTGTTAATTAGAAAGATAATGGAAAAACAGGCAAAGACGACATCCTTCCATTACAGGCATTACAGAAGGCAGAGATGAAATACAAAGAAACAAAGACTTCATGTGTAATCCCTTAGAGAAACAAACTAAATTAGTAGCACGTTGGAAAACACAAATGCAACTTTCAGATATTCTAGTTACAGAGAATGGAACTGGCTATGTTAATTATTTATTTACATACCAGGTCTGTTATGTGCTGCTCAGTAGAGAGATTTGCATCATTTAAAACTAGTCCAGCTTGAAGTTATAGCTACCAAAACACTCTCATATAGCTTAGATATACTGAGCCAAATACTGTTGGCCAGCTCTCCTCTCTTCCCTCTCTCCCCTACCACTGGAATGGCTCCTTCTCTGGATAGTGGTTTTTTCACAGTATCACTGAGCTGACAGACACCAACAGACACAGCATATTCCCCACTCAGCTGTTTCCAAACAGCTTGGCCTGACTGCAGTCATTGCACCCTACAAATTGTGCCTGTCTAAAGAGTTGCATGCTTTGGAGAAGTCTGCAGCTTATAGAGCTGATGATGGTCCCAGGAGCCAAGGCTTTTAACTCACGAAACACTCTGACAGACTTTTATCACCAATTTCCTAAAAACGAGAGGAAATTCATGAACAAGCATTGAAAACTACAACTGCTTATCATGCCTGTTGAGGAAACAAACTTCTTCTTTAAAAATAAACAACTTACAGCTCTACAGTGAGTCTCAATGACTGATGACTTCAGCTGAATTAGGATTCCTGGGTCTGTGTTCTTTAACTCCTCCACAGGATTAGGAAGAATAGGTACTTTATCAGTTGACCCTACTAACAAGGTTATTCTTAACATTTCAGCACAAAATACAGCAGTGATACCCTGTCACGCATATAAAGAACTCCAGTGTTACATTTTCATCAGCTCTTCACAAGAATGCTACAGTCACACCATAGGGATCATTAGGCACATTACTTGAAACTGGGACAGAAGCAGGCTCCTTAAAACAGAGCTGGACATAATCAAATTGTATCAATACAAGGCTTGCTTGTCAGAACGAAGGAGGCATTCTTGATTTTTTCTTGGTGGAACAGGTCCTGCTTCCAGTGTAAATACAGTCATGTTAAGGAACACAACATTCTTCAGCATTTTTAAACACTGTGGGTGCTTCTGCTGCACGGCTGAAACTCAGCATGTTTCCTCACAAAAGTAAGGCTGACAGCACGTATATTCTTGTCACACACAGCAAGCTTCTGTTTCAGATAGAAGTGTAAGAGTCCTACCCAGCTAACTAAAACACACCTACTAAATAATTAGATTGTTCTTTTATTGATGAAGTTTGTGACTGTGGGGGAAGGAGATATGATGCAGAAAGTAAATAAATTATTTCAAATTTATAAATACCTATATAATTTTATAGAAAAAAAACCCAACAGTTACTCATTTCCTGCTTGCTCAAGTCTCACAAATCCCCTAGCAGTTCAGATTTGTAAGTAATGAGGATTTCAGGCTTATCAAAGTTTCTAAATACAGGCACACAACTCCTTCATTCCACCTTCAGCTTAGCAGGACACTGCATGCTTAATTCATAGGTAAATTCAACTGACCTCTAATGCTCAAAGATTAATGCTTTCATCGTGGCTGGGGGTTAACAGTACAACATGATGGAGTCCCATATTTCAAAACTCTCAATCATCCAGCTGACCAGCAAAACACTCCTGTGTCTGAGCAGCAGATGTGATGCTGTAGTGCAGAGGTGCACACCACTACAGCTTCAAATGCAATCACACAGGAACTCCATGGTGAGTGAGAATTCTGCCAACTCACAGACCAGACGAAGAAGCAGTCCAGAACTGATCAATCTACTGAAATTTTCTGGGTTGATGGTGCTATAAAAAAAGTTCAGTTATCAAAAATGACTTTGCAAACATGGTGTCATGCATGTCACACACAGCCTTGAGAGGAGCTTTCCACACCAAAAGCACATGCCTGAGGTGCTCAGGTCTTCTCTCTGAAAGGAAATGCTTTTCATCACAACAGTCCCCATCTTAGGCTGCAAATTCAGTTTGGTTTAGGTCTAGCAGTGGTTTTTACCTGCAGAGCTCAATAAAATGCTTCCTGTGAAACAGCTCCACTCCCTTTGGAGATGCAGGTCTGAAAAGATGCAGCTGCCAAGCCAGTTCTGCATTCAGAGGTTCCCCGGCAATACCCAATTAGGGTATTTAAATAAATTCAGCCACAAGAACAAAATAAATACAGACTTAACTGCAATTAAAAGCAAACAGTCTAAATAGCAATACTTTACAGCTTAGTACAGCCTTCTGCATTTCCCCAGTGGTCCTTCCCTTCAAAGCTGGAAGTCTATGATGGGACTGAAAAGAATGTTGCAACACAAATCACTCCAAAGAGAAGGATACACAAGAATTTGATATGTAGCTATGATGCCATTCAGTTCACATATTCAGGTCTCCTACTGTGCCTAATCTCTTGTGCAACCTGCAAGCCTCTGGGTGATACAACTGCGAGCCAGAGAGAGCTGAACAAACATGGGAGATATCTGCTGCTATCTCAGCATGCAGGCACTTGCCTTAACCAGCAGTCACTGTGCTACACACCAAACTGGCACCTTGCTTTGCACCTGTGTCCTTGCAGCTAATGCCAGCTACTTCAGTGCACTTTGGTGACTATTTCATCATTTAAAACTGCTCTTTTAATTTTTTATAAACAAAGAGGCAGTACGCATTGGTAAAAAAAATTAAAAGAAGCTGCTAAACAGTAACGAGACTGAAGGAAGATTGTTAGACTGATACTTGAAGAATGCTACACCTCATGTAAGATTTTTATTAACAACGCTGGAGAAAAAGAAAAAGATGGTATTCGTTGACAATCCTAAACTAAGAGGTACTGACCCATATCAATGCACAAAGTAACAGTGGAGAGACTGGAGTAAGAGACATGATGACATTTAATATTACAAGAATGTGCAAGTAAAGTTCAGCAAAAAGGTGTTATGAATTCCTAAATGCTGTGGGGAAAAAATCTGCTGATAATGAGAGAGGAGGAATAGCACATGCATTATGATGGAGATCACAAATCAAAACTAGAGTGCCACTAAGGAAAAAAGGCAAGGGAAAGCCTACAGTTTTTCTCTCTTAAGCAAAACAGTTTCCACTGTGAAAAGAGCCACTGCACAAGGCACTAGCTGGTCCTCCACTGGAAAATAAAAGTGTGCCACTGTGATCAGGTTTTTAAAAAAAAAATTGAAAAATCAATTTGAACTGGAACAAGCCACAGAATAATTATGAGGCTAAAACAGGAACAAGAAAAGTTTCATGCAAGAGAAAGCAACAAAGCCATACAAAAAAATCTCCAAAATTAATTGACTGCATCCTACAAATACATGAAAAGTAAGCACAAAAGAGAGAGGGACTTTTCTCACCCACAAAAGTTGGCATTGACACTAGAATAAAAGGATATAAAATTGGCCATAACAGGGCAGTGCAGAACTCATGAGAACTCTCTTAACCACAGGAGAAGTACTCTACAACTAGTTCTCAGTAAGATTAACTCCAGTATAATAGTCCAGTAGACTAATTAGAGTATAGCTTGATACACACAATTGCTTCTAGACTGAGAACCACTGAAGGTGGGAGGAGGGATTATTCTCCTATATATAAGCATAACTGTCATGCTTAAGTGAGACCAAATTGTTGAGTTTTTCTTCTCATAAACTCACAACTTAATCACAAATATGTAAAATATGACAAATATACTCCTTAACTTACACACTGAGGTAGAACAGTTAAAAGGTCCTACCTACCCAGTGCTTTCTAAAGCAATCTCCCAACTATTTCCTTGACAGAACAGAAAAACCCCCAAACTTATCAACAAGGATCAGAGTGATGAACAGAACAGAAACATCAGAGCTATGCTGAAATCAAACTGCAGGCACATTCACTTTGAGTTTGAATTGAATTTATACTGCTTCTTGTGAGCAATGCTGTCTGCTCCAGCCATCTATTTGAATGAGCCTGGGAATAAAAAACTTGGTAACACCCAAAACTTCAGTTAAACAAACAATTCTCTTCCCCGTTGCTGTGTTTAAATGATAATCCCTCCAAATCCCTGGTTGAGCAGCTGACAGACACAATGGGCAGAAATGCATGGGCTTGCCCTCAGCAGAAGCAGGAACTTTCTGGCCTCCCCCAGCTGTACCCAGCAGTGCTACGTTCAGCATGAAAGACACACAACTCCTCATATCAATCAACCAAACCCTAATTTACTGTCTCTCTCTTTCAGCTGTGTTATCTCCCTTTGGATGTAACAGAACAACTCAGCCTGAAAACCTTTACTGATGGAGTCCCATTTTCTGTCACTTCCCCAGAATGCTCCCATCTGTCACACTGTACATTTTTCAATCAATGGCATTGATCTGCGGCTGCCTTAGTTCCCCTGCTGGCCGAGAAAACCACTGCCAGCGTGATGGAACTGGAGCGGCTGTTTAATGTAATTAACGCGTGTGGGCAGGGGAGGGAGCACTCACAGGGACACGGCAGAGGGCACAGAATGGATTTCTAAATTGGCCTAAAGCTCCACTGATTTAACTGGCAGTGACAGGACATACTCAAAAATGAGGACATGACCTCCAGGCATATTTGGTGCAACGACAGGGGGAAAACATGTAGATTATAATGCAAACAAATCAAGAAAAGCAGATCAGCAACCAAACTAATGGAAAAATGTTAGCTAATCAAACTGTTAGCATCCAACAAAACTGGTTCCTAATCTTCCCTCAGAAGATCTGGGAAACAGTCAAGATCTAGACGATCTTGAGTACTACAGTGCTTTTCTGCTTCCCTAACTAATAACTGTAGGGCTTAAAACTGAAATGTGCTGTACCTTGCACTGTTAACAGAAAGGCAGTAATTATTTACCTGAGTTCCTTTATGAATATGGTCTGATTCTCTCACATATGTACACATGGTATTTCACTGAAATTACGCCAATTATTTTATCTGTCATGCTTTGAATTTTATAAATATAAAAATCAAACATGATATAGAAAAGTGGTAGGAATAGAAGGGATAAAAATATTTTTTAAAATCTGGGGGGGAAAAAAGAGTGTCAGCAACAAGTTTTCTGTCAATAAAGCCTTGTATTATTCAATACAAATATTAGTACTACAAAGAAGATTCATAATGCCTAGTTGGACCCAGGCTAAAGTCAGTAACAACAATCTTGTTACAGAAAAACAAAAATATACCTGTAACTCAATTAAATATACACCTCCTTTATATACAGTAATTGCATTTCACGTTAAAGAGTTTCTTCTCAACACCAATGCTACCTAAGATAAAGTCAACAACCAAGAGGGAAAAATAAGAACAACTTTTGCCACAAGTCTCAGTAAAGTGTAGAAGGATATACAAGAACTGAAGGTTTTTACCAAAACCAACAAACATAAAACTCTGACTCTACCTCCTTTGCCTCAAATAAAAGTGTATAAGACTATTGAAAGGATTAACAGCAAGAGTTTCCACACACCACTTCACAATAAGCCTGCCTTTTACTGAGTGCCTTATCCCTGACACAGCAATGTCAAAGCAGACATCCACCCAAGCCAGGCACATCACATGGCAGACAGCAGCCCTGTCTCCTACCTGTTTGCACAGCTTAGAGCTCTCAAGGCTGAACAAAAGCAACAGACAGTTGATTTCTTTAGACTGTTTTTATAGCTTGAAAGTAAACTTCAAGGCTGCATAATGTCAAATATTTGCAGACTGATTCAACAACTCCTAACATTCCCTGCCTGTCTCTACTCTTTCAGTCTGGAAACAAAGTCCAATCACCCTTTCCACACAAGGAAAATCCAAGTTCCTACAGATGTATTCAGTGTAAAATAATTTCTTACATGGCATTGAAAAGCATGAAAAGAATCTTTCAGCTATTCATCTTTATTTCCTAAGGTCTTTCCTTTCTATTCAATAGGGAACCAAAAATTAGATATATTTTTTGTTTAATCTTAAACAAGAACAGACAGAAGGAAAAATGAAAGTATCACTCAACCTTGATGTCCTTGACCAGTATCTAGTTGACAGTGTAATACTGAATTCCACCTCCAACCATTAGAGATAAAGACCTGTACAAAAGCAAAACTAGGCCAGTAAGGAATAAGTCCTCCATTTTCTACTGGTCTTCCAGTTAGACTTTCCACCTAAATTAAAGGTGTATCTGTAGTCAGTCCTGTGCAGTGCTAATGGGAATTCACAATGAAACCATTCTCCCTCTATAATTAAATCCCAAGAAAAAACATTCCTCATTCTCCCTCTATAATTAAATCCCAAGAAAAAACATTCCTAAATGCATTTCACAGGAGTAAAAAATATAGCTGTGCCTGGTGTCTGCTTCTGGCTTCAAACTACCTCACCTGTCCAGTGAGGTTCAGTTTATACATGGGGCAAAATCGATTATATAAACACCACCTGCAAACCCAGAGATCCAGGCAAGGAAACTCAGAGAGCTACTGAACAGACCAGATGCAGATATTGTCTACAGATTAATTTCTTCTAGTTTAATAGTTGAATATCTTTCTGGACTCTATTGACCAGCCTGGCTAGATCACTGTGGATTGTAACTGAGCTTTAACAAAAACTTCCCATACAGTCACAGGCGGAGATTTTGACATTTGTCTGCTTTGTTGCAAAATCACAGTGTGTAGTGTCCAAGAAGTTTCCACTCAGAAGTAGGGACACAGCAGGAACTACCACCACCTTGTCAAAAAGCTCTGCAGAAAGCTCACGTTGTGTCCTGCCAAGCCACTGGGAATTCCTGCTCCAGGCTCAGTGCTCAAAGTGGGCACAGCTCCCACCTTCGCTCTGTTCTGTGATCACTGCTTCATCTGTGCTTTATGCCACATCCCTGCAAGCCAGAAATGCCAAATCCCAGAGTCCTTCCCAAGCCCTGTTCCCCAGCATCACAGTGACAGAGGAAGACACCTAGATAACAGGTGTAAGTAGGGAGTGGGAAGAAAGACTGCATATTAACATACATATAAACCACTGCATCAAGATAAAATCTGACTATGAAACATTGACAAATTTTGCCTGTGTGCTGTGTCTTTGTCCTGTGTTTACAGGACCTAGAAAACCTTTAGTCCCAGCAAGCCCATTTTAACATCTAAAGCCTCTGAAACTGGAGAAGAATGTAAAAATAAAAGTCAAGCTCCAATATATGAATAAAACTATGTTTTTAACATACCAGGCAATATTCTTCCAATAAGAGCATCTAGCAACCAAAAGGACTCCTCTTCATTCTTTGTTATAAGAATCAGGTATCCAGCAATGAAGTTCATGCCCTGAAACAGAAAGAGGGGTTTTGAGATGCATACACTTATCTTAAGAGTTTCTAGCTTACTTTTTTTGATTAAGGCTAAATTAATACAGTTCTACAAAGTGTGCATACTAAATCAACTCTAGTAATGAAGGTCATTGGTTGAGTAACCTGCTAAACCTGCAGGACAAGAGCCAACAAGAATTATTAACAAAGATCAAGGAGAGGAAAATTAAAAGAAAAAGCTTAGCAGTCTATACTTTCAATTTTTCTATTTTTTTAAATTCCAAAGCCCAGGGGAACTGAAAGCTGCTTTGATCAGAACCCAGCCACAGCTGTATTAGAGAAGCACTACAGGTACACCTGCAGGTAGACAGTGAGGCTGCAGGAGGAGAATGTCTGACCCAAACACACTCAGTAAAACACTGCAGTTCCAGCAGCTTTTACAAGCTTTTGCTGCTTAACTCATCCAAAGGCTGCATACAAACCATTTTCTTCCATAATATCCCCAGTACTCCACATACACATATAATAGCACTGATCCTCAGAGGAGACCAGACATGCAAAGAATCCACACAAAAGTTTAAGTGTTCTTCTTTTATTAGTCCATTAAACAGTAAAGGTACCAAAACATTTTATTAACAATTGGACATGTACAAGTTACTATGGTTTAGACGTTGTGTATGTGTTATGTTGTGTATAAGCACCTCTATACAGAAACCTGACACTTGCAAAAGTGAGTATTCGTAATGCTACCCCTTCTGTTATTATCAAAACATTAAAATTATATTTTAATAAATACATATTACTGAAAATCGTAAATATCACTCATCTTTTGAGGAATGGGAGTAAATAATTTATGTACTAAAACTGGTTGGGATACACAAGAAAAAAAAATTGGTTTTAGAGACTTCAGTGTAGGTTTAAGTCCCTCTAGGTCTTCTCCTCTCCTGATTTAAGTAAATACTGTTCATATTCTTTCAACTTTGAAGTAGTTGTATTTACTGCACTAACTTTCTCAATTAACATGAGCTATATGTTAGCACACACATTCTTGCTGACAAAGAGGACGAGACAGGAGAGGATTTAAAAAGTGAACTGAAAACGCATTTTGCTTGTGACAGTTCCTGCTTCTTTAAGATCCTTAAAGACGGCCACTTTTTCTTCTTGACTGTCAGACTGTCGTGAAATGAACTTATCTTGTGTCCCACAGGAAACTTTACAATACTTGACAGTGACAACAGAAGCTTTCCTGAGCTGCCACCAATGCAGTATCAGGTTGAATTTCAAAGAAATCTTCTTCCTACTTGTGTTATCTATATTGGGAGATGGCACTAAATAAATGCTAGCAGCCCCCAAGTACATGATGTCACATTATTGCTGGTCTTTCTGTACTTTGGAAAATGTGACAGTGAAAACAAAGGAAATTGAGATCTCATGATGCCTTCTACATACTAAGGCCTGTTTGGGGAAAGACGGCAGGAGGGAGGGAGAGGGAAAGGCAAGCTTGTTTTCTCTTGCTCTCCAAAGCAACTACTCTTAATACAACCAGGTGTGATAAAATACTTATGTTGCAGCTGACAAGTGGAACCAAACTGATCAAGCTGGCTACGAGAACAGCCACTGAGAAACTCAGAAGGACATTTGAACTTGCCTGAAGCAATTCATACATCCCTCCTTCCCCCCCTCTAAGGGCCAGTTTAAAAACAGAAATAGTTTGTGGGCATGCTTTTAAAACACACATTCAAAGGGACAGGAACAGTTACCACTGGTGAAATGCAGCATAGTTTACAAAACAATGATTACCTACCTGACAATATCCTACTGCTTTATTATGATGCCCATACGCTACCAATACATTGTAGAGTGTGTGCTGCAAACACGGATCAGCCGTTTTGCGGAATTTTACATTATCTGGAAATGTTCTGTTCATGTCTAGACAAAAGGGAAAAAGACCAAAATTAAGAGCTGTTCCCTTTCACTTTCCAAACAAACTTTTACAGGTCTTCTGAAGTACAACTGGAGCTTCACTATGGTTCACTGAACTGTTGTTTTGGTGGATTAATTTTAAGAAACAGCTTTAACTCAGTTTTGGCTAAAAGGGCACTATATTCAAGGATAATCTATCCCTAGAAAGAATAATCCTATTAGTGTACAGAAACCAATTTCAAGCAGGCCTAAAGAAATTCTCTGGCAGACTGGACTCTCTCCATGTCTGCCTGCAAAGGCTTAACTGAAAGCAAACCAGGTATTTAGACTGACAGACACAAGACATGCTAAATGTATCAAGTCAAGCAGCATGAAACGAGTTGTGCCTCTAGGAAAGCATATTCTCATAGCAAATCAGATGAACTTTGAATTGACTTGTTCAGTGAACTTCTACCAAACAGTAACATCCAAAAAGCCCCAGACCTGTTCCCACAGCTGCCAACTTTCACTTAAAAATCACTTTTAGAAATTTAAGTTTCTCCATGACTTGATCATGAGAAGAGTTGTGTCTGCACTGGTGCAAGATCATCAAGAATAGGAGTGATTTCTGATAACCAAGCAGCAGAGCACATTCCCACATGATTCAGGCTCAATCCTTAGCCAAGTAAGGAGTATGCAATTACTGACAATTCTAACCATTATTTCTTTCAGACCAAACACTAATAGGACTCTCCTTACAAAGGTCTAAAAATTAGTCATGGGAGTTTGAGCTAGTCACCCCAAAACAGCCCATAGTTGTTGGAAAGAAACAGGCAGAATTAATTTTTGGCCTGCTTCACTCCATGAAGAGAGAACCCAAGGTCACTAGTCCAGACTTGTGCATCTGATTTTCAAACAGAATTTTTCTCTCCAATTTAAATGTCTAAAAGCAACTTTGAAGATTTTCAAAACCCAAGAGTTACTAATAAAATATGAGTAGTTGCTTGGGTTATATTTAACAACAAATCAGGTTAAAGTTAAAAACAAACTTCAATAACAGCACCTCTGTACAGATCCTCATGTCCTAAGAATTATCACTTTTTATCAGCCTTTTCCGGAATAAAGGAAGAAGTCTGTTACAGCTTTGACACAAAGTTCAGCTGCAAGCAACCAAAGGAAGAAAGCTCCCCAAAATCACAAGTAATGCAGTGGAAGTCACATGCATCAAGAAGTTATCACACTAATCACTATTTCTTCCTTTTAAAGTGAACAAATCATTAGCAGGAAAATATTCCACTTCACCTCTCATGTGAATGAAAAAAAAACACAAGGAAAAAGACAATTTTAAAGAGCACCTGAAAAATAGACAATTACAGGATAAATAAATTTCTTTGGTTTCTTCTTGGTAGGAATGCAGCATAATATTTGCATAATCAAAATTTATTCTTTATTAAAGTATATGCTGAATGTTACAGAAAAGGTTAATGCTGAATTTTTAGCCATGGCTCTTCTCCTCAGCTATGCAAAGGTGAGGGGGGAGTAAGAAAAGTCCATCACATACAAAGCAGGGACTACTCACACTGAACTCATCTGTAACTTCACAACCTGAAATTGAGAGAATCAGTTGCAACTTGTTTTCTGATTGTAGAGCATTTTTTCCCCACAAGGACTGGGGGAAGCCTTCCCTGGTTTTATGAAGGATTTTAAACTTTCCCTATATTTAGTAACAGTATTTTAGTTAGGGGAAGGAGATGGAGAGAAAAAACAAGATACAAGTTATAAAAGGCTTTACTCTTAATGGAAGATATGGGGCATGGTCTCACAGGACTCCTTGTGCCAGACTACTACTTTGAGCACAAGAGTAGAGGCATCCTGCCCTTTCTGCTCCATTTGTATGCTTTCCCTCTTCCTCCAGTTCTGAGGCTCCTCTGGCTCAAGGTGAGGGAACTCAACCCACAGGCACAAACAAGCCAATACATTTTACCATACCAAAAGATGAGGGTCAGAGATGACTTGAGGCAAATGGCAGGAGCAGGCAAGAGCTGTTCATTTGGATTCACCAGTTACATCCACTTTAATACATCTCTTCCAGGGGAGGCATGCAAACACCTCCTTCTCATGCTCTGCACAGCCTACACTCTATCTACTGTCCATTAACCTGCTTTGTTCTTAACAGACATTACTGTCCAAAGGAACACAGCCTCAAATTAGTCCAGTTTGGGGAAAAAAAAAAAATCAGGATTCTTTTCAAGCAGCAAAATGAACATTACAGTCTCATACTGCTAGATAAATCCCAAAATTATGACTATCTTGTAATGTGCAGATCTGCTGACTATGAATAAACTAGGCATGGGAGCACAGAATCAGGAAGAAGGCCACAATGAAAAGACCAACTACTCTTCTGTAGTAAATTCAGATTAAATTCCAACAGAAATTTTTTAGACAATCTTTCAGTGCTCTGGGGTGGCAGTTTTAGGCTGCTGTGAAACAAAACCAACCAATAGCTTTCCTGTGATTTATCTCTGTGCAGGAACCATGAGAAGATCATTACCTTCTTTCTTCCCTCCCATGGGTCTGCAGTATTTCTACCTCATTCAGTAACACAAACACAGGCAGAACACATTAGCCTTGGTTTATAAAACAGATGTCTATTTCAGTACCAAAAATCACAGTCATTGATGCTATTTCTGGAGCAAAGAGATTTGAAAGCACAGTCCAGAATACCAGTGCTTTTGGAACCAGTCTCATGCTTTTCCTACTGAGGGTACTTCAAGGGTCAGGCATCTACAGGACAACCTTCTTCACCTTGCTATCTCATCCTTTTTGTCCTGATTCCAGCCAGGACAGGGTTAATTTCTGCAGTAGCTGGGAGGGGGTGTGGCTATAGGGCCCAGAGGTTGTTCTATACCACCTCATCATTACCAGGGGCCCGGGACAGGGACTTTCTTCCAGGGAGAAGGGGTTCCATCCAGTTGGGAAAGTGGCAGAGGTATTGTCTACTCTTGTGTACTTTCTTTCTGTGTGAATTGTTTTGTATAACTTCTGTTATTAATATTGTTGCTGTTACTGTTCTTTTTCATATCTCATTGCTGTTTCCAGTAAATTGTTCTTATCTCAACCTGTGATCTTTGCCTTTTGTCCCTCCAGCTGGAGGGGGGAGAGGTACCAGTACATGGTTTTAGTGGCAGTGCTAAACTGGAGAATACATTTCCTAAACCATGGCACTTTCTACTTTCATATCCAGGTGCTTCCCACTACAAGACACAGGTGGTCAGTAAATTACACAAGTATTTTTATAACTAATATATTCTACTCCACTCCTACAGTCACTTCTTTGCTACTGCTACATCTGTGATATGCATCTGCTCTGATGAGCTTCAAGGCAGGTAATTTTTTCTTTTTTTACATAGTAGAGAGCAGAGCAAAAATTCACCTCAACTGCCAACTACAAGCATTCAAAAACTCCACTGCATATCCAGAATAATGAGGTTAGGCCATAAATTGCAACTTGTAAAAATAGTATACTTAAAGGGTATTTTAGATTTGTTATAACTGGATATTTAGCAGTCATCTTCAAGCTTTTCCCTGCAACCCATCGAACTATTAATTGTTTTGGAGGCTTGGGGGGGTTTGTTGGTTTGTTTTAAATAAAGGACAAGTTTATTATTAACTTAAGTCAGAAAAATTGAGTCTGACAACCCCCACTACCAAGTAACAGCTCAAGAGCTTTCAGCAGTCAAGAAAGCCAGCAGAGTTGGGGGTTTTTACAAAAGAAAAATATTGCCACTGTATAAACATGAGAAGCATGTGCATAAATTCCAGTCCATTTCACCCCCAAAAGATGACACCAGAATTAGAGAAATTGCAGAAAAGAATGGCAACAAGGAAGACCACGGATACAAAATGTCTACCACATATGGCACAAACCCAGGCAGATTAGAGCTCCTTAGTTTGGAGGGAGATGCTTGACAGCATTGAGACAGCACAAATCTGCAAAATCATGAGCAAGGTAAACAACATGAAAAAGGAGCAACCAGAAGGGTTTTTGTGAATTTTTTCCCATCCAATGTTATTAGGTATAAACACATAGCATATGTCTTGGCAACTCTCCAAACATCAGATGACTGGAGACTAGGAAAAACATTCTGAGGAAGTGTCACTACACATTTTACTCCTCCAGTTCTCCCTTTAGCTGTTCTGGTAGACCAAAGACCAGATGAGGCAGCTGTTTGAATATGACCTGATAGGGCTCCTCTTACAAGAGCTGATATTGGTCTTCCCCTTCCTCTTGAATGGTTAAATGCTTTAAACTCACCTGAAAATTCCCAGCTTCCACTAACAGTTTAACATTCAGAGAAGCTTCTTAGTGCTTTGACAGTAAAATAGTCCCTGTCTCCAGTGAAATGGCAATGGCCATTGTTTGAATTGCTTTTCTGAACCCATCACAAACTCAATTAAGATCCTACAACTACCATCCAATCCACAGTCAGATCCTTGTGCCAGCTGTCCCACGGCACAGCACAGGCTCTGGGACTGACTGATAAAGATCAGACCCTGGGTTTCACAGCACCTGCAACTCCTCCTCATGAAATGCAAGAGTGGAAGCACAGATTAGCTGCATGTACATGCCTGAGCACTTGCAGAGACACACTCCAGAATTCAATGGCCAGTCTAAGGAGAGCTTACTCCAAGGAAGCTACAACTTACACCCCAGTCTTTCTGTACCCAGCATAACCTTGGCATTAGGAGGACAGCCACTTTTTATCTTACATCATCGTTTGTCCAACTAAACTTGACTATAATAAGGCATGAAAAACAAAGTGTAATTGGAATGCATGCCCTTCTAAAGGTGTCAGTAAACTAAGACACGAAAATTTAGAGACCTGGATTCTTTAAGCCCTTCTTTTAATGGTTAGACTAAGAAGCCTGTTCTCTCCTACATTTTTCTTTAAAAAGTTCAAACAGCAAATACCATATGAAATTAAGTCAGTAATAAAGCTCATCATTTCAGAATCAGGAAGTTAAAGAGCAAAAATGGTGAAAGAACAGATTACAGATTTAATTAGCTGAAAGACTTCTGTTGCCATTACTGATCAGATTTTTCTTTAAAGATTAGAACATTTCTTGACACAGTCTACCTGCCGCTTTTAACCTGATTATACCCCATTAAAGATTTTCCCATATGAAAACAAATTCCAAACATATATAAAAACTGTTTGCAGCTTCAGGGCATGTAAAAGAAATGGGACACATAGGCTCATACACATTTTAAATTGAATTTGAAATAAAGTATTTGGTTGGCGTTGTCCTCCTGCCCCTCCTCCGGGAAAAAAGAAAAAAGTGTGATTGCTGTTCTCTTGTCTGTAAACCCCAGCATTGTGCTGGGCTGTAACTTTACAGCTAGACTGTGGGAATGAATACAGCACAGTTGCCTGAAAATTCTGGAAACTGCAAACATGAAAGCAAACAGCAACATGATTCCACGTCCTACCTTGGTCTACTATTAAAAACAACTACAGCAATTAGAAAACAACACTTGAAGAAACAAAATGAAGGTCAGGCAACAATTCACACTGAAAGACTCCTCAGCCAAGGCCCACTATAAAATGTGCACAGTCAACAGGAGCACAAGTTCATTAAACACACTAACCACAAAGTTTACATTCACCTTAAGTACTTTGTTCTTTTCATCCCTCCTACAGCCACATTAGTTCTTCCTTTCTGAAGGAAAATCTACCATTGGAGTGTACGAGGTCTTCATTTTATTTTTCCCCTCCAATAAAGTCTTCCAAGCCATTTTTCTTTATCTTTTCCCTCACTTGCTCCATGTTTATTTTCTCTTCTGCAGTTTTCCAATCAATGCAGTAGCTCTTCCGAAACTTTATTTTCTCCATAGTTCACAAATAGATCTTTACCCTCTCCCTCCCTCACAAAAATATTTTTATTTCATTTTTATTTCATTTTTTTCATTTGTGTGGAAAGCTACCTACTGACCCTTCATGTCCTTGTCCAGTACTGGACAAAAGTTGTTTTCAACTCCCTCTTGCAGCAATTTTACCCCAGTTGAACAGTCTGATGCTTCTCCAGACCCTTACCAAGGTGGGCTTTAGAAAGTCATCTTACTAGCTCCCTCTTCATTCATAATAAGAGCTCTACTGTTACTAGTTCTGAGCAAGATACAAGCCTGCAGATTTCTGGCTAGTTTCCATATTCATAGGAACATGAAGTTTATGCTCTAAAATACCTTACTAAGGCGTGTAGTCCCAAAAGCCCAAAGTACTACTGTTGGGGGGAAAGGCAAAGAAGAAACTCTGTATAAACCAAAAGAGTTTAGATGCTTTTCTGACTCAAATAAAAATGTATAAAGCCCAAACTTTAAGTACCAGAGTTTTTTGCAAGAGGAAAAAGACAACATACCTTTCTAACCAAATAACCTCAGCATTGTTCTGAAGCAGAGCCCAACATCTTGACTTTTTAATAGGGCAATTCAGCCAATATCAGCTTTGCCACAAAGGCTCTGCTGTAGCATGTTTCAGAACAAGTATCAGTTACATCAAACTCCTACTTGTTTGTCCTCACCTACGGCCTGTCTTTTCTCCCAGTGGGCCAGCCTAAGGTCTGGTGCCCTTAACCCCTGTCATCAGTATTGGCCACTGACCAGTGTTCACAGAAAGCACACATGAAAATGGGTCAGTAGAGGAGGGGTATTTCACCTCCTACATTTCTCCCAGGGATTTACATTTAATGTTTTATATTTCATGCATCAAGTGGATTCCCCCACCTGTCAGTTTATCAAATTCCTTTTTAAACCAGTTCATACTTCTAACCTCTGCAGAACAGTAACAAGTGCCACAACTCTTCTAAACCTGCAGCATGGCACATTTAATTCAGTGTCCTTGGTTCTTATGTTACAAGAAACAAATAACAATTGCTCTTCCTTCACCCTCTTTGCACCATTAATAATTCATATAAATCTATCAGCAGCTCTTTCTTAGCAGTCTTTTTATTCAACCTGAAATCCTAGCATACTTCACCTGCCTCATACAGGCCTCTGTACCACACCTTCAACCATCCCTGCTGCTTCTGGCCTATGGGACAGAATTAAGGAGAAACACACTTAATGGTAGGTGTCATGGCTCAAAGTTATAACTCTTCAATCCCTTAGATGACACTATAATGTCTTCTAGTTTATTCCTTCTCAAATAATTTCTCATCTTCTGTAAAAGCATTCTTTAATGCTTCTAACCACATGATGAACCTGGAGAGATCTGGACTGTTGAAGAGCTTATGGCTAATCCAATTCAAGTGTTAATTCAGCACTTAAACCACTACTACAGAAATATTAAGTTTTCCATTACATAACTTGATCTCTGACATTTAAGGACATAGGATGGATGAAAAGAGATAAACAGCATTATCAGGAGAATAACCTGTTTTGATTGCTTCAAGCAGCTTGTCATTCTTCTCTCCTTCAAGCAGTCTCTGGTAATACCCAGGATTTTGTTCCATGTTGGCTTGGGCCCCACTCACAATCATCCAGACCAATGCACGATGTTCACTGGGGATGCCTTTCCTGATATATCTCTTCACTGCAAGACAAGAAGTTTGGTTTTGTTTGTTCATTTTTTAAACAAATTTTTTAAATCCAGCTGTATTATTCTTTTTTTAAATGAGCAACCTAAAGTTAAGAAGTCATAGGAAAACTCTTGACTAGAGATTATTATGTTTTCTCTGCTATGCTACCATTTAGGATAAGCATTTACTTCTCAGCTGCATAGTATATTTTAGATTCACTCTGAAGTTCTTGTCATTCAGACTCTCCATCAGATCTCCAGACTCAGATTTTCCTCCCCTCCTCTCTTCCCTTGTTAGAATTTTGAATCCTTTGCTCTTCTTCTGCCTTTCTGGATGGAGACACGAACCACTAAGTAACCCCTTGGTCTTTGTCCTTTTTCATTCAGACAAGCACTGAGTTGACTTTTCCTACATCACCAGTGGCCTCTGACACAATGGCTCTGCCCACACAGCTCTAACACCAACGGCCATGTTAATGTAACCCCAGGGCTTCAGCTCAGCACCTGACCACTGAAACACAGCAGAAACTGAGGAATATGAAACACGTCACTCCTATCTAAATGAACCCCGGAAGAACTGGAGATTTGAGCAAGCAGCAGATGATTTTTCCTAGAATAACTGGGGAAGTCTTTTCAAATCTAAAGTAGCTCTTATCTCCTGCATCATTTCCATCATTAGGGTGTGTGTTATGGGGTTTTTTTTAAGCAGATGATTCAGTGTAAATAGCTATGACGCAAGATTACAGGAAGAAGCATCAGGCTAATGACAACGAAAGCAGCTTCCTCCTGGGAATGGTATGAAAAATATTAATAAGGAGTCAATGCTGTTGATGGGTACATAATCCCAAATCAACGTTACCTTTCCTGACCTAAAAAGACAGCTGAATGTTTGAGATTATTCTCCTTTTTGGGGGGAGAAGAAAATGACAAATGAAACAGGCATTTCTTACTAAATCAATCAGGTTGTATCAATAAAAGCATCAGTTTCTCCTCTCTACATTTTATGGGACTCAAGATTCGAGTGGGGATTTTTATTCCACCCACACACAATATCACTACCTAGCCAGGTTTTATTGAATCACACAGTTCTGTAATAAATGCTGCCTAAATTAAAGGCCTTAAAAACAGCAGAGTGAAGCAAGATTGTACAACTCAGCCAGACACCCTCTAAATACATTTCACCTAATTAGAGCCGCCTATCCTTCAGGATCCAAAGCTGCTTCCCCAGTGTCACCCAACATAAACATGCACATATAATGAGCATTTCACCCACCTAAAATCTGGTGTTTTCTCTCAAAGAAACATATTTGTCATAAATATCTGGTCTTCAGAGTACAGTTTTTGTTTAGCTTTTCAGTGAGGATTTATACTATGGGCTACAGTCTCTACAGTTCTAGCTGTAAAGCAACCTTAATTACAACCTTCTTTTAAACTGGAAATAATTTACTTGTTTCCATGGTGGTTTAATAATCCCCACTTCATCTTTTTTATACAGTTTTGAACTCTCATGCTCAAGAAATCCTATAAATTGACATAGCAAACACAGGAATGAGCATCAAGAACTAGTCCCATTTAGGTTAACAAGAGACATTCATATGAGCCTAGAAACAAATTTACTGGCTAAAATAGCGGATTGTCATATTTTAACACATAATCCCAGTGGTATTTTTTTCTGGAACAATTGTAAATTCTGGAAGCATAGCCAACATCAATATCCAACAATGCACATTAAATTTTAGAGAAGCATGGACAAGCCTTTTGACAGTGGCACAAGAGGAAAGCAGCCTGCAGCACAGCACACACTCATCATTCCTCAGTGTCATCGTTTGCATGGCAATAAACAGCCAGGGGCTTGTATCACCCCAAATGACTACTGACCCAGCTCCCTCACTCCCTGAGGAATGCAAAAGCCCTTTACATCGTCCTTTTTGTCCTCACACCATTAATAATACTTGCTAGGATCTGCAAACTAGCATTCAGAAGCAGCAAAGTAGTTTTGAAAAGCAGGACAGTTGCAATTTAATATATATCCTTTATATATGTAGATAGATATAGATATATCATCTTCTATACACAGAATTGTGTTTATACAAATATGTATGTATAGGCTCTCTTCCACATTGTCCTTGGGAACTAAGAAACAACAACAGTTGACACTGCAGAATATCCTCCCACTGTAACATCTAGGAAGCTTTCCATATGAAGGCAGATCATGCATGGGTCTCCACCCACACATCCAATGCCAGCTGCTTGATCTCAAAAGTAGCACTGTTGAATAAAGCCCTCAGTAAAATTCTAGAACATACATAGGTAAGAAATATCTTTATGTAAAATTTTTGCCTCTGTTCATTAACAAAATATGAAACATCTGTTTTTACAAAACCCTCCCCCCCTTAATAATTCCATTTCCTCTGACACTTAGTGCCAGTTTCACAAGTTTAAAGTCACACTTTATGAATGTGTTTTCCTTGCTACAAGAAAAAAACAGCTACCTGATAGGATAGCAGTCGAAAAGTGATGATAAATTCCCAAAATAACTTCAAGATAAAAATATGGAGAAAATAACATTTTTCTAATACTGCACACTACTTATAGTAACAAGATGTAAAAACAAGTCCCTTATACCTGCCTGTCCTTGTTTGATGGTAGAATATGAGAATTTTGGAGACTTCTGCTTCCAGATAAGTGTTGTACTACCTTTTCCCCCATTAACATTGTTTCACTCTACACCGTAGACACAGTTTATGTAGCAAACCACACCCCCCTCCCAAAAAAAACCAAACCCAAAAACCACCAACATTTAAAACCAAAAATTATCTCATCTTAAAAATATTAGAAGAGTGTGATTTTGAGAAGCATCTGCACTTTTTCAGTTACTAACAATTACTGTTGAATGTTGAGGAAACAGGAAATAAACTTGGGACCTAGAAGAAAAATTCTACGAAAGAGCTGGAAACAGCATACAAGGAAGTGAAAGCTTTATTTCATGAATACATAACAGAAGAAACAGAGCTGATCAGTGCTGTAAATGTTCAAGTTCCAGTCAAATTGACTTTCCTTTTGCTAAGCCCTGGGCTGGAACAGAAGTGCTCCTGCAATAACCACTGTTTAATAAATTTACTTTTCCCTTTCACTGTATTTTATCAAAGACCAGAAAGTGTCTTCTGCTACGGGTCACTTTTGACTAATCCGCTAACAGCCAAATTCTTCTGTGTAGCATGAATTTGGTCAGAATTAGGATATTTTAAACAATTATGTCAGACAGTTTGTTGCCCACCTGTAAACAAAACAGCAGAAAGCTGTACTTTGGTCCCATAAAGACAAAGCTGAATGAAGCAGGGAAAAAACTAAGAGGATCTCAATAGTAGCAGAGGGAAAGAGAGAAAGAAAGCAAGTGACAAACAATGACTATAAACTCTCATGTGCAGTGGAAACAAGGTGAAGATAAGGGTAGGGGGAGAAACACAATACCAGAAAAATAACAAAAAGGAAGAGACTGGAGAATGAGTGAAAGGAACTATCATCCAAAAGTCCGATGACCTACCTGCCAGAAGGCTGCAATACAGAACAACAGGATACACTGCTTAATTACCATTGTTAAAATGTAGCCTAATTATTTTTCTTTATAGTGGAACAGAATTATATACATACAAACCACCCTGGATATGAGACAAACTCAGTAGCATGTGAACATGCCACATTTCCAAACTGGAAAATTAACACAAGTCATTGCTTCTTCCTGTTCTCCTGGGCAGGAATTATGAGATCCTCTGTGTGTAGACAAATGGGTGTGGAACTAGTGAGATATCACACATACACTGCCTCTTGCATGTCTGCTCACAGCAGGACACACAACAGTGGTTTCACAGCTACTATGTTAGGGGAGGGAAGTGGCAAACCAAATATTCTTCTCAGTTCTAGCTCATGGCAGAGCCAGCAGCCCTGAGCAAAGCTTCCTAGCAATGAAGTCAGGTCCTGGAGGAGGGAAATTCAGTGGATAACCTGCAGAGCTTCTGCTATTCACCTGCAAGGAAATCACTGTGTAATCATCTTGCAGGATAAAGCACACACCTGCTGATACAATTCCATGTGCATGTCACAGACTTCAATCTTACTAACAATATGAGAAGGATGGTATTTAAAAAAATCAGTAATTGCACAGGTTAACCTTTCACTCTCCTCCTCTGAGGTATCAGCTGAAGATAATGTGAGAAACTTTTGGTAACAACTCTGGATTTGCACTCAGACTGCATTTCCTCAGTATTACTTATTCCTGCCACTCTCCCTGGAAATACATGTCTATGTGAGAATCCATAGCCCACAAATCCAAGTATCTTTAGCAAAAGTCAGTACCGCCAAAGATGATGCAGCAGCCCACAAGGACTTGTGCAGTCCAGAGCCATTGCCTGTGTCCCCTCAGTGGATTTATAGAATCCCAGTTTTCACAAAGAGCAGCCTGTTGGACACAGTTAAAGCCACGTTAAAGGCTGCTTCCATTATGTGCCCAGGGGGGGAGAATGACCATTGGTTCTGAAGCCTGGTGGACAAGTTGAGAGATTTGGTCAAAATTTTGGATCCACAATAGGCATTCACACTGCTAGCATCATCGCAGTAACATTCTGTTTCTAAAATGCTAGAACTGGGAACACAAAGAAAGAGAAATTAAATGAACACACAGGAATTGCTAAAAGCTGCCAATGTTACCACTCACACATTAACAGAAGGGTATGAATCGAAACTGAGGTGATTTTTCACAACTAGAAGACTAAGTTCTGCAGAATCTCAAAATCCTCACTAATTCAAAATGGCACAAAGTTATCCCTACATTCAAACTTGACACCCCAAACAAAAGCATCTTTACATCTGTAAGAAAAATACAATAGTAGAAGTAGATACTTTCTGGTTAGCAGCATATGATCTAGCAGCTGCAGCTCAAACCTACATTTTCTGGAATTTCTCACCCTTGAAAAAGACATCTGTACACAAAATACACTGTTATATTTTAAATGTCTCACTAGTTATCATGCCATTTCTGGTGCCAAGGGAAAAAAAAAAACCAACCCCAAAACAATAAAATCATCAGAATCACCAGCCAAAGCCTGCACCTGGAGCACAGCTCTGAATACTTCAGCTATGTTACAGTCAATGTCTGATTAACTTTTGCTTAATTTCACTCACTTTTTCTTTAAAATACTTACAGAGTACTCTGCCCAACTCCAAAAGAGACCCAAAGAGAAAGCAACCTGAATATCATCATTAAGAGCAAACAGGAAAATTTAGTTGAAAACATAACCCAGAGAGAGAGTGGGAAGAAACCCCATCCTTTAGTTTAACATGATCCCCTGACACCTTCTGACTCTATTTATTTCTACCTGTATCTCCTGCAATATAAAACATTACTAGAGGTTTTCATGCTCTTTGAAGCAGACGTTAACACTTCCATCAGCATTTTATCCAGCGTTGCATTAGCCCCTGCTTTAATCTTACTTTCTTCACTTCCTAAGGCATTCATCCTTAGTTCTTAGTACACACCTTCTTAGCTGCATGCTCAACATCATTTTACACAAGGAAGATAAGGAGAGCTGGAAAATCTCAACCACCTAAAGAACTGTCAAAGAGGCAGTAACTGAGAGCCCTAACATCCTGATCCCTGGGGTTCAAGACAGCATCTTCTACATAATCTCATGTCTCCTTAAAGAGAATATAGAGTACAATACAGCAAACAGCTGCAAAACAGCATCTCGGAGTGCCAGTAGCCATACTATCTGGGTTACAGATGTAACAAGATAGTCATGTGCTGAAGAGGGATTACTCCTTGGGAAGGTTTAAATCAAATCCCTCTAACAACAGCATACTTGCTTAAGCATTATTACTGTTTATACTACTGGTTTTCATTCAAAGACAGAAATAACATTCAAAACCACAAATCCATTGAATACCATTTATGTTGATCCCAGCATAACACACCTTTACCTATAAAGAGACATGAAGCTCACCTTTTAAACTCTTCTGTATACTGTTATTCCCCTTTAGGAGCTTGGACCATTTTATTGCTCTTCTAGTGAGTACCACTAGGTATCTGGAAAAGAATGCCTCATAGGATGCATAATCAAAGTCTTCTGGCCTTTCAAACCCATATGGATCAACCCTACAAAATAAAAAAAGAATTTCTGTAATAATGTTTCTACATACC
Organism: Rhipidura dahli; assembly: GCA_013399225.1. Lineage (NCBI taxonomy): Eukaryota > Metazoa > Chordata > Aves > Passeriformes > Rhipiduridae > Rhipidura > Rhipidura dahli. Next base: position 91,393 of record VXAC01003824.1, read on the forward strand.
CAGAGCTGGAGGAAAAAAAAAAAAAAAGGCAAGTATGCTTTAAATAACTTCCAGTTGCTATTTCTAAAAGCAGCTCAAGACTCTCTCCTCCCAACAAAAACCTACTTTACACAAACTGTTACACTCCATTTAGCATATCAAAGCTGTTTAGGTAAATTAATTTAAACATGCACTGTTCAGTCAGTTTTACAGATTTCACTGTTTTTTTAAGTAAGGGGTTTGTGGACCAAAGGACCCATTGCGTGCAAAACTGTCACAAAATTATGGCCACATAAAAGTCTGGGAGGTATTTTTCTCCCTAATACAGGTGAACAGTTGAAAAGTATGAGGTACAGCACAACAGCTCCAACATGGCCTGAACTTTCTTTCAGTTCTATGCAAAAAAATGACAACAGAAAATACAAGTGTAACAAGTTACAAAGATTATTTTTAAATGGGTAATTTCTGAAATTATCTTCATGAAAATATACAACTTGGAAAAAAGAAAAATCCTTGTGTCAATCCACCTTCTTCATATGTAGTACCAAAATGCTTATTTTATTATCTTTTACAATTGTTCAGTGTTCAGCACATTATCTCAGGCAGCACAATACTGACAGAGTATCAGAACTGAATGGTTTATTTTGCTGTAATATATCAACTCACCTTGCTAAATTAGATTCATGGCAACTTCCCAGGGTGCTCTATACCTGCCAATTACCACCTGAGTACAGGCCATTATTGGGCTTCACAGAAGCTAAGCAGGCAAAGGGATCTGTCCAGTCAGACAAGGTTTCAAGACAGACTCGAGGCTTTAACTTCCCAAAACACTGCCTGTTTCATTCATGGCGAAGGAATTTGGCCGTGGAGCAGCACTGGCTCAGCCTTGGGAAATCTGGCTCACGGGAGTGTCACAGGTAGTAAAGCATGAATCAGATAGGGAACAATTAAATATTCAGACCTCAGATTGTTATTACATTGTTGACTGCTTAGAAGAGTCACCTTAGTATTCAGGTACTCCTCAAACCCGACACAAAACCCACAGGTGTAAAAAGCACCGAGACCCCCGACACAGATTTCTCTGAAGACACAGAACATGAAAACACACACGGTACAAAACCCCTTCACACGTCCACGAACACACATCTCTTAGTTACGACTGCGACTGCCCAGGCAGCAAGTACAGATTAATTTCATGCT
>VXAC01003824.1:94736-146485 GCA_013399225.1 Rhipidura dahli
ATTCATTACGGTCAGAATCACAGAATATTCTGAGTTTAAATGGACCCTCAAGGATCATCAAAGCCCAGCTCCTGACCCTGCAGAGGACACCCCAAGAATCACACCCTGTGCCTGAGAGCGTTGTCCAAATGCTTCTTGAACTCTTTCAGGCTGGTGCTGTGACCACTTCCCTGGGGAGCCTGCTCAGTGCCCAGCCACCCTCTGGGTGAAGAACCTTTTTCTAACACGCTGCAATATTGCCAGCTTTAACTCTTGCTGATTAGTTTTCACGATAAACTAACATTCATTTAGATATGATTTAAATAAGAAATGGCAAATTGTAAAAAACGTGGAGTAATAATACAAAAAATTATACTAAAAAAATTGCCTTCCCCATTTCCAGAATCCACCTCTAAAATTAGCACAATGTTCTTCATCTTTAGAGGTCTCGAACAAAGCCTGAAGCCCACAAAGACTCAGCCCTACCTGACTGACAGCAGCTTAATTCATAACACACTGCAAAACAGAAGGGAGAGAGCAAAATTGTATCCCTGCTTGTCCTCTTTTGAATCAAGGTCTGACTTTGCACCCAGCAAAATGCTTGGAAAATTACAGCTACTGCTGGGGAAACATTATCTTGCTCAGCCAGAAAGTAAGAGCTGCTGCAGACAACAGATGGGATTTCACAAGAGAGATCAACAGTTGTTCCAGCACACTCTTCAAGAAAGCTACCTCCCCTCTGCAGGATCACAGGCAGTCACCCACACAGAACTGTAAAAGCAGTTCGGCTCCAATTGCAAGGGAAAAAAAATAAAGAGGTTGGTACTTGGTTTGACTGCAATTGCCGTGCTGTGGAAATTTGTGATTGTTCAGCAAAACATAATTATTACTTTTTTTGCGCGCCGAGGGAAGGAATTCTGTGCTTCTCCTCGAGCAGGACGGGGGTCCTGCTCGAATTACTGTGCGGCATCACGAAGGCGCTCGGGTGCTGGCAGAACTGGAGCGTGATTGCAGCCCAGCCGGGGAGAGCCGGCCGGGGCCGCTGCCAAGCTGCGCTTGACTCGCCGCCAGCGTTGCCTTGGCGGAGCGTAGGCAGAGGCACGCTCAGCAACACAGCTCTGCCCCAGCGAGATGGTCACAGTCTCACAGAAAATCCTTGGCAGAGGTGTGAATAGGAGGCAATGCTGTCCCACGGAAGAAAAGGAGGAAGCCTCAGTTAGGCAGAATATCCTCTTCTCCTCTAAATTTGGAAGCCACAGGCTTTTTAGGTAACAGTTATAGTCATCTGTCAATATCAAGCCCTTTAGTGCATATGCCCTTTAAAATGGATCCATCAAAAATTCCCTGCAAACAGCAGATTGTTTCTGTGATTAATTAAGGTACATCTGCAGTGCATCAAGGGTAGCCTTGTCTATAGCACAGTGTACTTTTACTCAAGCCTCAAATGTTATGAACAGTTTCTGTTGCTCTAACACAAACACAACTGTGTGGCTGACTCAGGTTTATGCCTGTTACATACAAAAGCTCCCATTAAGAATGCTTAGGTTATTAATTGATTAATAGAAATAATTCCTAAATTTCAGCACAATAATTTGATCCCCATATTTTGTCTGATAATATGAGCCAGCCCACTGTCTGGCAAGAGATAATACCTTGGTTGTACTTCCCAGGATATCAATGCTGCTCTCTTCTGGGCAGATGATATCATGTTGCTTTTAAAGGCATTCAAAGAAACTAATGCACAAACCCTCCAATCTGAAAACTGCATGTGCTTGGTGGCGTGATCAGCAGAAAAGGATACTATTTACTTTTGATCCTTTACTTCTGAAGGAGCTGGTGACTGTGGCAGAGTGCAAAAGGGCAGGCTTAGGTTGACGTTCAGACCAGTGAAGCTCACAGCCTTGCTATCTGCCACCTGGTGCAAAAGGAAATATTCTTTATATAACTTCTCCCCCACCCCATTTTTGCATCTGAACCTTATCCCTGAAGTTTTCATGTTATGGTGAATGTGTTTGGTAGAAATTCTCATTGTTCTGCTGCCAGAGTAAGTCCTTAAAATAGTGACTTCCCTTTAAGGACAGGCATTTAGATGTGTTCCCTGCAAAGGCAGATGAAGACAGCAGACAGCAGATGAGTGTTTCACAGGCTGAGGCGTTCAAAGCTTTGCTTGTCTCATACCCTTCATTTTAGTGAGCAAGGCTTCCCTTCTTGTGTTTGCAGAGCAGTTGCTAAATAACAATACCAGGATGATTCTCAGCCTTATCAGGAATTAGCCTGGAGTGCCTTTATGCTTCCTAAGGCTGTATAATGTGTGCTACATCGCCCAGGTTTGTTTGATGCATCAGCAGTGCTGAAATGTGGTCCAGCTCCTCACTTAACACCCCACAGCCATTGTTACTCTTAAGACCAGAAGGGGAGAAGGAGCATCAGGAGAAATTCCCTAATCATATTTATGCTGGAAGTATTTTTTGACTGCCTGTGGGGATCATAAGGATTCTTTATCCATCCAAGAATGGAAGAAATATATTTATTATTTTATATATCAGAAATGTGTCTGGGTTTTTTTCCCTGAGGTTCTTTTTTGCTGGCTTCAGGAAGGCCAAAGAATAGAAATTGTTAGGGGAAAGAAAAGCACTATAGGACCAAGAAAGAATAAAGTGTAAATATAAGTGTACATGGATGTAGTGTGCCTAATATTTTTAAAACAGGATGGGTGAATCTGTTCATAAGAAATACTGGTGAGAAACACCATTTCCAGCAAAGGTAGCAGCTCTGCTTTTTCAGATTCAGACAGGAGTTTAACCTTTTTAAAAAACCTTAACTTCCCACAAAATGATTTAATAGCCTCTGTTTGAAAAATAAGTATGCAGCAGCATTGGAGAAGAGATAAAAAGATAATTCTCACTACTGACTGGATGCTGTAGTATCCTAAGTAAGGGATGAAATTCCCACAGCATACGTGGCTTCCCTAGCTCATGTGATTTTCCATACAGCCACTCACCTTTGTGTCTGTACTTAGTTAACCACCCCACACAAGAGTATTCTGCTTCCTTGGAGCTGTACTCTGCATCATTTGGCTTGAACTACTTTACCATGACCTGAAGTGAATCTGCTGCTCCATACTTGGGGAAAACAGTTTAAGGTGAAGTAAATTTGGCAGTACAGAATATCCAGTAAGAAGTAAACATATATATATGTGTGTGTGTGTGTGTGTATGTAGATGTGTATATGTGTATATATATATAAATATATATATGTCACTGCTTGTCTATATTCTAACCTAGACATAATGTGCTCCAGGACCAGACAACTCATGCAGCTAATGAAGTTGAGGAATACAACCATCACATCCAGACACCTTTAGTTCCTGTTACAACCAGGTGCCTACCAAATTTAGTCAAGCCTCACCTACATATGGATTAAGGCTCTCAATCCATAATGAAATGTAATGAAATGCTGAACTTGCTGCATGGTTTTGTTCCAGAAAATTGCATCATGCTTACATAATTGTAGTCTGCAGGCCTGATTAAACCTGTTCCATGAATTGTTCCATCACCATTCACTGAACTTCAGAACAGACTGCATAGCAAGGACAGAAATGTATTTTAAAAAGTTAATTTCCACTATTCCCTAAAGGCTTCACAGCTTCATGTCTATGAAGGTTACTAGCTGTTAGGACAAGTTACATCCACATGCCAGTATTTTTATTATTCTTGGTATGACAGTGGCCCCAGGAGTCAAAGCATACTGATAAGAGCATCTATAAAAAGGAGCTCTAAAGCTTGCTGCATAGCACTGCAGCTGCCTAGAGAATCAACATTACCCATGTAAACCTCTGCAGAAAGGTTTCTGCACACAGCTGCCATCCTCCAGCTGCACCAGAAAAGAAGGCTCAAGGCTGTAAGTGACAATACTAGAAACAGCAGGGGAAGAGAAATTATATGGTAGTGCCCTCGGTGTTAAAAACACAGAAAAATTATATGTCAAAAGTGATATGGGAAAGACACTTGAACATTATTAGCAGGAAGCATTCCTAAGGCAGGGACAAGTGTGTCCTTAGGAAAAAGGTCAGTAGCTATCACAGATCAGTAATCCAATGGTGTGGAATTGAGTAGAGCAGGAGAGAAGTTCATGAATCTACCTTAGGTTAATCTGCAACTCTGTAAAACATGTTTGTTATTCAACTGACAAAGTGAAGTATTTTCTAGACGGCTTTGTTCTGTTTATTTTGTTTTTCCTTATCTACTTGAATGACCATGAAGGATATGCTGAAAGCCCTTTAAATCATGGTGATGATGTTTACCTTCCTGGCTGCATGAGTACAAGGCTTATAACTGAACTTTGAAATTTCATAGGGAGAGATGACAGACAAGATTGGAGATTATTAACTCCTTATTTGTCCCATCCCATTTTCTTTCTTGCCCCCAGTTGTGAAGGTATCCTGCCTAGCAAATTTGGTAGTCCAAATATCTACTGATTAGGAGTGGGCATTAACTTGGATGTTCTCTGTCTGTCTACTATGATTTCACATTTGGTCCTAGTTGAGGAAATTTAAGGCAAACCTTCTCCCAGCTTTTGATCGCTTTTGCATTAAGATTCCTCTGCAAGGACTCTCATTTCAGTTGTCTCCAGTGGTATCCTAATCTGTAAGAAACAGGTAGAGCTATCATTACAGATCTTAAAATACAGTATTTGCATGTAAATACACGGTCTTAGCTGTGAAGAACATTATCTGTTTCACTTAGTTGTCTGTATGCAGTAAGGCATTTCTCTAAAAATAATGCAGCGAGTAAAAAAACTTCTTAAAGTAACGACATGATTTGGTTTAAAGAGAAGAAGGTATATCTACCCACTCAGGAGCAGACATCCATTTCACACATGGAATAAGGAGGAGTTTTGTAGGAGCACAGATGTGAGGTTTCTGTAATTAAATACTATTTTATGACGCATATATACAAGGGTACTCAGTTTAAGTCAGATTGACTAATTCCCTTCCTGTGAGTTCCAAGCTTTGGAGTGTTGAACTCTGCAAAAAGTAATGTGCTCCCAAGGAGGTTGTTCTTCACCATTGTGTTTTGCATGTTTATTCCTGACACATTTTTCAAACTCACAGCCTAAAGAAAAAGAAGTTGTTTTGTGAAAACCTGAAACTGGCTTTGACAGCAAGAGCGAGTGAAGCTTCTTGGAACTGCAAGGTTATAGCAACAACCATCAGTACAGGCATGCCTCAGTATTTACATGGGATCAGGATATCAGCTGAAGTCATGGTTTTAAATTCCTTTGGAAGGGAAGAGACTTTGATTGCAACATCTAAAATCAAAGTATTACTTTCTTCTGGTTTACTTTGTCAGGTTACAAGTTACATCACATGACTAATACTGGAGGGAAAATGTCATTTGCATTTTGTGTTAAGTTGCAGATAAATGTCCCTAGTACTATCACAAACTGGTACATTGTCAAAATTGAGATAATTTAATTTTCCTTTTTCATATTTCAGGCATTTCTGACACTGTTCTTTCCCATTTCAGAGTAATCACATTGAAGAGGGAAGCATAACACTGAAAACCAGCAGCAACATTTTTGTATTTCCACGGTTTGCTGCATAATTAGATACAAAAATAGTATGTTCTCAGTCAGCTGTTTGATCCTTTTTTCCATTCAAAGTGTATCTCTTTTGTCAACAAAACACCAGTTTGTTTTTTTCAACAGAGAAATTTTATTTTAGCTGTGTATGAATTAAAGAAAATTATAGAACTTAATTTGCTATAATTATTCAGGGAGCCATAGCAATCATTGAATATGACAGTGCTGCACATTTGTATTGCTTCTGCAACAAGTACTATTTCAAAAACATATTTTTCAAAAATTTTCTTCTTGGAAACTCCAATTGTCTTATTTTTATGATTTCCTTTTACATGACATCTTGTCACTGCCAATCCTCCATGAGCAGTTGCTAATTTTGTGAATACAGTCAAGTAAGCTTTATGATAGTTATTATCTTTCCTGATCTATGCAAAGTAATTTTTTGTATGGTTGTGAAAGTGCAATCATTGTCTTATTAGATGTTGATGGAAAATTGTTGATGAAAAATTGACTGTAGTCATAATCCACATGTAGATGTAAATCAACTCACCAAAACACATAAAAAATACTTAGAATTGACCATTAGAGTTGTGGACATGCCTTGTAGGGGCCCTGATTCTCTGCCACACTCAGTTACAGTTTAGGACATGATATCTCTGTGTGATGAAACCATCTAGAATTCTAAAGAATGACTATGTGAGTAATTCCAGCTGCAATTCTCTTAACTACTCTGTCCCCTCTCAAACACAGGTTTTTGTATTTTGAAGGCAGCATAAATGCCCCGTATAAAATTTGTTGAGAATTACAGACTTTGAGAATTTAATGTTTCTTTATATGTGGGCAACAGATCAGTTTGTATAAATAAAACTTTTCATCAAAGAAAGGTCAGATTCAATCCCACAGAAGTCAACATAATGGACTGAGTGTTCTTCATGCCTCTTAATGATTTTCAGATCTTTGTGTCATCCTGTTCTAGGCCCTGGGGTTCAAGCAGCTGTGGCAGTCAAGGATCAGAGAGAGTGTATGAATCACTCAAGAAGAGATGACTCTCCTCCAATGTGCAAATCTTTCACTCAAGAAAAAAGGCAGTTTCTCTCTCCAGCTCCAGTGCCCAGCTCTGAAACCCACCTAACTCTTGGAGCCTTCCAAGGTGCAACACAGAGTTGCTGATCCAGAAGAAACAGTGCTGGGAAGATCTAGCACTCTTCCTAGCCAGAAATATCCAGTCTCTGCTTGAAGGAACAAACTGCCTCTCATAAAATACATTACATGTGGCTGCTCTGTCTCTCACATGGCATTTCTTTGCTTGTGTTAAGAAAAAATAGAGGCGGGGGCTGTACATTAAAGCAGGTCAAATCATAAATGTGAAGGTATAGTCACAGTTTTACTTCACGTCTGAGTAGTAAGGGAAAGTAAACATGAAGGAGCTGCAAGTATAACAAAAGCAAGTTCAGCTTTCCATCTGGTAGACAAAAACTACTGGTGCATTGGATGTTGTGCAGAACGATGCAGCATTTCCCCCCCCCACCCCGTACATCACAGGATCAGTTATTGCTCACAGCAAAGTTGCAAGTCTAACACGTCTATGCAAGCTGAGAATCAAATGGTCAGATACCAGGAAGATGGACACTTGCTGAGAACTTCCTTAGATTCACCCAGTGCTTTAGAAAAGAAAAAAAAAGAAATAAAAAAAAAAGAAGAAAACAAAAGAAAAAAAGGGGACTCTTGGAAGTCTTCTTCTGGGAAGACTCAGCTTTCAAAGTGCACACAGTGTTCATAAGCATGAGTGGGACTTGCTCTGTGTGGAAAAACACTGGTGGTTCTTTTGATTGCACTGGCTGTATTTTAGAGTACTGATTTGTGGTTACTACAAGGGGTGGTCAGAGTTCAGAGTGTAGGTTCTAGCATGAAACAAATGCAGGATTAACAAGGTGTTGTATTTCCCAGAGCAGTGATATTTTGTCCCTGATAATACCATTCATATTCCCAGGAGAGAAAGCTAATGCTGGTCCTTGCAGTCATGCTTATGTAGTGATAATAAACAGTACTTAAACACCTCACAGTTGTTTTCAAGGGTCCTCACAAAGGGTCATTTGTAATGAAACAAAAGACAGCTCTGGTAGACTGATTTCCAGGAAGAAGTAACAATAAGGTAATACTTACATAAGAATCAGTGTCTGGCTTAGCTTTTCAATGGTCTGATTTGCTGCCCCAGCACTCTTCAGTACCTTTTGTAAATACATCCTCCTGTGCACTTATTGGCTTTTGCAACTTGCACTCCCCTGACTCGCAGAGCTACTTTCAGTTGTCTGGGTCCAGCCTGCATTTAATATTTCTTGCTAAACAATTTTGAAAACCAGTGGAGTAACATCAAATAATATTTGAGAAATTTGCAGCAGATGATTGCAAGGAGCAAAGCTGAAATATGGATAAAAAGGACATGCAAGATGCTTATCTTGTTGCTTCCATTTCACCACTTATCTTTAAATAAACTAAAAAACAAAGGCATGTTGGATCTCCTCCCTGAACATACATACTGCAGTACAGTAATTGAGTTGATGGTCTGTACTATTAAAGATGGCTAAAAGTAGTTTAGAATAAGGTAAGACAAAATCTGTCTGTGAGGAGAGATGAGGCAGGACACCACAGAGAATCACTGCATCAGGGTTTTTGCAGCTCTAATTTGAACATGACTATTTTTAGAAGACCTGTTGTACACACCAAGAACGTTAATGACTGCCAGAAGAGACAACCATGTTCCTAGAGCCAGTGACATCATGTGCAGCTCTCAGGATTTAACTAAAGCATGTGCTTGGCAAATAGTAATAAAGTAATTAATTCTCTTTTTTTCCATCAAACTGTATTACGCTTTTATTTTGCCTCTCTTTTCCTTTCAGAAATTAGTCCTGAGAGTAATTTTACAGCCTTTAGTTCTTACAATTTAATGGAGTGAATGACTTTTCTACAAAATTCTGACTTTTTATATTTTTTGTGTGTTATGGACAGAAACCATGATTTCCCATTGCCTTTGTTTTATTGCTGTTCCATGCTCCTTCTAAGATTTTGGGAAGCAAAGCAATCCCTACAAAGAAAACTGTCTCCCCCATTACTGTATGGTGGGAAAAGCAAAGAAGAAGACTCTCTAATCTCTGGCAGGAGACATGCAAACACATTTGCCATATAGACCCACATTTGTAAAGGGGGCATCCTGAGCTGGCCCAGAACAAGGGAGATATTGCAAGGCAAAATTCTATCTGCCTTTGCTGAGGGCGTCTTTCTTATCACCATTTACTACTAGCAAGCTGTTCACTCACAGATCTACCCACAGTGCTGATAATGTTCTTAAGTGATAAAGCAGCCTCATTAGAAAGGTTTCTGACTGGCTGTGGTGGCTGGGGAATGCAAGTTGAGTGGTAAGCAGCAAGCACTCAGAGAGAGCACTTTGATCTGTGCCTGCAGCAGAATAACACCCAAAGAAATCACTGTGCAGACACTATCAATGAATGTCAAAAGTGCCTTGAAGGAAATTGTGGAGGATCTGATTGTTGATCTCAGCAAAATACCATCCAGACTTTGTCAACTGTGGAAAAGGGAAAGAAAGAGCCAGAACTTACAAAATGCAAGGGCTCCAGTTAGGCAAAGCCACTTAGCTGTTGGTTTGTGCTCAGTGCAGGTACTGAGCCCACTGCAGACACATTTAATCACAGAATCTTAGTGTCATTGAAACTGTGGGAATCAAAGAAACTCTCCAACACCACCTTTTAAGTGTTAGAGAATCAAGCATTATTTTATTCTGGCCAGGATATGCAGTGGAAATCCTTCCATCCACACATGACCATAGTATCAGGGCATCATTTCAGATGGAAATGACCTTTAAGATTGTTGAGTCCAACCATTAACCCAGCGCTCCCAAATCCACCTTTTGCCATGAAGTGGCAGAACTTTGCAGAAATCGGGAGAGGAGGGCGGTGGTGGGTGGGGAGGCAGGAAAGGAGGGAAACTCCAAAAATGACATGGAAGAGCCCATGCTCTTCTTAGAGAAAGATTGCCAGTGGTGCAGTCTTCCTTTCAGCCCTGATGATTGTCATCTTCTAAATGACAATCAAACCCTGAGATTATTTTTGTCCGCAGTAATCTGGAAAAGCAGTTGAATGATTACCATTCTGTAAAATATAAAAGTACACTCTGTGCCAAGTGGTAATAGGGCTTTAAGACCTCCATGATCTGGTACTCCTGAGTCCCTGTGGCAACTTCACTGTCAGTTGAGCCTGGAAGCCCTGTGTGCATCAGGAAAGGCAGAGATAATGGCATTAAAGGTCTTGTAGCAAGTAAAGGAGGTTTAGTCAGCCAAAACTGCTGAGTTTTATCAGCCAAAAAGTGCTGTGCATGCAGAGGGAATTCCCTCAGGCTGGTGAAATATGCTATGGAGGTATTGCTTCTGTTCCCCTTGGCTTTGCCCACATGACTCACAAACTGTTGTGGAGTCAAAGACAAGCTGTTAAAATCTAGGAATGAAGTAGAGTCTCTGGATTGCTGGAGGGATGAGTTACCAAGTGCTGCTCATTGCCAGCAACATGCTCTTCCGAGCATAAATCAACGTTTCCTCTTTCTTTCCACTCAGTCCTTGATGTGCATTTCTCCTTTCCTGGAACTGTAGGAAGCCTCCACCCTCTTGTGTGCTCCACAGTTGCTGATTGTCAAGGAGCTGCTGATTGCCCTGTCAGCCCCAAGACAGCTCCCGTCATGGCAGCACTGGGTGCTGGATGAGCAGAGGGAAAGCCACAGGCAAATACACTCGTGTATGTGTCCAGGTTCTTGCAAAACCCACCTATTCCCATGGGTGCAAGTGGGGGGACAGTAGCAGCAGTGGCAGAGCAAGAGGAGGCTGGTGTTTATATGAAGTTTTGGATCAGGGTTGCATTACAGAACACAGCTCTTATGGTTGTGTGGCTTGCAGAGATGAGCATGATGGCAGAGCTCAGCCCTGGTGCAAATACAACATGGCTGGCTTGTGTGCTGGGCATTTATGGTCTGATAGCTGAGGAAGCATCCTTCTGCCATGCTGGAAGTGTCAGAGGGGATGCTGCTACCTGCTTTGCAGCAACACTGCCCATAGCACCAGCTGCCTGTGCTTCATGCTGCCCAGGGCTCCAAGGTGCACAGGGCTCAGCCTTCCTTACCAGGCTCCTTCTGCAGCTGGAGTGGTGGCAGAGGGAAAAATCCCGAGGTATCCAGGGATGAGTGGGTACTGCTCTAGAGCACAGGGCAGGTGGAAACACCTTCCCCGCTTCCCCCAGTATTTCAGTTATTATAGTTATTCGAGCACCCAATTCTCACCAAAATTGAGGTTTGCTGCCAGAATGCAGTAGATGTGTGCATCTGTGTAGCTGATCAAAAGAGCATGTTCAAAATGTTGGAGTTTTTTTAATGTCTGTGGGTGCTTTCTTTAACAAAATAGCAGTGAAACTTCAGAATGGAAAGATTACTACGTTGCTGAAAATTCTGTTTGTTTTCAGGGTTTTCCCAGGAATTAATGAGCAGCTGCATGTTGGAAGGAAATTTTTTCTCATGAGGCTCTTGGGAGGGCTCAGGACTCTTTATTGAACAATAACTGGAAAATTTGACCCAGAGAGCAAGTTCTCTATGTTTCTTGGAAACACATGATTCATGTTCCAGTCTCATTATGTATCCCTCGAACAAGACAGAAATGTAAGGGGAAAAGTAGAAAAGTGGAGAGGAAGAGAGGGAAGCCAGCAATAGGAAATGCATGTGTCACAGGATGAGCTTAGCAGAGTTTCCATGCAGACAGTGAAGGAAAAACATATATTCCTTTGTCTATTAAAAGTACTCTTTCTAACATCTTATTTTAACTTTAGTGAAGTATTCATAACTTTTCTTTTGTGAATTGGTGAAAGAATGCAGATGAGTTTAAAACGCAAACCTGGATTTTGAAAAAACTGGTATGGAAAACATATTTTCCTAGAAATATGTGGTGATTCGGTGAGGCTCAGACTCAAAATGTTTGAAGTCTTTGGAGACTTTAACTCATTGTTCCACAGAGATTAGTAAGGCTGCAAGTCATTGCCCGAGTCTTAATCTGGGAGCTTGCTGTGGGACCTTTGGAGTCAGTCAATATGGGCATTTCCTAATTCCTATCTGTGTATTACTACAGACTGTAGAGGGGACCAGAAAATGATCGGATGATCATCATATACATGTTGCTCCACCTCCTGGAAGAGCAGTCTTAATGATTTTGTGCTGTGGACTGTAGTCTGCTGAAGTGGGTAGTAAAGATCCCCATTTCCATTACAAAGAGTAATGTTTAATGATCAGCTGAGGTATTGATATTACCACCTTAGGGGCAATATCCTCATGCCTGGTAAACAGCAGCTCATGCACGCAACATGAAGCATTGTGGGAGAACTGCTGGGCAGGGTGAAGAGTTAATTCTTAGCTATCATCTCCTGGCAGAATTTGTTTTTCAGGCTCCCTTAAGGACGCAGGACTTTTCCTTGCCAGCGAAAAGACACATCACATGGCAAACTCGCCATCTGCAGGCCAGTGAGACAACTCGCCGAGGACGGGGAAAAAACAGCCCCACAAGCTCCGGGACACCTTGCTTATGGTAGTCTTAGGATTTCCTCCTCTTTTGTGCACCATTTAACAGCAGGGAATCGCTCTCTGGGTGTCATCCCAAAGAAGTTCAGAGTGTCTGTCTCTGGAGCTTAATCCGATCCCCAGAACCTGGATTGCTTTGAAAATGTAAAAAATATTAGACTTGATATTCTTCTGCAGCAGGCTCCTTCTACCGTCCTAACTCATGTCAGGTCTCAGCTGCAAGGAGAGAGCACGGCTTCCCAGCCAGGCAGGCCTTAACACCCTCCCCCAGCTACTACAAATCAGCACTGTTTTGTCCCATGAAACACAGTTTTGATTAGAACATACTGTTTCATAAGCATATTTCTGACATGAGAACATGTTTTAGTTTTTAAAGATACTAAAACGTAGTGTTTCAGGAAGTTTGAGCTTTCTTTGCCAGGCTGGAAGAATATTATTGGAATGCATTTTTCTATTTGAAATAAATCTTAAGGAAAACATTTACCTTATTTCAGTGGTTATTTTGTAGTGCTCTTGAATAACAGTTGCATCCAATTAACGATAGTAAGTCAAAACCTAAAGAAAATGTTTTATTTTTATAATAATGCTTCCATTCAGCCCTCAGACAAAAACCCACAAGGAAACTGAGGCAACCTCAGTTTCCCCCATTTTGAATAAAAGCTATCTCTAAGCTGCTGAAAGTAAAACACACATAGCCTAAGTCCTGCAGCAACAGAAAAGTTTGAAAGCACTCCAGAGACACCAAAGAATTTGCAGCCCTCCCTTTGCCAGCCCTGTAAGCCACATGCTAAATACCATCATATGGCACTAACGAGAAACACTGCTACTGCCTCTCTCCCCAGTTTGCCACACATTTGGCCCCACTGGTCCCAGCAGCTATGGGTAAGACCCAAGCCTGCCTTTCATGGCCTCTTCTGGCTCTTACCAGAGATTTTGTTGTGGTCTTGTCCCACGTGGAGCTTCTGCTGTGGAGGAATCTGTTCTACAGTCATAGGGTTACATGGAGGGCAGCCACCAGTCAAGGGGGTGGCTTCAGTGTCCTATTGGCCTTCAGTCAACCTGCTGCTTGACTTAATACACTCTTGCAATCCTTCATTAGTCACAGAACACTAAAAGAGAAATTTTAACAACCTTCATGGAGGTTGTTGTGATTTCAGGGCCTTCGGAAGTGAAGTTGAACTTTCCTTCAGCCCCTGGTACTGGACAATTATGTCATTGTACTTTAGCCCCGGAGATGATTTTTTATTTAAACCTGGGTTTCTAAAGAAGAAAGCATAAAGAAAGACCTGATTTTGCATTTCTGTTTGTCTAGAGTTGGACATTGGTGGTATATACTGAAGAGCAGCGTCCACTTATTTTAAAAAAAATATTTAAAGAAGATAATGAACTAAATTTTTAATTCAAAACTAAGCCTCAGTGTTAGCTTGTTTGAAAGAGAAGCACCTAGAGGTTGTACCTCTGCCACATATCTGCTTCCAGGTAAATTCTGAAAACAGGGGCCTGAAGTTAATAGAAAATAATAGCTGCAGTATACGGACTGAGTTTTCACATTGCCTGGAAACAGCAGGTGAGCTCTTGGTTGCAGTCAGAAGGGTAGTACATCTGCATCCATACACTTTTGCAGACTGCCATGGCCCAAAGAACTTAAATGTATAAAGACATAGGGAAGGGAAGAGTCATTCCTTCCCTTTACACAGGGGGAGAAGCAAGGCACAGACCAAGGCTGATTCTGTTGACATCAGAAAGCCAACTGCATTGGAGGCAGGGGACAAAATCAAGATTTAACTGTATTTTCATTATATTTTCTTAGGAGCCCATTGGGCTTAAGTGTTTGGTTTCATGGCCTACTTACACAAGTCTGTTTCTTTTAATTCTTAGTAACATTCAGCTTCATGCATGCTCCTGCTGGGAATTGTGTTCACACACAATTTACACACACTCCTTGTACCTTTTTCAAATGTGGGTTTTGACACGTATAGTCCGTGAAGAAAAACACCAGAGGAACATCAGAAGTCCCTGAGCAACTGCTGGCATTGGTTTGGGTAAAAATAGGGGAATTGTAACTCAACTAAACCTAAAGCTGAAAAAGTGCTGTCTTTGTAGGGGTTTTCTCTGATGATCTGTGTGCTCACGTGGACTGTCTCCCACCACAGCTTGTTGGCTCTCCACCACACTTGTGTCACCTATGTATGTCTCCTGGAGAAATAGCACTAGAAAAGCCAAAGGGGAGTGAGGATCAGTGGTGGCACTTTTGGAATAGGAGTCAGATGCACAGTGGTGAATGGTCCTGGTTCCCCTGAGCTGTTCACAACCAGGCGGTTGGTCCAGGCTGGTCCCTGGCCACAGCTGTCACCTCAGCTCCTCCAGAATATCTTCACATGGGGCAGGGTGAACCCTCAGCAAGATCCTTCTCTTCTCTTCAGTGGCATTTGTGGGAGCAGAACAAAGGCCCAGAGGAAGTGTCAGGGGCCTCCCCAGGGTTTGCTCCTCACAGGCTAGCCCCAGGTTTGCCCAAATGTTCTGGCTGAGAAGCAGGCAGGGCTGGAATGCTTGCTGGTCACACTGGACTACTCAGTGGGTAATTGTATTTCTATTTTCAAAGGTTCAGTTTTGCTGGAGTTTCGTGTTCTGGGGAGGACAGCATCTGGCAGTCTCAACAGTAAAAGCTGTTTTCCTCAAAGGTCATATGTGAAGAAGTAGCTGCCTGGGGCCTTTCCACAGTTCTAACATACTGATTTCATCACCAGATTACTCACTTCTTCTGCCAGCCTTGAACTACAGATAGCCAAACTTGATCCAGCCCTGCCACAGCCCCGTGTTTGTTTCAGGTGTGCATTTAAAAACTGCCCTCACCAAGCAAAGGCAAGACAGGCAGGGATGTCAGGTCGTGCAGCCCTGGCCAGCCAGCCCCCCTCTATGGGCAGCATGGGAGAAGGAAGCTGGTCCAACCAACCCAGTCCTGAGCCCATCACTGCTCCTATTTCAGTGGCCAGAGTCACCTCCCTGACACACAGTCTTCCATTTGCCCATGTCTGAGGAGCCAGCAGGGAAAGGGCAGCAGGGAACAAGCTCCAGCAAATATAGTTTGCTGAGCTCTTTTCAAAGCAGTGCCATTTGTGTAATTAATGTTCCATATTTTCTACCTAGTCCCAGCTGTCACATGAAACTTGGCGTGCGTCAGCTCTCTCGGGCGCAAGGAAAACAGTTTGTACACTGGTGAGACATTTACAGGTGCTCTTTTTCTTTATTTCTCATGCTCCTTCCCCAATAAGGACAGAATGAATACAAGATTGTTATTTTATATGCTTTTACTATTTTAATCTTCCCAACACACAAGTAAAACTCGGTGGGACAAGTAAGGAACCCACCTGAGGAGGAAAATAGTTTTCTTAAGAAATCTGTATTGCATGACAATGATACAGACTTTCTTGTCACATGATTTGTGTAATTTAAATGAGCTAATAAAGAAGATGTCTTTTGGGTATTTCTTGTCTTTTGGAATAAGTGTCCTGCAGCCTGGAGACAGAGTTGAGATACATTTGGTGGGACCTTATCTGGGTGTTTGGGTCACTTCTGCCTGCACTGTTCCCATTCCTGAGAAGAATGAAAGATCTCAGTAACTGGGTTTGCAATCCAGAGCTGCCTTTTGATAGTCCATTGTATCGGTACAAATCCCAAGGGGCACAAGGATTTCTGATGGTGTAATTGGACTTCACAGTTGTTTCTTGAGAAGGATGGACTGGCTCTAAAGTGTCCAAAAGGTTTCTTTCTTTGATTCCTTACAGAAATCTTGGGAAGCACAGCAATGGGAAGGACTCACCTACTTTTTGGACTGCATCTCAACCAGCAACTGCAGCAACTGGCATTGTGCAGGTCAAAAAAGGTGTGCACCCTGCAGAATGTGGTTGCAATTCCTTGTGGTGGAAGCAAGGCACTGGCTGCATTCACCTACAGGGCTGCAGGGAGCTGGCTATCCCTGCACACCAATTCTTTTCTCACATGATTTTCTTTTGTAGGTGCAGGGACAAGTAGGTGCCCTTGAAACTCTCCTGTATTTCAGGAATCTGGGGCAATTTATTTAGAAGGGGTTTTGGTGGCCTAACATGAGGCATCATACAATAGAATCTTGGTTTCCAGAGAGCAAATACTGACCACTTTCCCCAAAAATCAGCTCCATGATGAGATGCCCCTTTTTGAATATTCAGGGTCACTATCAATTTTTGAAACAGAGCCCATGACAGCTATTTGATGGCTTTTTGAGGATAACCAGTTCAGTACATTATAGATTTTTATGGCTTTACTTTCCCAGTGATTTTTCCCTCTGGCACTACATTTCTGCTGTTGCACGACAAGCACCATTGAGAGCCTGCTGCAGAGTTTGTTTGCCAAATGAAAATCCCACCATCTTACAAAGTTCTTCTTGCACCTACAACTGAGGACACATTGAGGTTACTACCAAGTGCAGTTAACAGGAGGTGTGTAGCAATTCCCTAAAGTCTTTCAGGTCCTTCAGGTCATAAGAGGTAAAATACTGACCTGCTAATTCTTTGGTTATTCAGTATACAAAAAGTCTTTTAGTTGTCAGGTAAGTAGATACCTAGCAAGCTTTTTTCCCCTATTTTTTCCTAAATTCTCATCAAGGAGTGGAAAATGTTTCAATTCTATTAAAAGGTGTTTATGGAAATGAAAAGGAGAAATAAAGTTCACAGGACCTAATACATTTTGGAAACCACACTCTGAGTGCAATAGTTAAAAATGTTTTGTTGGTAATTCATATCCTTGTGCTCGTTTCTCAGGTAACAGAGATTTACTTTAGTGTCCCAGAGAAACCCCCTGCCCCAAAATCCGTAAGGATCCCAGTTATTATTTGTCAGGTTTCTCTGATCAACCAGAAATGCTTCTTTTGGATGGTGTCCAGAGTGGCACTGGAATAAAAGAAGAAATGTTTCCCTAAATTTTCCCACTATTCCTGGCACTAGTTTTCCTCTGCTTTCACCACTGCTTGCCTGCAGCCTGCTTTATAAATTCAACCATTAGGTGGGGCATTTCTACCGTCAGCAGCCCAGATTTCATCTGCGGCATCTTGGGACTGGGATAGAAGCTGAATAGTCCTGTGTGCTGGGATATGAGGTCTCTTCTTTTATCTTTAGTGCTTTCTTCTTTTACCAGCTCCAATGACATCCAAAATAGCACAAAGGGGGAAACCTGAGTCAAATGGTACAATTTAAGGTCTTGGTCTCTATCTTGTCATGTGTGATGTGCTAAAGGTTATCCAACTGAAGAAGATAGTGATCAATTACTAAGTCATTTCACTAAATTCAGAGCAAAAAAAAGTGCATTCATTAATTTTTTTCATTTCATTTTAACAATTTGGAATCAGACAGCACTAGCAGGACAACTGTTTCTTCCTGGTTTCGATGTCTGGGTAAAAGCAGTGACACATTTCCTGACACTGCAGTGGACCAGTCGTGTTTCATGATACAGCACTGGCCTCTCTTCCACGGGGTAAGCCTTCACAGGGTTTGGGCTTCTTTTGGTAGGAATAGCTATGCTTTATGTGCCCTTTTTTATTTTGAAAAATAAAAAACATCAATGAGGAGCTCTTTGTTGTACTTGTACACAGACAATACTCATCCAGCACATCTGAGCTTTCTGAACTGGGGGGAGAGGGAGCTCTCCCATGGACCCTCAGAGCTCCTAGCACCTGAAGTCCCAGAAATATAGGCAGTACTTTCACTTCATAAAATTTTTGGAGAAAG
This sequence comes from Rhipidura dahli, assembly GCA_013399225.1. Classification (NCBI taxonomy): domain Eukaryota; kingdom Metazoa; phylum Chordata; class Aves; order Passeriformes; family Rhipiduridae; genus Rhipidura; species Rhipidura dahli. The sequence continues at coordinate 112,676 of VXAC01003824.1, forward strand.
AAATGGTCTCTTTGCAAACCTGGGACTCTGAGGCCTGGGTTTGTCCCAGTCAGCCCCAAGTGCCTTAGTCAAGGACTGCGCTGCTGCAGGAAATGGAGGGAGAGAGAGGCACATCCAGAGGGCAGTTGAAATTTTTCTGAGTTTGGGGACCAAAGGCAGAGGTTTGTCCTTCAGTCAGAAATGTGGCAGGATGAGTGGGGCTGCTGGAGATGGTGGGCACTTGTCCAGCACTTTGAAGGGGACTGTGCTATCACACTGATGGGCCAGGTCCAAGCTTGACTATCCAAATCACCCCAAACCAATCCTTTTGTGGTTTCTGTATTACTAAGCCCATCTGGCAGGTGTCCTGCCAATATGAAGGGCTCAGTGAGATTTGATTATGGCCTAATTAGAGAGGACATAAAAAGTCTGAAGGACTTTACTCATGGCTGGTACTGGGAGCCTGCCTGGCTTCTCTGTTGCCTCAACCTCTACCCACCACTAACTACTGAAACCCCTCAGACCTGCTTCTGCAGACGGGACCCTTCAGGTACCCCAGCTCCAGCTCAGAGTTTGGACTTCCCTTAAATGCCTCTTTTATTAAGGGTTTCAAAAATTTCTGGGAAGTTACACTTTGAAGACTCAAAAGCAATGGACTATTGTCATTAATTTTTCCCAGACCCCCTAAAAAAAATCTCTTTCCATGAGAGTCTAATTCCATAAGAATATGAAATTTCAAAATATGGGACCATAGAGAAGGAACCTTGAGAAACCTTGTCTACATGGGCTTTGATTTTTTTTCTATATTCCCTGTTCCTGGCCTGGTTGTGATTGTGTATCTGTGTCTGTAGCTAAGCCAGGGCTTTAAAGAAGCATTACTGAAAAAAAATTCCTGCTACATTTAGTATAGGCTAAGCATCTAATTCCTCCAGTGACCTTGAGAGTTGCTTGCCTTGAGAACTGTTTATTAGTAAAAGAGAGGGCTGCAGTATGAAAAAGCAACAGAACTGCATGGAATTATACCCATTGTCCAGAACCACAAAAGCCAAGATGTGTGCTGGCAGATGCCTCAAAAGTATCTGTTATTAGGTCAGACAAACTGAAACAGCAGCTGGGAGGGCTCCCTTCACTGCCTTTCCTGTGATGAAGTGGGAGATGTGCCCAAAGGATAGCAGGGGCACAAGGCCTCTGCTCCTGGTGATAAAAAGTCTGTGAAGGACTACTGGACGCTGTGAATTAAACTGTTTTCTGTTGCATCAGAAAGGGTCTCATCAGAGTTGAAGCCTGGTCATTTGCACACCTGGCACCCCTGGCATAAATGAATACATCACTCCTCAAACACTTTTTCTTTCTGAAATACTCATTTCTGGCATTTCTTAGCTTAACACCAGTGCTAAATTTCCTGACCACATGGTCTGCAGTCACTTGTTTATTGCAAGGCACACCAGTCTTCTACTGCTCCATGACCACTGGAATTTGTATGGCCTTGCTCTCTTCTTTCCTGTAGGATTAAGTGTGCTAACTCCCAGAATGAAGGGATTTCCTTAAGTGAGGCTTTACCCATAAGGACACATTTAAGGCAAATCTGTGTCACGTTTTAAGTGTACTTTGGGGAGGGTCATTTGACTTGGATGGATGTCTTATCTCACCAGCAGAGATTAAGGCATGCAACAACCTAAGGCAGGTTGATGATTCTGCCTGGCTCGTCCTGAGCACAGGATGCTGCATCTTAGTCTGCTAGTGTTGCTTCTCTATTGAGAAAAACAAACAAGGCAGGTGTAAACTGAAAGACTTAAGGGCCTCCTGGTGCCCAAGGACAAGCTCTGCTGGGAAGCACCTGCTTAATATTTGTCTAACTTTCTGCCAGAGGCAAGAACTCCTTCAATTTGTTACAGAGTAATAATATTTCCAGGTGTGAATAAGGGGCAATGCTCCCCCTCCTCCATTTCTTTTAAAAGGTTAGCAAAAGAATAATTAAGATAGCTTCTAATTAGAAAAATTAAATTCTAATAAGATTAATTAAAACTCCCTCTATGACAAGGTGACGTGTCTAGTGGGTAAGGGAAAAACTGAGTATGTTGTCTAACTAGACTTTAATAAAGCCTTTGACATCATTTTCCACAGCATTGTCCTGGAGGAACTGGCTGCTCATGGCTGGGATGGATGAAGTGTTTGCTGGGTAAAAAACCAAATGGATGGCCAGGCCCAGAGGGTGAGGGTGAATGGAGTTACATCATCTGCAACTCCAGGTCTGGTCACCTGTGGTGTTCCCCAGCACTCAGTACCAGATTCAGTCTTGTTTAATACATTTATCAGTGATCTGAACAAGGGAATTGAGCCTGCTCTCAGTCAGTTCACAGGCACCACAAAGCTGGGCAGGAGTGTTGATCTGCTGGAGGGCAGGAAGGCTCTGCAGAGGGGTCTGGACAGGCTGGATCCATGGGCTGACATCAATGGTGTGAAGTTCAACAAGGCAAAGTGCCAGTCCTGCTTTGGGTCACAATTAACGCCAGGCAGTGCTACAGGGCAGAGAGGCTGGAAAGGTGCCTGGAAGAAAAGCACCTGGGGGCAAACATGAACAAGCAGTGCCCAGGTGGCCAAGAAGGCCAATGGCATCCTGGCCTGGATCAGCAACAGTGTGGCCAGCAGGACCAGGGTACTGATTGTCCCCTGTACTCAGCACTGGTGAGGGCACACCTCAGATCCTGTGCTCAGTTTTGGGCTTCTTGCTATAAGAAGGACATTGAGGGGCTGGAGCCTGTCCAGAGAAGGGCAATGGAGCTGGTGAAGGGGCTGGAGCACAGACCTGATGAGGACCTACTGAGGGTGTTTAGCCTGGAGAAAACAAAACTGAGGAGGGACCTCATTGCTCTCTAGAACTACTTGAAAGGAGGTTGTAGTGAGCAGGGTGTTGTCCTCTTCTCCCAAGTAACAAGCAATAGGACAAAAGGAAATGGTCTCAGCTTGTGCCAGGAGAGGTTTAGATTGGATATTAAGAAAACTTGCTTCACTAAAATGGGTGGCAGGCACTGGCACAGGCTCCCCAGGGAAATGGTGGAGCTACAATCTCTGGAAGTGTTCAAAAAATAGGTGGATGTGATGCTTAGGGACATGGTTTAGTGGTGGACTTGGTGGTGCTGGGTAGTGGGTGGACACAATAGTCTTAGAAATCTTTCCCAGCCACAGCAGTTCTGTGATTCTGTGATTCTCCTGTGCAGGCAGAAGAAGCCAGCTAATAGAGAATTTATTATTCAAGTCTGTTGCAAATGTTCTATGCTGTAAGGACTTTTCTCAAATGTGAAATTAAATCATGGACAATAAAAAGCAAATCAGGCTTTACATTTAGTACAAAGTGGCCTGTATGGTTGCCAGTTTATAACAGCTTGGTGGGTGAAGTAAACCTCTGTGTGTAAGGACAGTGTTGTATCTCCAATAAAATCTATTTTAGTTTTTGAGGACTGGAGTGTGATACACAAATGCAGTTTTCACTTTATGACCCTCCAGATGCCAGAAAGCCTAATTCTTGGCAAGTAGGGAAGGAAAAAGAAGTCAAAGTTTAAGCTTCTTCAGTGGTCAGGAAACACAATGCTCACAATCCCACTTCCTCCCAATAGTGTCCCCAACCAGGCCAGCCCAGTTGTCACATATGTGACTCGTGTGCATTGTGCTGGCAAATGGGTTTGATCTCAGTTTGCTGCCAGCCTGTTCTTGTCCTCAGTCTCTTGATGGTGGTGGGTGAGGGCATTCTGCCAACCTGGGCTTAAGGAACAGCCAGCCCTCAGCTGCAGAGTGTGGTCATGGAGAGCATCACAAAAATGGAAGGGAATTCACTGCCACGGGGAAGCAGGACCTTGTTTGTATGAACCCTCTCTCCTCCTGAAGCTGGATCCTTAGGATATGCCTTTAGGGCTCCTCCACAGTAGGTTTTATTATGAATGTGTGGTTACAATGCTAAGCTAAACTCGTGTATGGGAGAGTTGGCACTGTGAGACGTTCTGTCTGTCACAGCTTGACTAAGACACCCAAGGCAGCAACCCTGCCCTTCCCTCTCCAAAACAACATTCATCACACACAAACTTTTTGCAGGAGAGGCTATTATTGTAAACACAAAAAATCATACCGCATTAGCAGGATTCAGTGACACTGGCTGCTTTTTACTGCTCTATTTCACATTGCATTATAGAAGAAACACTTCCTAAGACTTTAAATGTGAGCTGAGGCACCTGCCTCATGTCTGTGTGCCCCAGCATTTGGAGTGGGACAGATGTCCCAGGAAGAGCTGAATTGCCATGTCAAAGTGTTGAGCCACTCTGGCTTACCTTGTCTTCATGGCCTTTCAGAGTTGAGCTTTTTTGAGCTCTTACACCTGTTGCATATTCATTTTCAGTAATTAAGAACCCCTTGAAATGGTGTACCTTTACAACAATAAGGTATACAGTGTATGGCCAAAGTGCCAAATAGCTCCAGAGGAGGTTAAATCAGTGTTTTTCCAATATTAATATTAATGAGGCCGAACATTTGCATTTGCCATAAATCCCCTTGTAGCATCAATGTCCTTTGAGGATTTTTCTGTAGATAAATGAAGCATTCCCCTCCTTCCCTCACTACTTCTGCTAGCAGTGTCACTCAGTGCAGCAATAGATCAACAGTTCCTGCTAATCTGTGAAAAGGCAGAGCTTGGAACAAGTGCTTTTTGACATAATTAAAGCTACACTGCCTACCACTATTCCTGGAAGAAGTACTAGCAGAGTTTCATTAGAACAAGTAAATACAAATAGAGTTCAGCCTGAACAGTTGTCTTTGTTACAAACAAAGGCCATTAGTTAGCAAGCAGATTTTGAAGCAGGGCTGAATTCACGCTGATCTCAAAGCCCTTCTCATATTTAATTTATAAACTGATGATTAATTCAGTGATTAGCTAATTCACTTGCAGTGATTAATTTAATTCATGTCTTCAGGCTAATGTTTAAGAAAGAAAAAAAAAAACTAGCTCTGATAGATGCACATCAATGTCCTTGTGATTAAAAAATGATAATATAATGCCCTGGAGAAAAAAGGAGAAAAGAAAGATCAAGAGAATCGGTAGCATGATCTGTTGTAAGTTCTTGCCTAAGCTGTAGCTGTAATTTTTAGCTGTGATGTTTAAATGTGTCAGTTACTCTAATGATCAATGGTTTGAAAGCTGAATCTAAGGATCCTTCACTGTAGCTTTCCACTGTGTATTTTGAGAATGGTGCTGCTTTAGAGCAGTCCGCCAGCTCTGCTTTCTTCTCTCTTGTTTTCCCAGCTGCCTGCCCACTCCCCTCCCTTTCAGCAGCATCTTTCTCATGCCTCACCAAAGTCTTTGACGAGAGTGCTTTGTACTTCTTAAATCCAGGCTGCTTTTCTCTATTTCCAGCAGGATTTTCCTCATCTTTTGATGCAACATGTAATGATGAGGATGATTTGGGGAATTTCTCTGTATTAGACAAACTGGTCTCTTTTGGGACAGTGCTGCTTTTACAGTTTATGCCATTGCTTGGCAATGGAGCTTGATGTGTTTTGAAATCTTTTACAGGACCCTCCTCTCCTGAGCCATCATTGCTGTGCCTCTCTGACTGGGCTGAAGAACCTATCTGGTATTTCTCTCTTCTCTCAGGTTCACTTTTCTTTTGTGGACTACCAGTTTTATATGTTGGTTTTTCATCATGTGGTGGTGGAAAATGGTCCTTTTTGGCTGTAGCATTATTTTCTTGAGACTTCACAGGCAAATTTGAGTAGGGGGACTGGCACATCCCGGAAGTTCGGTCTTTACTTTTATCTTTTACAGCATTTGCATCAGCCTTTGTAAAACTTTTGGATACAGTTTGTGGCTTTTCTCCTTCTGGAATATTTTTCTCAGGCTTCAATAATTTACTTGAAGGTTGGTGGTTCCCAGAATCTTGGTATTTATCTTTCTCTTTTACAGACTTTTCTTCAGGTGACCTGGTGTCCTCTCCTGCAGGTGTCTTTTGCTTCCCCTCTTCTGAAGCGCGTTTTTCTTGAGGCTTCAGCACTTTGTTTGAAGAAGGCAGCTTCTCAGAGTTTGTGTCTCCATCCTTTTCTGTTACAGAATCAGTACCAGGCTGCTTAAAACCTGAAGAATCTGATGTTTTTTGCTTTTGTTCTGGAGTAACTTTTTCTTGATTCCTTTTCTTAACTAATGTTTCTGGTGGTACTGATGAATACTTCCTGGAACTTGGAAGTTTTTCTTTCTCTTTTGCAGTATTTGTATCAGGTGTTGGAAAATCTTCAAATCTCATTTGCTGTTTGTCTCCTGGAATATTTTCCTCATGCATTTCTGATTTTCTTGATGGAGGTAGCTGGTGCTTCCCAGAAAGGTGCTGCTCAATATCCTCTTTTACTACCTCTGTTTCAGGTGATCCATTGTCTCCTGCTGCTGGTGTCGTTTGCATCCTCTCTCCTGAAGAGCTTCTGTCTTCAAAACTTGGCACTTTGTTTGAAGAAGCTGACTGGAACTTCTCAGAGGCATGTTGAGCCTCTTTTTTGTCTGACTTAGTTTCAGGCTTTACAAGGTCACCTGGTGACATCTGGTTCTGTGTCTCTGAAGTGCTATTGTCCTCATCAGAGGCCTTATTGTCTTGCCTTGCTGTGTTTCTTGGTGGCATTGAATAATTGTTGAAGTCTGACTTGGTGTTTTCTAGCCTTTCACTGTCATTTGCACATTTCATTGGCTCATCTGATGAGTCCAGGTGGTTTTTCCTATTACTGCAATTGATGTTTTCATCTCCTGTCGTATCATGTTTGTGTTTCAAAAAATCTCTTGGAGGTGCTAGATGCTCCAAACTCTGTCCAGTATTTTTCACTCCTGGAGTGTTGGTATCATGCTCTGATGAAGGTAACTGAGATGTTTGAGGTCTGTGAGTATCATTCTCCTTTGAAGAGTTATTATCATGATCCACAGTATCATTTGGTGGGAATACTTTTTCCTGCTCCAATTTAGGCAAGACATTTTTTTCTTCTTTCTCTTCTGTCTCCATTCTGTCACTTTCATCCTTCATCTCATCATCTGAGGAGAAGAGCTTATCCCTTGTGTGTTCAGATATCTTATTTCTACTTTTTGCATCCTTCTTTTGGTTTGAGACCAACTCAGTTGATGAAGGAATTGGGTTCTCTTCCAGCATATCACATCCTTGCTTTTTGGTATCATCTAATGTTGGTGTTTGGCTCTTCTCCAAGGGTAATGGGGGCTTTCTTGCTAGTGGGATTCTATTTTCATGTTTTCCTGGCTTTGTGGTTGAATGTGAAAGACAGTTCTCAAGTCTCTGACATGTATTTGTCTCTTTGTTTGCAGAGTTTTCATTTTCTGTGGCATGATTTGGGAATAGTTCTTGGTTCTTAAAACCACACATAGTTTTCTTCTCCCCCATTGTGTCATTCCCACCATTTGTCAACTCATCTGAAGGGGGGTGTGGATGCTTCTCAGAGCCATGGCTGTCATGCTCATGTTGCACACCACCAGCTCCCTGTCCCACCAGATCAATAGGTGGAAGTGCTGGAGGATTTCCAAGAGAGTGATGGATACTTTGTCCTGCAATCCCACTCATTGATATTGGTAAAGGGGTTGACAAGGGTGACTGCCATGCCTCAGAGTCAGGCCAGGGCATCTCATCTGCAAGGTCCTCTTCATGCTCAATGAAAGATTCAGATGGCTTGTGGCAGGTCTCCAGGTCAGTTAAGGAACTCCTGCGCAGGGCTTGATTGTTTGAGTGATTCATCATTTCATTTGATGAAGATAAATTATCCTTCCCAAAATCTTCTTCAGAAATAAGGGAAGTGTGCTTCACAAGGTCAGCTGGCAAAAGGCTTTGTGTCTTTTCCAAAGGAGAAGGCATGTCCTCTTCTTCTGCAGCACCAGGCTTTGGCTCCAGACTCTCATTTGAGGAGAGTATAGGTTTGCTCTGATTTGCATCTGGAATTGGCATGTCCACATTGGAAACACTACTTTGTGAGCTAAAATTTATTTGAGGAGGCTGTGGCTGCATAATTTTAAATTCATTTTGCATTTGGCTATTGGGTGTTTTATTCTCCTTGTCCTCTATATTTGGGATAAAACTATTATTTTTGCTAGAAGACATTTTGTCTTCACTGTGAAATTTTGCTTCTTCTTTGGCTTCCTCAGAACATTTGCCTCTTAAATCCAGTACCTCTTTTTGGACCATTGGTGGTTTTGTGCCAGAAGCGGGTATTAGGACAGTTAGCTGTTGATTATCCATTGGAGACTCAACTTCACAAGATGCTGAAAATCTTGGAGAGTAAAATGGCAGAATGTTTTCCAGTGCTTTCTGCTCTGGAAAACATTTTTGGCCTGCAAAGAGAGGATCCTTTTCTGACTCCATGAGCTCTGTGTCATCTTCCTCTGAACTGTATACATACATCGATATTTCAGGAATCTCTCCTGGTTTAGTATCCTGAGGGCTTTGTTCATGGGATGCTTCAGCTGTGCTAGAGTCAGGCGTGTCAGAAGGTGGGCTGTCCTCCTTAACAAGTTGCAGAACACTCTTAACTCCCAATAGTGAAGATGTGTCAGACCCAGCTGGTATGTTAGTTCTGTCACAATCTAGACTACATTCTGATAAGGGAGGAATGCAGTCTGCAAGAGCTTTGTTTTCATGAGTAGTTGAAGAGTGATCTAGAACAGGATGAAAGTTAGGACCCTGTTTTGTGGAATCTATTTTAGCCTCAGCACAGTCCTTTGCATCCAATATGGCCTCTGGTGCCACCAGGAACTTTTCTTTGTCCTCCCTGTCCTGTGCTGCATTTGCCAGTGTTTTGTTCTCTCTGTGGCTTCTGTTGGATCCTTCCTTTTCATTCAGTAGTGTTCCATGACCAAAAGGCTGGTTTGTGGCATTATTTTTCGACCAGCTCCAGGGATGGTTAATTTTAGTAGCCATGATGAGTCTGGGCACTGGGACCATAGAGCACACTAAATTTTGGGACTCTGGACTCTTTATACCTGTGGCTGTCATTGCTGCCATGCGGAGCACTCTGACCTCAGGCTTATGAATAGCTTTTCTGCTCTGAAAGCTTTTAGTCTTTCTCTCACATTTGCGCAAGAGTGATGTTTTCACCTCTGCAGCCGAGCAGAGAGCATTTTGTTCAAACTTCTCCTTCAGTTTGGACAGGACTGAATTCTTGTTGACTATTTTTGGCAAACTGATGTTTTCTCCCTTCTTTTTCCCGCTGGGAGACTTCTCCTTGGCTTCTTTTTCTTCAGCAGCTAAAAATTTCTTCAGGATGTTCTTTACTGTGTTTTTTCCAGTTACACTACTCCACCTTGCCCTCTCACTGGGTGCTGCGTCTGCATCCTCTTCCACTGCTTTTCCATCTCCCTTCCTGTCTCTACTTCTGTCCAGCTTGTTACCAGCCCTGCTTATCCAAAGCTTCTCTTTAATGACCAGTTTTCCAACTTCTCTTCTCTTCTTGGTGTACGGCTCGCGATTGTTGTTTAGAAACCTGGACCGCAAGAGCTGAAATCTGGTTGGATACTGAGCCCTGACTGGACCTGGACATGGCTGGTTAGAGCTCACCTGGTTTTCTTTACCTTCAGCCCATTTTGTCCTCTTGTTGCTGATCTCTGGATCGCCAGCTGCGAGCTCAGTGACGTATAGCAGCAGACTGCTGAGGACAGCAAAAGCTCCTTGCTCCGTTGCCATCCTATCAAGCTTCTTCTTCAGCACCCGAGGGTCTATAAGCATCTTGTCATCTCCACAGAAGTGTGTGCTTTTGGTGCTGTGAAAGAGAAAACATAAATGTCTTTTCAAGTCATCAACACTGTCACTGTCTTCTTACTTTGCTTTAATGGCATGCTGCTACGCATGAAATGGAAAAAAACACTTAAGTTTAGAACTTCTCGAGAGAGTTGATGTTAGTGGTGTGTTAAAAAGCATGCAAAGTGCTCAACAAGCTTCATGAGGTGTGGTGGAGCAGGACTGTCAGGGCTTCATATAATCCCACACAGCACTGTCAGCTCTTTCTTCTGTGTTTTGTGGGCAGTGGAAGCACTTCGGAAAGCAAGCAATGCTAGTTGGGGTCACTGCATCTCCTCTGTGCCACTAGTCCCTCATTTAGTATTACCATATCCTCAAGTGAGGGCAACACTGAAGGTGTTTTCCTTTCCTGCTCGGTAAAGTGTAGGCAAAAATAAATATGATGAGACTGCAGTTAGCAGGAAACCATGGTTCTGTCTCTGGTTTATAAAACCAGACTCCAACCATTAAAACGAAATATCAAGGCTGAGGGGCCCAAATGTGCCACTCATGGGTTTTGTATTGGTACAGGTTAGAAATCAATAGATGCCTCCCCAGAATTAACAAAAACACAACAGGGTTGCTGTTATTTGCTTTTTGATAGCATTCAAATCCAACATCAGGACTATGCTCTTAAATCTGCTTTGTGAAGGCTATCACCACAACAACAACCCTGGCAATGTCCCTTGACTACAACTTCTTTTAATCTGAAGGCAGAAGGATATGGTATGTCAGACCTTTGCTTGTTTGAAGAATCAGGCCCTTGGACAGCTGGGGATTTAGGCAATGCTTTAATTGGTGTTTAATTGGATCAGTTACTAAATAAAATACTGAACTCAGCACAAAAGCTGGAGCTTGAAGTCAATAACAATAGATGGGCCTAGGAGGAAAAAATGAAGAGGTGTCAGCTTTCTGACGCCATGAAAAGCTGGAAGGTTACTTCACCGTGCAGTGAAATAGCTTCATGCACAGAATGCAGCCTACATACCCGGAGGGAATTAATCTTTATGAGCAGAAGTGGAATAAAAAATTCTTCAAATTAAGGCCACACGTAGAAAATGAAGAAAGGCTGCAGAGAGTGTCATCTTTTAGGGAGTGTCAAGCTTGGAAGGCTGGGGAAGGCCCAGCTGTGCCTCAGCAGCTGGTACCCCACGGCCTCTGAAAGAAACTGGACCTGGCCCCCCACTGCAATATTATGGAGGCTGTTTGCAAAGTGAGGGGCTGGTCCTCTTCCAGTTGGGTTGTGACATTTGGATTCCACTTGGCTGCATTTCAAGTGCACATATTGAAAATTACATCCCTCAGCAGAGGGATGAAGTTGCCATCTTGAATGGAAGAAGGTCTATTTATAATGACTTTGTAGGTATTTTTAAAGGCCCATAAAAGAAAAAAAGCCCGACAACTGGCCCATGTCTAATGTGACAAACAATTCATTGTAGGTTTTGATTGGGAATTACCACATTTCAGCATAGCACAGGTGGTATCATCCACCCTTTCCCTTACCAAACTGATCACAGTCAAGGAGGCAAAGCTTCTATGCTACACCAAGAAGCCCATTTGTCCCAACTATGGGAATTTTCAGAATAAAGAAACAACCAGAACTCAGAGTATTCCCTCTCCTATCAAGTCTGCCGATACTTTAACTGCAAGATTGCCATCTCTCTTCTCCCTAACTAGTGTCTGGTGTATTCAGAAAAACATGTGGGGCCATCAACCAATGTGCTTTAGGGTCATCTCTGATCTCTCAGAACAGCAGTGGAACCAGATGCCCTGCTTACCCCTCCCTTCTGGACTGCTTTGGATGCTATAAATGGCCACAGTAAAATACAGGCTAGTCTTGCTTTCAGCACAGCCAAACTAGTATTGACTGGGAAGGGAAGATCAGACCTTCTCTGCTAGGAATATTCACAGTAATTAATCATGTATGAGCTATAAAATTCAAACAGCTTCATTAAAATACACTAGGAGTGAGCTCTATTCAGGGATTTCCTTCTCCATGTTAGAGTGTTATTATAGGATGCCATCTGAAATGTAGCATTTGTGGGAATACTGCATTGCCTTAAGTACCAAGACATGTTGCACGGGTTGAGTGTTTGATCCATATTCACCAGCCAGCAGCAGAAAATGAACAAACAGCTATGGCACCTATTTAGGGCATCTGCAGTTCTTCCAAGATGACGTCACCTGCAAACGACCATCGTGACCATGTAAATCTGAAATGCATTCTGTGTAAGGCCAGTGGTACGATGACACTGAATTCTGAGACCACCACAGAAAATGGAGGTAGTGGATGAGTCTGCTTTGACCTAGTGTTTGGAAAACACGATGGTTCCACCTCAGGGAAGGAGGGCTAAGTAAGAGGTTTCTCATCTTTGGGAGCATGACCACCATTCTCAACAGGCTGTGTCACCATCCCTAATTTTTCCTTACTGTCTTTTCCCAAGTTGCATCCTGCTGTTCTTAAACTATGTCACCTATCAATGAAATACAGTCACCTCTGTATCACCTACAGACAGTCAGTTCTAGTCCCATTGGGAGTACCTGGACAGGTAGTCTCCAGGCGCAGGGGGAAGCGCATGCCAGCAGGATTCACTTCCCAGTGCTGTGAGCTATACCGCAGGGCAAGGCATATACTTGGGCTCCTCCCTGATCCTGTGAAATAGCCTGACATGTACTTTATCTCCCCACACTCCTCTCTTCCTCTGGAGATGCTGGTTTTCACTCTTTTTAATGTGTGTGATGTGCCTCAGTGTGCTGCTGGTTTATGGAAGTGCTGCTGCATGGTTTTCAGTCTGGAGGACAGACTGCTTGGACCTGCAGAGGAGGCAAGGCCACCTTCAAAACTTTCCTGTCTTCTGGGCCCACAAATAATTAAGATGCATAAGACAGGCTGCTTAGTTCCTTATTTATAGGTTCTTTGGGGACACTTATCACAGGCAGCATCAGGGTGGTAACAGCCTAATATGCTAATGGGCAGCAGTGCAACCCTATCCCGCTGGCTGGCCTGTCCCAGAGAAACCTCTGCAGTGGATACTGCTGTGTTGTGAGCAGAGAGCTGAGGTACCACGGCGAAGGGAGAGGAGCTGGCACTCTCTCCCAGACCCGCCTGCTGCCTTCTGCACCAGTGTTTCCCATTCTGTTAGGGGTTCAGATGCTGCTGAGTAGCAGGGGGTGGTGACATCTCATGGCATTTGCTAAAAGCATACAGTTACAGGATTTTCTGGTTTACTGTCTCTGGTGTGGAAAAGAGAAGGCCCTGTCTCCTGATCCTGAATTTTGTGTTAAATATCTGATCACCATTTTAGACACTCAGGCAGCCCGAAGGACTGGCTGTTGCAGGGACAATGGCATGGGCAGGAGGAGACAGCACTATGGAGGCTTCATCAAAAAACAAGAAACAAATTGGAAAAAACTGTCCAACCTGCAAAAGCTGTCAGAGATCAATGGATTGGTCTGCCTCACTGTTGGTAGGCTCTGGGGAAATGGCCATGAACTGGAATGTGCAAAGTGCTGCATTCCATAGCTTTCCTCATCCCTGGGCACCCCATCACTACGTGGCTCCATGTGGTGTCCAATGACCTGCCCCTGGATAAGGAAGACAACCAGAAGCAGCTCTGCCCACTCAAATCAATGCACAGGCCCTTTAAGTGTGTTCAGTGAAGTGACGGCCAAGGCACTGCTCACCCCAACAGCTGCAGAAATGGTGCTTTATAGGTTCAATCTTTTTTTCACCTTTTAAATGAGATTCTCTTATTGATCTCTGAAACACAACTTGGTCTTGCCCAGGTTGGATAGAAGGTAAAGTGGGAAAAATTATGAATGCCCTTAATTTTTGTCAGTGATTATTTTTTTTCTCAAGGAAGAAGAAAAGCCAAAGTACTAGAGAAAGTCCTACCTTATGCAGAATATGTTCTTCTCTCTTCTCTACTGCTGAATTTATTACAGGAGTGCTAGAGGCATCCTAAACTAGAAGCAATGTTTTCAGAAAGTCTTGGTATTCTCTGGCACCAAAAGCTACTGACACAATTGCTGCCTTTGGTTTAACACATCTCCAAAGCACACAAGAAAGCACTTTGCGAAGCTGCCGAGAGAAAACATGCCAAAACAACAGTGCGAGAAGTAACGCATCGTAGGGAAAACCTCTTCATATGGACATTGTCATGCAGGCTGCTATTCCTACTGACAGGCATCATCTCCTCCTGGGTCTGCCACATAACATCCCAGTGATGAGTCCAGCAATGGCTTACATGGAAAAAGGCGTAGGAAAGTACTCATGTATTTTTAGCTATCTTTTAAAAACACAGTGTTCAGCAGCTGGAGAAAGACAGGAGAAACCAACACCACGTAGGCAATCACACACGGTGGAAACTAGAAAGTATTACGTAGACCTCAGTTTCTGAACTTCTAAGGTAAAACATGAGGTTAAACATGGGAACAAATTCTGAGCTCACTTCTGCATTATTTCACAGAGGATTCCAGATTTGTGCCTGTGCTGCTCTTGGGGGCCTTAGGATCTCCTTCATCAAGGTCTACTGTTTGTTTTGTTTGTGGTATGCAACTTTTGACCCAATCATAGTTTGTTGGTTTTCTTGAAAAATGAGGAAATAAAAGAAAAAGGAAAAGAAAAAAAGAATGAAAAAAAGGACAAGAAAAAAAGAATGAAAAAAAGAACAAGAAAAAATAAAAATTAAAATCAGAAAAAAAGAAAAAAGAAAAAAGAAAAAAGAAAAAAGAAAAAAGAAAAAAGAAAAAAGAAAAAAGAAAAAAGAAAAAAGAATAAAAGAAAAAAGAATAAAAGAAAAAAGAAAGAAAAAAAGAAAAAAAAGAAAAAAGAAAAAGAGAAAAAAAGAAAAAAGAAAAGTTGAAGAAGAACTTGGAGAGGAGAGGTGAGATGAAGCCAGGCAAGGAAGAGCGAGAAAGAACAAAAGGTAATGAAGGGAAGGAGAAAAAAAAAGGAAAAAGGTAAAGCAGTTGTAACTTTCCTTCTTGGGGTTTCTCATGGTGCTCAGACTTGTGAAATGTATCACAGCCTAACTGTTGACCTATTACAACTGCTTGAAGACCTCAGCCAAAAATTCTGATACTGATACAGCAACATATAATCTGTTCAATCTAAAAATAAAGACTGATACTTAGAAAATAGTGCAAGATTAATTTATTTACAAATATTTCAGCCAGTTATACTTTAGAGAAACTTTTGTTCTGAAGACTGAAGAATAAAAACATAATTCAGAAATTTTAGACACACTGATCAGAAATTTTAGACACACTGGTGCTTTGCTGTTCCTTGGAGGTATTTTTAGTGTTGGCTTTTCCTTTTCTGGAAGCTTCTAATGTAACAATACCTTACACCACAGTGCTGATACAGGGATCAGTGATTCATTAAAAGCTAATCCATGAGATATTAGGTTTACAAGTGTCACAGACACATTAGATTTGAGAACAAGGAGGAACACAGTGGTGAAAGGATTGTCAAATATACAGAGAATATCCCCGTAAGTGGGTACTACCATTAGTTTTGCAAAAAAGCATTAGTCCTGAAAATTAATTTTGTATGTGTAATTACTGGAAACAGCTGTTTAGGAAGTGGTATTATAGCAAGTTAGACTGAAATCAGTCAAAAGACGTTTTATTTATTTTTTACCATTTGAGGTTTAAGCAGCACTCCTTATACTTAGAAATCCCTACATCTGTAAAAAAACCCCACAAATATCACATATATCTGATCAGTCTAATAATTCTAATCAGTCTAATAATTCAGCTATCTTCACTTGCATGTGATCTACATAGAGCTCTTCAGACTAACTCAGGGCTACTTCCTTCACTATGAATGCCAGTCAAATATCTACAGGGTTTGATATAGTCTTTATAGAAAGAGAAAATAGCAGAAACTGCTTTACTTTTCCTCCATGGATAGTCGGTAAAGATTCTCGCCCAAGAACTCGAGCCTCTCCCTTTGTTCCAGGTCCTGGTACAAGCCCTTGGGCACCTTGCTCAGGCCGTAAACCAGGCCGAACAGGCAGCCGGCGATGGACCCAGTAGCCGCGCTTTCCCCTGCAGGTTTAAGCACAGTTGCAGTGGTCTCTTAGTGTCACCTTCACATACACAACCAAAAAAGTGCACTGCACAGAGGAGGGAATATTCCACACTGATGGAGCACAGTGGGAGCACGCTGGGCCAGCCCTAAAGGCTGAGGATGCCTAAGTAAGAGAGTGATGCCAAGGCAAGCACAGGGAGATGCCAGTCTGGTGTGCACTCCTGGGCTGGGAGCTCACTTGGGTTTGGGAAAATCTACCCCAGCACAGCAGCTCTTGCAAGCAGCTAGCCATTGCTAAGAACAAAGGAGGGAATAATAGTTGCAGGGGTGTCTATTATACAGCAAAGGTCCTGGACTGGAGAGCGTCCCTTCCCTCCTCACAGCACAGCACAGCGCTGTGCAGGCTCTGAAACATCCAGCCTTGCTGAGGAGCACTGATGCTCTGTGATGTCTGTGGGCTTGTGCCTGCCAGGGTCTGCAATGGGGGACTGACTGTGAGCTCTCACCACTGTGCTGGGGCAGGTGAGAGACCCAGAGCCCCTGCAAAGGGCCCACACCGCAGCGGGAGGGAGTGGGTGATTCAGGCCTGGGGTCCTGCCCCCCCAGGCTATGCTGGCCCTTCTAAAAGCCCAGCAAAATGTGTCTGCTAACAAGAAAGTTCTCTCTCCCAAAGCTGTTAGAAGTACTTAATTGTGTGCCTCCAAGTGCTGGATTTTATTTGGCTGCCACTTGTTTGAGTGCTGTGTTATTCTCCTCCCTTATTTAGTTTCACTACGTGCAGCTAAAAGGTTGTTTTGCCAAAGGTGCTCGCATTCTGTCAGGAACTGTCAGCCCTTAAGAAAGCCCTGCTGGACTTAGTCCTCATGAACCTCTGGCAGAACCATGAGATGTAGGTGGAGCAACCTATGAAAAGTGCCGCTAATGGCTTGTGTGGCAGCTGCTGCCAGAAGAATGGGGTTTAGAGGATAAAACCAGAGGGGAGAATGTTACAGACAACACGGCCCATTGGCCAACAGAGGCAGCAGACACCCAGGAAGGCTCTATCCCGGCCCTGGCGAGGGAGCAGAGCTGGGAAGCACAGGGAGGACCCTCACCTCCGTGGAACATGGAGCGGTTGCAGAGCTCCGTCCAGTCCCCACCGCAGCCCATCAGGGCGTCGTAGGCGATCATGGGCGCGTCGTGGCCTCGCCTGCCCCCGCGGCCTTCGGAGCTCCACCGCCGGTACGTCTGCGGGAGAGACAGCACCGTCAGGGCAGCGCACCGGGACTGCAGCCGTGGGGCACTTGGCCTCCCCGGGCTGGAGTCTCCCCTGCCGAGTGGGAATGGCTCCTCGGGCTGGGAAAGGGCGGCACCGGCTCTGCTGTGCTGCCGGCTCCCCTGGGTGCGGCGTGGGACGAGCCGCGGCGGCAGCTCCAGCTGTCCCAGGGATGCCCGAGGTGCTGCTATAAAGCCGGCACCCCGGCTTAATGCATCCCTGGCAAGCCAAGAGGCTGGTTTAAGCTAGCCAGAAATGCCAAAAAGTAGATCAAGATAGATTTCAAGTTCACATCCTAGAAATTCCATATCATATTAAAAAATTAAGATTGGTAGGGACATACTTTGTCAGTTCTCTTCCTGCCTCGGGGAAATATTTTCAACTCCCCTTGTCACACATTTGCAAATGTTTCAATTAGGCAAGTTTTCATGGGGGTCAAGGTGTTCTGATTCAGTCATTTCTTTAGGGTCTTAGTTTCAGACTATATTAATTCAAGCCTCTTTCTCTCTCTTTTTCTTGCCAAGCCCTTTCTCTCCTCTTCTAAAAGCACTTGTTGAACAAAAGGGAAAATAACTTGCAAATGTAAGAAACAGTTCTTCCCCAGGAGAAGAAGGAAGAAGAAAGAACTCCAAACCCACAGTGAGGTTTGCAAAGGAAAATTGGTTTTTCTCTAGAGCAGGTACCTCCTGCCCCAAATCCCCAAATTATCTCAACACTAATAAATTTATAGTTAAAAAATACCTTCCTATTAAGAAACGGGCAGCTTTTTTTCCTGAATTTTACCTTACATCACGGCAAGCTGAATTGTTGCTGGCTGGCTGGTTCTTGGCTTCTGCAACATGTATGAAGGGTTTGCATTTCTCTCTATTCACTTTCACCTCAGCCATTTCATACTTGGCTGAGGTTTATCTACACATACATCAGACAAGGCAGAGTCAGAATACAGCTTCACTCTGCTGCTTCTTTTTTTTTTTTTTNGAGAGATTATTTCTGCCTTTATGCTGTCCTCTGCAAATTTCCAGCCTTATTGCTGTGGTTTGGATGCTAGTGGAGCAGCACAGACACACATGCAATGCTACCAAAGGCAGGAGGGCCCAGCACGGAGGGGCTATTCTGGGTGTGCAGCCAGGCGGCTCAAGTGTCACTCTGGTTATTCCTCCTCATCCCTGATTCTCTGCACACGTCCAATGTCATCTTGCTGTGCTGAAACAGCTTTACATTGGGGATAGCTGTCCTAGGACTGAGCCTGGTGAGACTTAACTGCACCAAGGCAGCACTTCCCGAACTTCTTCCTTCTCCTTTCCACTCCAGCGCCTTTGAGCAGCCCTGCTCTGCACTGTGTCACCAGCCCAAGCTTGCCTTGGGCCAGCAAGGACCAAGTACTTGGATGGGGTGTCAGCAGGCACTCTCCTGCTGAAGGCACTGAGCTGCTGCCAAGCCCAGAAGGTAATTCACACGTCCCCTCCTTGCTGTCAACCCCTGCCACCAGTACTTACAGCTGCCTCTGACTTCCTCACCCTTCAGGAGCTGACCCGCTGCTGGCTAACACTCCATTTCCATTCTTTTTTCCCCTCTCCTTTCTGGGTTCTTTCACACTGCTGGTTTAAGCAACTCCATCTTAAGGAGTTATAGTCTTAATTGTCCTGGATTACTTTGGTTTGATTCCTCCCTTGTTTTGTAGCACATCACAGAAAAGTGAGCCAGGCGAGTGTTTTGTTTGCAGAATCAAGGCTGATCCCACATGTTGAGCAATGGCTGCCCATGCACATCTTCCAAATGTGCATCACTGAAAAATCATATATACCAGCTTATAGAGAATGTGGCCTTTGCTGCTACACATTTCAAGGTGTGATTCCTTTTTGGGAGGGAAATTGCCTTTGAAACATGCTTGGATCAATCTAATTCACATTTGAGGGCTTCACTTTCACATACAGCTGGCATTGTGCCTGCAGAAAGGGTGCACCTGGCCAAACAGGAACATGCCTATGGTGACCTGCTGGCAAGGGCTGTGCCACATATCAGTGTTTTATTAACTGGATGTGGAAAGGCAAGTGGCTGTACTCCCAAACACACGGGGACAGCTAGTGTGGAGGAAAGGCAAAGGGAGAGCACTGCTGGGAAAAAGGCAGGCAGAAGGGTTACCTTCTCCTCGTCTCTTCTTTCCATAGCTATTTGCACACTAATGAAGTGTCTCGACTTCTGCCAGGCTGTGATCTCTGCCTGGTGGCAGAGTTTGAGGGTCAAGCACCATTTTTCCTTTCTTGTTTATCAAAATAAATAGTTCAATAGACCAAAACAGTTGGGCTAGGGTAATGAAGGTAAATTTTGCTTTTGCGTCAGGAATTAATACAGTTCTCTCTTGAAATGATCATGAGAAATTACTGTTTGGTTTAATCTCTCCTAAAGCTTTGCTAAGACTGCAGTGGCACTGGAAGGAATATAGAACTAGTAGCAAATTCATAGCACTGAATTAGTAAAATAAAGCTGGAAGGGAATCTGTTCTTTAGAGTGAGCAATTTCTTATTACCTGCAGTCAGACTTCCATAGGCACCTTTCACTGCACAGATAATCACCCAAAAATACACAAAGTGACTTCTGAGCATAGAACTATGCTTAAATAGCCTGGGAAAAAAGGATTGATTTATGGCAAAAGGTGACAAGAACCACATACTTATTGCTTAGCTGCTAAGTGGGGAGCTTTGGGAGGTGCCAGCACATATCAGATAGCTATAAACACCAGGGAAGAAGACACATTATTTCTCTCGAGTTAAGAAGAGATAACCAGCAAAGAAAAGTTCATGTACACTATAAGATAGTATCTCGTGGTATGTGGTGAAACACCATCTCTCAAGACACTTAAAGCCAGCTTGGCACAGCCCAAGTTGGCAGAGAATCAATCCCTTGGGATGTCTCTCTTCTGCCCACAGAATCAAAAAATCGTAGACTGATGTGGGTTGGAAGGGACCTTAAAAACCATTGAGTTCCAATCCCCTGCCACAGACCAGGACACCCTCCACTAGATGTGACCAAATCCAGCTTCTAATACCTGGGGGTATTTTTGTGGGACTCTGGCCATAGCTCCTTAGGCTTTAATGAGAGCCCCAGGCAAGACATCTGCCTTTTCCACCTTCAGATAGCCATGGCCTATGTCCTGTGCCTGCTTTGGGTACCAGACCATTAAGTCTGCCTCTCTGCACTGTTTTCTCCCATTGCAGCAAAAGCAGGACTGGTGTCCTGGCTTTTTTTTTCTTGAGCTAACATGTACCTGAGCCGAGGATGGGAGTTGTTTTTTCTTTCTTGAAATTTCAGGGAAAAAAATCCTGACTACTGTGGCAGTGGAATCAGTTGAAAAATAGTGGGGTTTCTTGAGTCTATTTGAAAATACCTCTGTTGGTTCAGAGCCATCCCAAGAATTTTTGGAAGTAGCAGTTACCTTTTCTCTCTCCTCTGCATCATAGTTGGCTGGAAACACAGGTTGATTCTGATTTTCCTCATTGATTTCTCTCTCTTCCAAATAAAACTGCCACTTGGCTTCAAAGTAAAACCAGTGCTCCTGATATTCTGAAGGCAAAAGAAATTAATGATGTAGTATTTCATTTTGAGAACATTTTCAGTTCTCCTTTAACATATTTTAAAGATAATGACAGTATTGACTGACATGAAACCTCAGGTATTTTACAGTAATGTACTGCATATATACCAAGTATGTATGGAATGGGACATCTAATTGAAAATAGAGGATGCAATGAAGAAAATACTTTCAGAATTTTGTGCTATTTTAATGGCATTTAAGAGATATCAAGATGAAATTTTACAAGAATTTACTGAAGAGAACGCCAAGGAAAATGTAAGAGTCAACAAAAAAAATCAATTATTTGTCAGTTTTTATTCCTTTACTATGATTAAAGAATATCTAAAAATGCTTCCATGTCCTAAATACAAATTGCAACCTACCTCAGTTATTAATTTTTAATAAGATAAGTTCTCCAGTGTTTCTGTTTTGTTTTCATTGTATTTTCTGAGTGATCATTCAGGAAAAAGCAGATAGGAAAGCCCAAAATTCTCATTTGCATATATTATAATACGTATCAAATGTAGCAAAATGGATAAATAACACACATCTCCTATCTGTGCCTAAAGAAATAAGCCTTTTTTAGTAACCATATGTCTTTCTCCTTTTTTTTTCTGTCACTTTGGGAAGTGATGATACTTAATTTTCTGCATGTAAATAAATTTACTAAATTTAATTTATTTTCAAGTCAATTCTCTGGTTCACCCTTTTCATAAAAACTTGAAAAGGCACCTAAGTCAGCCACACTGAACTGTTAAGCACATACACATGTACCTGCCTGCAGAACTGAGGCCTGAGGGAAACCGTGCCTGGCAAGTTGAGGGGGGTAAGGAGTTAGAGAACAGTGAGATGGCTCAGATGGCTGAGTATGCCAAGGCAGACTAGCAATTTGGGATGGGACTATCCAAAGTATGAAATAAAATTTAACATTCCCACTTTTTTCCCTGTCTCTCTCCTGCTTGGCTGCTCAGTGGTGTGTGCTGCAAGTGGCTGAGAAGCACACAGACAACCAAACCATTCATCTGAAGGATGTAATCTGATTTTCCTTCTTTTCCTAAAATGCCATAGTGGTGATGCTCTTTGGCAATTAAGATCTTTAAGTTGGGGGGGGTTTTGTAAAAATCCAAGCTGCTTTGTAGGTTCTGATACTTTCACAAACTTGTCAGCTTCCAGTGCCCCAGCCCCAGTCAGTGATGAGCCTTCAACCACATGCCCGAGACACCTGGAAATGTCCACCTTTTTCTGAGTCTATGACCCAGTTTGGCCTCATTTCAAATAAACCATTCACCAGAACCCTGAAAAGAGGGGGGGTGTTTAGAAAAGCAGAGTGAAAGTGCACTCACAGCCATTAGGCCAAGGAGAGCATCTAGATGCATCTACAACATCTAGAGGAAAACAAATGTAAGCAAAGCAGATGTAAACTATTGACACTCACTACAGCAGCTGGTTATGACTGCTTTTAGAAATGAGAGTGACCTGACAGGTGTCTTTTTTTTTTTTGTTGGTTTCTTGTTTGGTTGTGTTTTTTTCCTAAATTCTCCCATGACAATAAACCATAGCTGCCTCAAAAATGAGTGTTTTCTATGTAGCACCTTAACAAGCAAGGCAGTGTGATTATTGCACAGGTTCAGAAATAGAGGGATCAAGCAGTTGAAGGAGATCTTTATTGGGTGGACCTGTAGCATGATCAGAATCCCATGCCACTAACCCTAGCAAGGCTCTGCACCTTCCCTCGAGCCAGGCTGAGATGATGGTCACATTCAGGTCCATGGAACTATCCGGCAGTAATCGCAATTGGATATCAGAGAGGGGTGTAGAGCCGACCTCTCTGTGACATGGGTAACAAACTCTCTGTTTGTTATCCACGGGGGATAATATAGCTAAAATAGGATTTTCTAAAGCTGGAGGACTCTGTTTGGCAGGATTTCTTTGCAGTGCATCTCAGCAGCCAAGGAGCTTAACTTTAATGCGGGACACTTTTCCCACTACCAAAATAGGATGAAGCTCAACAATACGGGCACTGGCTGGAGGGCATGCCTCAGGAGCCCAGCACGCATACCTCCATGCTGAGGGGTCCTGCTCGGGTGGAGTGACAGGGACCTGCTGCAAAGCCACTCTGAGAGACGCTCGATCACTTTAATCCTGCACCTGCTCCTCATGGGTCTCTGCTAAAAAAATCCTGGTGTGCAATGAGGCACAGACGAAAACGCAGGGTATTCCAGAAAGCCTTCCTGGTGCTCCTTCCAGATTTTAAAGCAGCAGCTTTTCTTCAGGGGGAAGTTTTAATTTCTGAGTAAAGATTTCTACTGAATTCAGTCTTTCTCAACAGCTGTCCCTTAATCACTTTCCTTGATGTTTCAGTGTAATGATACTCGTCTGTCCATGGCAGGTCTCACCGTTACAAACATCACTCCCTGGCAAGAGGGAACTTAAGTACCTTTGCCCCAAACACCACATACATAGCAATAATAAAGTAGTAGTATCAAGTTCAGTAGTTGTGTGACACTCAGTTGTTTAAAAACAAGGATACAACAGGTTGTATCAGAAATTTGTTCAGAAAAGCAATGAGTCAAATCTGAATTTGTGGTCAAAAGCTGACTCTTGGTTAGGAGGCACCTGCAGGGGAAATTTTCCAGGAAGGATGAGGAGTGTCTGTGGTTTTTCTTCTGGAGGATGTTGAACTGAACTAATTGATGTAAGGCAGCGGAATAATTAGTATCTCAGCAGTCACTTTGCCTAATAACCTGCTAAATATAGTTTCCTTCCTCCCCCCTTGTCCAGCAATCTCTGAAGATTCCCTAAAAATAAAACTGTTCCATAGGGCACGGTCATTGCTATTTTGCTTTGTATTTTTTCCACCAACACACCAAGCAGGTAACTGGTGGTAGAAGAAGGTGGCAGCACCTGTAAAGAGCTTACTTCTCTGGGCAGAGAAAGCAGGAGGATAACCTGTTGAGGGAGGAGAGGGGGGAAAGCAGCAAGTTGGAAAGACTAGGGGATGACATTTCTTCAGTGCCTTTCCAGCTAAACATAGCTTTAAGAAAATAAACTCTTGATTCATACTCGGTACCTGCCATGTGACGAATGGTCTTCTTACAGTATTCTTCAGCCATGGGCACAACCTTCATCATCTCTCTTCCCCACTGCGCAAGGGGTTTCCCTTGTATCGCGTATGCCACAAAGAGAGCTGTGCAAAGGGACCCTAGGAAACCTGGAATTCACAAATAACAAGGATTACCAGTGTGCCTCTGTGCTGGTACCATCCTTGTTGTCCATGTTGTTCCTCATAAAATCGCCAGTGGCATGCCTCATGGCTGTCAGGTAGATTAACAAAAGCACACAACCCATCTCTGCCTGCTTGCAGCCTGACATGGGGCATGTTGAGATTATTGGCTAATGAGGGGTTCCCATTGGTTTGTGACTTGCATTACATAGAAGGGAGCTTCTGTTCTCAGTTTTGTAATGTGATAGAAATTGAGGTAGGGATCAAAAATAAACATCATCCACCAATGTGATACTGAAAATCTTCTAATTGAAGTCACATGAAATAATTGACTTGTACAAAGTGATTCAATTACAAGCTGTATCAGCTTGTTTACAGCATCATCCAGCCCAAGAGTGGTGGTTGCTAGATCTAACACTATTTCTGGCTCATTTGACTCTAAGGGAACAAACCCCTGCCCCCTTAGAGGAAAGAAGAAATTGTCCAAGAAGGACATGCTGGTCTTCTACTTTGGTTACAAATATTTTAACATTGTAAATATTACAAATATTATAACTGTTGATGGGCACTCAACACTTCCATGACACCAGAAACAGTAGGGCTCATTTCTTGTATTTGCTTGTGCTCTTGGCATTCTGTCAAGGGCAACAAAACTAACCTGGGGCAGTGTGCAAAAGAAGCTTAAGGAAACCAGTTAGTCATTTAAATAAATCCCAGGTGAGAAAAGTATTGATGCATGTGCTTCTCTCAGTGCATGTATCCAAAAGCATCCACTCCTGCTTTGAGGCAATCATGAACTTTGTGTGTTTTGCTGAAGGTAAAACCAAATTATTTTAGGAGGTGACAAGTCCAGATGAGATCATTACTAATTCCCTCTGCCACAAGACCTTCAATACTAGGTCAGGCCCAAGGCACATCCAACTAGAGTCCAGTAGATGTTTTCATAAAGAATAAAAGCCTGTGTAGAGCTGACCCAAAGGGTCTCAATCAGGTAGACAGCATCCAGCCCAGATGCCACAAAGACCCTTGAGTGCCACATTTACCATGGGGATGGCAGCAGAGGGTTTAGAGTGAATCAAAGGGCTAGCAGGGGGCAGTGGGACAGCTCAGCCAGAGGGTGGCAGAGGCTGGGGTGTGCCCCGAAGGTTTTTGGGGGGCTGACAGTCTCCTCCTGCCCGCTCTGTGGGTTGTTGCTGTTGCCCTGCTCCCCCTGCTCATGGCAGCCCTCACACAGCCTGCTGGCCCTCACTGGGGGAGAAAGCACTCCCTGGCCAAGGTGTCTGCCTCTGCAAGACAGTCAGCCCAAGTGGTTTGGCTTCTCCATTCCCCAGAGCAACTAAGCTAGCTTAGGGGCCATTTTAATTACACAGCTTGATTGATTTTGACAAGACAGCCTCTTTGCCTGGTCTCCTCTGAGCCCAGGCATACCTGTAGACTTTGCAGCCGTCTGTAGCAGTGAGGTCTGAGGCTTCGCTGTGTGTAACGTGGGGAAGTATTTCCTCTGTCTGCTTGTTCAGTCCCAACTGACACGCTGGTTGGGTTTTCTGAGTCTTTGAGTTATGAGGATCACAACTGCTGTTTCACTGACATCTTTCAGGATGGCAGAGATGTGCATGTTGCCTTTCCACCCCTCTCCTTCCTGCCTTCCCGCTGTGCCACTTGTTTCTTTTCCCAGCTAAAAACTCTTTCTGGATGTAGAATCTCGTTGTATGGAAGGTGTCTGACAACTTGGATCCTCCTTGCTGCCATTTTCTGGGTCTCATAAACCCTTTCAGTCATGAGGCACACAGACTGCAAGAAGTCTAATGGCTGCTAGTGCATCACAGACTTTACATACCAGATTAATTTTCTGCTTTGTTTTGAACCATTTTCTCCTAATTTTATGCCATCCTGATGGCTTCTCTGACTGCTTCATAGCACTGAGCGTGTTGAACATGTCACCATTCATTATGGTTTTATTTATTGCTGTTTAAAACAGACAGAATGAATACATGTTTACATAGCATAAAATTATCAAAATGACAGACCTGAATATTAAAAACAACATTTATTCTGCTTATTTAGGTTTTGTTTAGAAAATGTTTCAGATTCTATCCTAAAATATATGGAGTTAAATTTTTTTTGGCTTACTACCTTTACCTACAGTGATTGGATATGACAAAACCTGCCAAGAGAAAAATGCTGTTATCCCCTGAACCATAAATTTGCATGATAACAGTGAGTCATCTAGATATACATGAACCCTAAAATTTGACCAGGGCAACTAACGTGAATATGCTTTGGACAAGGCAGGTTGTGTTTACATACTGGGACTTTAGGAAAGAAAACAACAATGCCTGAGGATGCTGTCAGCATAATATACAAGCAGCTATAACATCCTATATAAATAACATACACATGTATGTGTTAACCAAGCAAAGTTCAAACTGAAGCCTTGGAGCCTGCAAAGCAGAAGTGGTTTAACCAGGGGGGTTCACAGAAGCCCTGTTAGTCCCTGCAGAAGAGCAAAGCTGCCTTAGGGGTGTCAGAGTGCAGCATTACCTGTGGGATGGTTATGAGTCATCCGTCCACATTCAATGCTCACTTCAATAAGGGACTCCAGCCTTTCTGGTTTCCAGTATCGCATCCCTAAACACATGGCTTTTGTGGAAGCTCCAAATCCAGAACCTAAAGTAAAAGGATAACACCAAGCATTTAAAAGGGGACTGATCTCACACAAGTATGTTGATAAAATGTGAGACAAGCACACTTCATTAATTCAGTTCATTTGTGGGAAGGGAACTCCTCAGGGAATGGGAAATTAGCATGCAAAATGAGTTACAAGTTTTGAAAGTTTCTTGCAAGGGATTTTGTTCCTACATAGTCATTCTGGTTTTACAGGTATATTCCAATATAACCAAATGCTATGAAGAGCACAGTGGATTCAGAAAGCAGTGTGCTCTCTTGTTCACAGCACCTGTTTGATCCAAACTCTCATCCCATCTTCACTCATCCTTGGCTGACACTGCTGTTTTGCTTGCTCCAGGTGCCCGCGCTAGGGACAGTACTTTGAGAAACAGATACATTTTCCCCATGCCCTTATTTTACAGCTGTAAGCACACAATTAAAACACTTTATATGAGCTTCACAGTTCACCTTTCAATTTTAATGCATGTTTCATCCTGGATGGCCTTACCAGTTTCTGCTATGTACAAAAATAATGTGTCTAAAAGAAAGCAAAGGCTACAGAGCCAAATCCTACAAAGTTAGGCAATGTCAGAACTGGAGTTTCCCATGCAACCTCAAATTAGTGCTTATTGTGCTACAGCTTGGTCTTGGGAACATCCAACTCTGTGCAGCAGAGAATTTATTTATTGAATAGCTAATTCAGAATTTCTTTTAATCCTCAGCACTGAGTGCATGATCCCAGGTGTTCAACTTTTAAACACTTCATTGAATGGAGTTAAACTTATCAATGAGTTTCTCTGCAGTGCTGTTTGTGTGTGTGTATATATACCAGAGAAGTTTTAATGAGCTTATCTTCACAAGGCACCAGTGAGGTGATTATCTCCACTTTGCAGCTGGTGAGCCAATGCCCAAAAAAGCATTAACCCATTGCAGGCAACCACTCTGAGATGGACAGGCTTTGATTTTTCAAAGTACTTGTCATTTTTCAGCACTGTCTTTGCTCAATCACACTTCCCAATGACCTTGGGAATAGCTGAGAGCAATCAGCATTTCTCTACTTGGTTCCTGGGAGATAAGGGCCATATTTATGCTACCTAATTTTAGCCTATGTGAACCTGCATTAGGAGCCCAATCTCCTTGTCTTTGCCAGACAGGCAGCATGGAGAAAGGCTGCATGTCCATGAGTGTGTATGGTGGCATGGTAGGAGTAACTCAGGGGCCAGAGTGAATTGAAGCAGCAGATGCCAAGGAGCCAGGGTCACAGCTTTCAGTCACTTATCTGCAGAAGGGCCCTCAGCTGCTCCACGGGGCTTTGTCTGCTGTGGGAGCAAAGCTCCAGGAGCTCTTTTGGAACACCTCTTGCCATTTAGTCTCGTCCCAAGTGGCTCCAGCTCTGATGTCCTAAGATTACGAGTGTGATACTAGTGGGGTGATGAGGGTGGCAGGGAGATAGACTTCAAGCCAAACTGAAGTCTGAGCCAAACTAACATAAGCCACCTACTGGCAATATCTGAATATCTGAATAACTGGTGCAATATCTGAATTTCCCTCTTAGGAAAAGAGTTCTTCTTCTCCCCTGAAAGCAGCTATCCAGGAGCAGATGAAACTGTCTGCTGATCCCACAGATCACACAAAAACCACAAGGAAGAGCTAGGAAGAAAATCCAATCTTCCAGGACACCACTCAGCCAGGAGAAAATAGCACCTCCCGCTTGCAAGACCAAGCTCTTCATTAAACCATCTGCTGCCATAAGAGTAGCAGATGAGAGACTTCACTATGCAAACCTGGTTTTTCCAAAGGACACAATCCATGCTGGTTATCCAAGAGGGAAGGCTCTTGCACTGCACAAAGCTGCTAATTAAATAATAACTCTCAGTGTTTCCAAAGTGGAAGATGTACTACAGTAATCTGACTTCTGGTCTGGAGGAGCTTCTCTTCCCCACTTCATTGTGTTCATACAGTCTGGGAAGTTCCATTAAAACCTTCTGCAGAATTAGACAAGTAAACTTGGTAACAAAGAACTCCATCACATGGAGTAACATTAAACCCAGGCAGAGCTTCAGGGAGCTGTTAACTCCCATGTCTCTCGTCTACCACTTGAACCAAGGACATAAGGCACAGCGAGGCTTGTCTGAGCAATGGGTGACACGTAACAACATAAGGAGTGCCCTCCACGATCACCAAAGGTCAAGCCAAACTTACCATGTCTGACAATGAAGAGGATACTTAAGAAAGAGAAAAAGAGAAGTACAATGACACTATCCCTTTGCACTAACTAAGCTGCTGACAATTTGTCTCCCCGATTCAGAAGGCAGCTGGCTATTCACCATTCTGCTCAAAAACCCATGAAGGATTTCCCCTGGGTGAATTTGGCCACTCTTTTTTGAACTATAACATGAACTGTAGCATCTGCAAATTGACATTGGAAAATAGTTATGCAGCTTATGTAGGTGTGTGAAGAAGTCCTTATTTTTGCTTGCTTTGAGTTCATGACCTCTTAGTTTCATTTGAAGCCCCTAGTTGCTGTCCTGGAGGAGACAGTGGATTTTTGCTGTACCTATCCATGTTTCCCAGTTATTTTCATTTTCCTTCATGCACGACATTATTCCTTTTTTAGTATGTTATACCTCAGTGTGATTTTCTTCACTCTACACCTGTAGAATAATGAAGATTAGGGTAATGGCTGCTAAGCCCTGAAGAGGATGTGCCTTTTGCGACTACAGATCATTCTTCATGAAAACTTATAGCCCAGAACCTTTATCTCCTGTGTATCTGCAGCTTAACCTTCTCTTCAATTTTCCCCTCAACTTCCTGCATTTTTCCTCACAGTCTTCCCTCATGCTCCTCTGCCAGTACCACCAGCAAAAGGGCACTGTTCTCAAGTGCTTCTAGGAAGCCCAGAAGTTGCTTCAACAGCTGCAAATAAAGACCTGCTTGAATGTTGCAGTCTCAGCCTGAAATACACATGATATAGGTAGAGCCCAGCTATTTCACCCACCATTTGACTGGCCTTTAGCAGTGGCTCCAAAAGCAAATCTCTGGCTCAGGGGGTACCACCTTACTCAGATCTTGGTTACAGTTCTACAACATCAATGATTCTCTTCTGAACAATTTGAAGTTTTGGCAATGGCTCAAAACATTTTTACCATGTCTCAGAAACAGCAGACTCACCTGCATCAAAACTTTAAGCAAATACTGACAGACAAAGAAAGGCAAACACTTAATGGAGAGAATTTTAGCCTTGCACTTATCAATGTTAAATTGTAAACAAGCTCTTAAAATGGAAGGTGTTAGACAATCTTGGGCAGGTTTTCTGATGGTCACAGGAATCTCACCAGCCTCTAACATAATCCAGGTATCTCTGCAACGACTGTGGCAGTGAGCATGACATGAGGTGGCAGAGACACAGTGGGCAGTTTCACTTAGGGATTCAGTGTGCTGACTAAACCCACAAGAATTTGAGCAGAGAAGCATCCATAAGCAATGCAAAAAATTACCTAAGATAAGTCTGTGAAGGCTGGCACATGAATTATTGCTGGAAACAAGATAAGATAGAATGCCCACAGCAAATCAGCCTTGTGGTTCTAGTCCATCCAAAATATAATCTGACTGCTAGGCATTCAATCCCAGGCATTCAGTGCCTGTGGCATGTTTTTGCCCCAAGTAGAATTTTGTGCAAATTCAATTAAAAGTTAATTAGGTCCTTAGCAGTGTTGGATCCCGTAGCAGACAGAACATCTCCATTCAGGTCATTGGTTCTTCTGCTCTCAGGGTGAAAAAAAGGCTTCTTGAGATGTTCAGGATGCTTATTTGTCAGACCAGATGGAGAAGGTGGCTTTTAGCTGCCAGATGTCAAGGCAGGAATTAATTTTAGATTCTTCTAGCCCAGGGTATCCCCAAAGCAGCTAGTCCATCATGGAAAGCTGGAGAGGAGGAAGGCTGAAAGAAGAGACATAGCTCCAACACTGCAGTGGACCAGGGAACAGACAATACTCAACTGCTTGTTGAACATGTGAAGAGCTAGCTGGGGCCAACAGCAGCTCCCACGATTATTTTCACCAACTTTAATCCACTGTCAGTCAGAAAACATGTGACAACTGCCAAGGGGGCACTTTCTCAGATCTGGCTGGCTGATAGCAGGGTGGGAAGAATACACCCTTTTCACTGCCAGCAGCTGTTGTGAGGAGCGGGGGACAAGTGAGAGATGCTTTTTTTCATCAGAGAAAACTGGCTGCAGAGACCCAGAAATAGCCATGGCACTGTGCCACCGGGTCTTTGCCATGGTGTTGCATCGATACTCAGTTCTGTTGAGCCAATGTGTTGTGCAGTGGCTGAGGGTCACACCAACACAGCCAACGCTGGTGTGAGCTGACACCGTTCTGTGGCTGTCTGGGTCTCCCTCCTCTGATAACGGGGTGTCTCTACAGCCTTCCCAGATTAATTGCACTGTGTATGTGCATGCTCATAGCTGCACGAGCGTTATTTAACTTGAAGTGGAAATTTTATTCATTGTAAATGTAAATGATCATGAAGAGAAGGAAAGAGAGGGTCGGGTGTAGGTAAACCAGGCTAGGAGTGTTAGGGATTATCAACAAAATAATCATAGTTGTTAGCAGGGCATCCAAAGGGAGAAAGGTCTCGGCTTTCCCTCCAGTGAACATGTTGGTGTCTAGAGCAATTTACAGGCTTGGCATTTGGTTTCAGATCTGGTGTCACTGAAAAGATCCAATTCTACAAACGTTTAAATGCAAAATGGCAGAAAATATTTCTTAAAATAACCATTAAACTCAAGGACAAAGATCTGGACCCTGAGGCACAGAGCCAAGGACAAAGTCTCTTTAAATAGATGTTAAAGAGGGAGGGGTTTGCTTACAAAAGGACACAGTGCCCTACAGAAGGAATTCTTGGCAGATCTCTTGCCATCCTCAGGCGAACATGGAAACGTTTCAGGGGTAGTGGCCTTTGATGTCAGGGGGGAAAAGGAAACACTTTCCATGCAGCCACAAACACCAAGAGCACGCATTATTCTAGCCGGGGCCTCTAAAAGGAAAGCAGTACAGTACCCTTTTCATTGAAGGGCGTGTGCCAAGCGAGAAGGTGGTTGTCTGGTTTTAACTCCCTGCAGCCTTCGATGGTGGCGGGGTCCGGCCGCCTGCCCGACAGCTTGTCAACAGCATCCACGTAGCGCTTCACCAGCTCCCGGTACAGGTCTTCCAAACACCAGTAATCTGCTCACGGGAGGGAAGGGAAGGTTGTTGTGTGAAGGCAGAAGAGCAAAAAAACCACAGAAAACATGCAAGCAAGCTCACTATGCACTTGAGAAATATTCCTGTTTCCACTGCTAGTATACCAAGTCATATTTCTGGTGCCACTGTCAACACATTTTTATACAACAAGACAGCGGGCTGGAGGGAGAATGATCTTGACTCTCAATTCTCATCTTTCCCTCCATTTCTTCCCACATTTAATTCCTTCACTGGAATGATGAAGCATTCTGTTAATCCACAGTAGCTGCTGAGGGCCTGTATTGAGGCTCTGTGGTGTGAAGTTGTTACAGAGATGTTCAACTGTCTGGTGACAGCGTGGCTGCCATGGGGTCTGAGTAAAGCCAACTGTGCCTGGCTTAGTCCTTGCCTTGACAGATGTGAATCCAATCTAAAAATGAAAGCAGGTTTGTTTTTTTTTAAATTACCATATTACAGAATTACTTTAAGAAGTATGTATGACTAGATACAAAAGCAGATTAGCAACCTCCTTTTTAAAATCTGTATGTTATACAAATTTTGTATAAAATTTGTAGGTCTTTCATGCAGGGATCCAAATATCATTAAAACTGAGCTTTTATAAAAAGTATTATAAAAATCAGTAAGAGTAGTAAAACCCTACTGCCTGAAGGCAGTTTCCATCAGATAAATTTCTCTCTTTAGTAAGTTCTCTAACAATATCTGTTTATAGATTATTTTTACCAGGTTCTACAGTCTTGTCTAAGGAGGAACCTCTTCCCCCTGTTAAACATATACTGTTTCTTCAGTATTGCTGCTTCTCTCAGCTGGTGTTGTCTGTTGTTGGTCTTGAAGAGTTCTGCTCTTGGCTCTTGTCAAGGAAAACCTTCCACTGGCATCTATTACAGCTGTGTAATCAGTGGAAACAGAGGCCAAAGGGATTTATCCACTTACATATTTTCTACATACTTAGAGAAACTCCATTTAATACTTGGTTAGTTGCACAAGTTGAATGACACAACAGGAGAAGTTCTTCTAAAAATATCTTCATTTTGTCAGAGATGGTGAATTCTGGAAATCCACAGTTTAACTTAAGAGAAAGTTTGGAGTCCCAGAAGCCAGAGACATTATGAAGTACCACTTATGGAAGCAGGCAAAAGAGAAGATGAAGGGTAGACAAAGATTCGTCTTTTTTCTCATAAAATTATACCCTACCAGTTATACTTGCCATCCCACATATAATCCAAAAGAAACAAGACACTTTCAGGCTGCCAGTTCCTTCCAGATTTAGGAGTCAGGTGTCACAGTTTATCCAGATGGGAGCCAGAGCAGGGTTTACTGCCTGGCAGCTCCTGCAGAAACCTTGTTCCCAGAGCTAGAGTCCCTGTGGTCCAGCACCTCCAGACTGTTCAAGCCCACTATGGTTCCCATGCCTGGAGCCAGATTGCTGTCTCAGCCATCAATAGGACAGGTTCTTTCTTTAGAAATGAACTCTTATTTTTTTAAGCCCATATGTAAGTAAGAGAGGAAAAGGTTTTTGTCATTACAGGGGTAGTGTCCCTGGGTTTGATGATGCTGTTCTTGTTCCTTCCTTATAAGACAGATTCCTCCTGGAAGCAGATGTTTTGTCTATCCTTCATTGTCAGATCAGCCTTTCAGTCAGGGCACATGGTGGATTTGGGGGGCAGCAGCTCAGTCTGCAGCAGTGCCCACAGCCCTGGTTCCCTGTGGCCATGGGATCCTGGGATGCTCTCTGTGAGGCTGCTAAAGCGCTGGCCAAAATCCCCTCCCCAGGTGAGAACTGCATTTGTTCGGCTGCTGCCTCAGCCTCAGGCTGGGAGCTCCCCCGAGGGCAGTGCCCTGACCATGACAACGGGACTGAGTGACTTTACACCGTGGGCATGTTTGTCCCAGCCTGCAAGAATCCCGCACTTGCCCGCAGGTGAGCATTTGGGGAATGCTGTGGCCAGCAGGCAGCCAGCCAGGCAAACAGGATGTGCAGGGAGCAGGGCATTGAGCAAGAGATATTTTTATTGCTTATTTCCCCTCGTTGTTTTTTTTTTTTTTT
>VXAC01003824.1:146516-177401 GCA_013399225.1 Rhipidura dahli
TTTTTGGCTGGTGATGTTCCAGTCACCCAATATATTCTTTAAAATCGGTTTCCACAGCAGCAAGGGCAGGTCCCCAGGGCTGGTGGCAGATGCCTTCAGCCTCACAGACGTTTCCCTTCCTCAGCTCCACTCTGTTGACGTGGGTGATTTGGCACCTAGGCTGGGCCATGGGCAAGCTATGAGGCTTTTTTGCATTCCCTGTGTCAGGAGGAGCCACTGCTGCTGGCAGGAGCAGTTCTTGTTTACCTTGAGGGAAGCAGTTTTGTTTTATCCTACTCACCAATGTTGCTGTGAAATGAAGATTTCTTACTGAAATTCCCTACTGCATCTTGCTGTTTCCTCTCCAGCTCATGAAAGCACCTTTTTAAAATGCTTGTCTGATCAGGTCAGAGAAATAATAGTGCAGGATAAACACAGGCAATGGAAACGACAGTTTAAACTTTTTTCTTTAGAGCAATTTACAGGCTGCTATATTTA
This sequence comes from Rhipidura dahli, assembly GCA_013399225.1. NCBI lineage: Eukaryota > Metazoa > Chordata > Aves > Passeriformes > Rhipiduridae > Rhipidura > Rhipidura dahli. The sequence goes on from VXAC01003824.1 coordinate 146,994, forward strand.
AGAAAATAATTCTTGTTTTACTGTTGGCCCAATTGACTTGATTATCCAGAAGTTATGGTTTTAGAGGGTTCAGTAAGCAAGAAACATATGATATGTATTTAATCATAGCCTATATTCAGAAATATGCTAGTCATCTTTTTTCTTGATAGGCTGACATCTTGCCCTTATCTTTAGTGTATTAGCTACCCCTTAAACCATTGGTTAGCTAATAGCCAAGTATGAAGTGTCCTACACACTCTTCAACTGATCTCTACATACTAAATTTAGAGCAGATTGGAAGCAGGCAGATAAAGGAGTGAAACACTAGCACAAGGGAAATCTCATTGATGTGAAGGATACTTGGCTATATTGTGAGCTTCTGCTACTGGTAGTTATGCAGTGTTATGAGCTTTAAGAAAAATCAGGAATATTTTTAAAGAGATTAAAAAAAATTAAATCATTGTGAAGAGGCAAAATACTGTTGAGAGGTCACTGTCTTCTGGTACACTTTCTATGAACTTGCCAGTCTCAGAAAGCTCTAGTTTGGTGCATAAGGTGTTGATACAAACACTGTCTTATCTTAAACAGACTATCCCCACCTTAAGAAAAAATAAATGTTCTTTCTCAAAATATTGTGGTTTTAGAAGACATAGCTTAATAACTTCCACTATTCTGACAGATTTCATTATAAACACAGTATGTTAGGATAGTTTTGGGGCAAAAGATATGGAGCTCTTCTAATAAAACAAATAGGTTTTTTTCTGGCTTTGCAGATGCAACCCTTTGTCCAAGGGGCAGCAAAGAGGAGACAGCACTAGTGCTTTTAGCCTGAAAGAGGTACTAAGGTAACTCTACTCCAGCCTGGAGTTCTGGACACAAACATGTGAAAAATGCACTCAGAAGAGTTGTTATCTTTTGCAGAAGAATCTCTAGTGGCTATATTATTCCCTGATGTATTCCAGTGTACAGATAATCTACTTGGCAATTATTTTTGTTATGTGGGACGTGGTATTTTAGTCTTTAAGCTTTAACCAACTGTCAGTCTCTAGAGAAAATACAGGAAGAGCCCCTGCACACTCCAGAAATCAAGACGACCCCCCAGTCCATGAGATGGTCACAGGATTGCCATGGAACAGCCAAACTAATGCACATTATCATTCATGTAAGGAGCATTTCTGACACGCTTTCTCATGACTTCCCCAGCAATCAGGCTTATTCTAAGAAATGCAGCAGCTCGACAGGTCTGCTGCTCCGCAGACTGCGCTCGCCATTCGCGCCGTACCTACCTGTGATGACAGCCTCAGCTGTAGCCATGTGCATGAGCGTGTTGTCACTTACTGGCCACTTGTCGGGAGAGAGCACCAGGTTCTCAAGCCCTCCAATTTCCTTCAGCTCCTGCTGGATTTTTGCACCTAAGGCATTGTTTTCTCGGGAGAAATTGCGATAACCGAGAGCATCCCCTACCCCAGCCAGAACAAGTGCAGCCTTAAATTTATCCATCCCCAAGACACTTTCCACTTTCCTTTTGCCCAAGCCAGACACCGAATCTTGATCTTCCTTTGTTCCTTTGCCTTCAACTCAGCTCCCCCGACACTTTATATCAGCCATTGTGTCACACCAAGAGCTCTCTCTATAAGGCAAGGACTTCCTTTTCTGGCTCTGCAGATGCCATCTCTTGTCTGGGACTCGACAGAGAGGAAATATTTCATAACCCAGGGATTTTGCAGGGGCTTTGTTCAATGAAACTGTAAGAGCAGACCTGCAAAAGCCTCGTTTCTGCAACCCAGCTAAAAGCAAGCCAGGAGATCCTTAGCCCTACCCAGCCGAAGTAACTCTACACCCAGAAAAACAGATGCCTCCACATGGGTGCTTATTTATTCAACAACTTGTAAATTAATATTTTTTCTTCTGCCCATTTCTGATATGCTGAAGTCAGCCTCCCTCTCAGGGACCAGTCAGAAGTAAAGGCTATTATAAAAGCAATTTTGCAGACTCTGTATACACTAGAAGGAGGGATTAAGCAGTAAGAAATCTAGTGAAATGCAGATGACCTCTCCTGTTTCTAATTACGCCCCATGGAGACATTTTGTTAGCAGCTTTCTTGTTCTGTTCCACCTAGTACAAGAATGTTCTGCTAATTCTCTGCACCCCTGGATAAACACTGAGCGAAACACCAACTTCAATTCCATGCCTCTTATTCCCTGGCAAAGAGTGACTTTTTCCTGAAGATGAGGTCAGTCCACACTTGGACTATGGAAGGAAACTATTTTGAAAGATGTATTGAAATGGCATCCTGTGAGTCTAATAAAATCCTAAAGACTCACAAACTACTACGACTTTACAGACAGAAATAGAAATAGAAATGTAAATATAAATGTAGGTAGGTAAACAGAAAGCTTTGATTGACTTGACTGAAATTTTGATAACGGATACCAGGGGAAAGGTCTTTGTTTTTTTGGTCTTTTTCAGAGGGCAATACTGATTGCTATCCAGATGGAAAAGGCCAGCAGTGTAAAGGATGCACCATCCTAGCACCCAAAGCAACAAGTTAAAAAGCATTAAGTTAATCATGGTCTGAGTTATTGACCTGTGTAGAAATATCTCTGTACTTAATGGAGTTTCAGGACACAAAGAAGCATTGCTTGTTCTACATTGAAATAAAGTACCCAAACGGTGAAAGTAGCCTCTGTTAGTGCGCTCTTGCTTTAAAGATTGGGATTGGTCAACAGAAGTGCAGAAAAGGACACTGAGAGTATGTTTTCATTGCTAGAAAGCAACAGCTCTACACTGAAAAAGCCAAAAAAACCCAAAAAAACAAAAGAAAGGAGGACGATTGTGCCTTAGGGACCAGAGGATATGCAGGGACAAGTGTCAGTGGGGCACAGCCAGCCTGCTCTAGGGCTGGCTTGCCACAAGTGGTGGATGCCAGCCCCACTGCCCTGTGTGGGGCAGGGGGAACAAGCATCACCTCCCACACCCAGGGCATTTATGTAACACAGAGGTAATCTTAGAGTCACCCCTGCACTGCACATCACCTCACGTTCCACGTGTCTGAAAACAAACACTAAAAATGGAAAACCAAGGCCTGGGCAGCTTACAGAACACACCAGGCAGAAGCACCGACGTTGACATCTCTGTTACAGGTCCATCCACCCCTCTGTGGCACACACCTGTTCTCTATTCCTGCATAGCATCACGGTTTGGAGGCACGTGGGAATTTGAACTTGCAAAGGAAGGACAGGAGGAATCACCTGCTGAGGCACTGTGGTGAGCTGTAAGGGCCTCATCAGATGGAAGGTTCCTCCCTGAAAAGGGGCAAAGCTATTCTTAGTTTTCCATTTATCTTTTTCTTCTGAATGTGGCTGGCAGTTGCACTGCCCTTTTGCCTCCCGTGGATTTCACTCTGTTGCAACACACTCGGCTGCTCGGAACACAGCCCAAATTAGGAATAAGGCTATAATAAAAACCCAGAGAAATTCTATTTTTTCAACTCTGTAAAAACAGAACATGCAGCAAAGACATTTTTATTTTATTTGTTAATTATGCAGGGTCTCCTTTTCATGTCGTACTTCCATCTACTGTGAGATTTCTGGGCAGAAGTAGCCTAGACACACTGATAACTCCCCACAAAGCAGACAATTATTTGTAAAATATCATACTGACATGTCTTAAGCAGAGACAAAAGAAAGTAACTCCATTGAGATGGGTAACTATTCACAATATACCTGAACAGAGCTCCAAAACTATTTGGTAAATCACATAAAAATGCAGCTTTGGTGTCTTTTCATTAGTGTACATACAACTGCTTTCAGATGGGGAGAATCCTTAAAGAAAAGAATGGGAAGGCAGAGAAGAGAAAAGGCTTCTCTGTATTGTTGGCAACACACTGTTGTTTCAGCTCAGCTGCATTTGAAATCCAAGGTGAGGACAGGAAAGCAGCCTTTGGCAAAGGTGGCTGCTCCTGCTCCTCCAGCAGAGGGATGTGCATGGGTGGTCTCCAGGCCCAGGACAGAGCCCGTGCATCCTACAGGTGCTGAGCTCTGCTCCGAACCAAGGAACTGGCAAATGGAGCTGGGCTGTGGCCACACAAACCCTTTCTAAGACTACACTCCAAACACTTCCCCCATGAGTGAGTGAGTGATCTTTTGTCATTCAAAGACACTCAGCAAAGAATGCTCTTGATTCCAAGTTCACCCATCCAAAGGACAGAGCCATAGCCTGGAAAAGTAGGGTTGATACCAGATGGATGCCAGACTTCCATCAGAGCTGCATTTTTATGACTCTTGAAGTGAAGGATTTTACTCCAGCATCAGGATCATTCCCTTTAAAACACATTCATTGAGATCCAGGAAAAAAAATAAAGTGGTTTTATTCAATTCTTTAACAATGGAGATGAAATATTTCCATACAGCTTTACACCACTACCTTGAAGGAAAAAGAATCCTTTAACACCACAGGGGGGACTTCTTTACTGTCTTGACAGAAAGCTGAGGTCATGACATGAAATCTACAAGGTTTGCTGAACAATAGAGTGGCTCATTGCTTGGAAAAGGAAGCACAAAAAACCCCCCATGGGAATTGGTCAAGTATATGCACCAACAAGAGGAAGTATTCCAATACTCAATCAGAACATGAGTGCCCCTAAACTTCCCCAGCCCTTCTCATTAAAAGGTGAACATTGCATCCACTTGTCTGAAATACAGTATTTTCTGCATGTGGTTATAGAGGCAGCTGCAGATCCCTCTGTCAACAGTTTAGAACAAAAAAGTTAATTTTAGAGGTGTGCCACCTAGTTCTACCCAGCACTCTGTAGATAATGAAAATATCATAAAACATGTTTTGCTGAAGAGGTTCATGGTTGTAAAAACATTAAACTTTCTCTCCTTCAGAAGGGCTGTGCCTTTTGGTGAGCAAGATGCTGGTTGGCATCACCTGAGGGAAGTTACTGGTGCTGAGACTTGAAGGAAAAAAGGCTTGCCATGGTTCAAGTAGCAGCAGCTGCAGTTTCACTGTCACAGGAACACAAGACTTGTGCAACACCAAAGCAGCCCGTGGTTGGTGAAAGCACTGGAGAGGGATGGCAGCTGGGTGAAGATAGAGGACAACTTACTTATTTTAACTTAAACTTTCAGAAGATAATTAATGATAGGTAAATGCATACCTCTGAAGGTCTTTGCAGATTTCTGAGCATGCTGCTTCTCTGACAGAGCTCAGAGAGCCAGGACTGAGCAACACTTTCCAGCAATTACACCTCTCATTGCCAGCACAAAATAATGATGCCAATTGCGGAGTTTGGTGACCAGCAGACACGTGCAGTGAATACAGTGCTGCAGCTAGACATGCCAAGCTTCTTAAAAGCTTAACCATGACACAGATGACCAAACCAAACATTTATTAAGGCCATTTTAAAATTACTGAGTTACATCCTTACCGTCTTCTGGCTGATGGAATAGGAATGCAAGAACCTAATAAATGAACCAAAAAACAACAACAAAAAAAACCTCCCACCAGTCCAAGACTTCCAAAGCAGAAAGCTGACAAAAACCATACAGACATCTCACATGACTGACTTCAGTCCTTTGACAGTCCATTTATTCCTTTTTCCATTGCCACAAAATATACACACACGTACAGCTTACTCAGCAGCAAATCTCCCAGGTGCACTGAATGAGCAGATGCCTGCAGGTTTGCTCTCCTTGGCATGACACACATGATAAATTACATTTAAATTTAGAATTGGCAAGTACAAATCCTGTGGCTCAGTTTCAAACCAAACAACTTGGCACCAAGTTTAAAAATACATACAGCATATCTGTGAAGTAATACTGTATGCACTGAACAACCTGAAGACATCTGTACCATTTAGGATTATAAATTGAGCAGCCTAGGTGTTACCACTGTATCAGCTTACTTAAAATGGAAGTCAGAGTACCCTGTAAAGTGGAACTGTGGACAGCAGCAAATGATTAAAATAGGTAAGAAATTTGCAGGGTGAAAGCAGTTTATTTGCATTTTTTATGATTGTTCAAGTGTGAAGGTGTTACTCCATGCTATTATGTATAGGAATGTAAAAAGCACACGTGGTTTAAAATTGGTAGAAGACCTGGAAGAACAAAAGAAAAAGGAAAAGCATAGCAAAAATCAAAAGCTGGCTGACAAAGAACAACTATCTTTGGAGCACTTTGCCCAGTCTTCCTCTGCTGGAAGGCGTCACCCATGAAGGATCCCCACAAGAATGAGGTTTATATATATAAATGTGTATATACATATATGTATATATATGTTTGTGTGTGTGTATATATACACACACTGAATCCTAGGCTAAGCACCTTCCTTCTTGCTCAGATTAACAAGGAAAAAAACCCTCAACCCACATGCATGTTTTATGCTCTATTTATTTTAAAAGGTAGGAGGTTTATCAGAATGATTTGATGAAGTTCTCATCATGAGCAAACGTTTCACAAGCTCTAGTGCTACAAAACTTCAGTTACATCACATACCAATGGATTAAGCTACTTCTGGTCAGTTATACTGTATCTATATAATTAAGTGGCAATTGTGTGAGTAACAAGCTCCTGGCTAGGTAAATGCACTTGCTGCTATAAGATGTTACACATTCTGCAAAGCCTGCGGGACAGATATAGAAACGGCTTGTTTTGGGGAGGAGGCATGGAGAAGTCAAATGCAGTAAAAAGAGCCTAACACTAGTTCTAGCTCTCTGTTGAGTTCTGTAGAATACCAGGAGTTCTGTACACAAATGCCCTCCTAACCAGACTGAGTCAGGAGGCAGCAATCCGGCATAACCGCGGTGGTTATCTCTGCACAGGACTGCGAGGCAGCAGCGGGCTCAGACGCTGACACCTGGCGGCTGTGTGGCCAGGGCTGACACTCACAAAAAAGAAGACAAATATTTCTAACAAATCACTCACAGGGCATTTCTGACTTGCTTGCCAGGCTCTTACTAAGAGAAAATTCTCTAATTTGTTCAAATTTTCCCTCATCCTGCTTTTTAAACATCATGCACAACTGAAATTCTATCAAGTGGAAGAATGAAGGCAGTCTCTGTATGCAGCATGAACACTTGGCCTTGCAGGTTGTGTTGACATAATGAAAGCTGACTGCTTGTATCAAACTCTAAATATTAGAGTTTAAGAGAATATTGTAAGCTTTTATACCCTGGCAACTACAAAATAAAATAGTATATGCTGTCATGCAACACTTCAACGATCCAAACAGATATAATTTATATAACTTAATGCACAATTTTCTCCAAAATTCTTGAATCTATTCAGCCTTAAATAGAGAAAACATATTGATCATAGCTGTACATACTCTTTAGCAACTCTTCATTTTAACAAACTTTTACAGTGGCTATGACAAACTCATTTTGATGAGGTAGCATTTGCAAGAGCCCTGTGCGAAGACATGCTGAATAGTTTCTGGTAAAACTTTTTTGTGCTTAGACATCAGAAGACACTGATGAGAAACAGAAGACTGACAACTCTGTGCACTTCGTAATCAGTGGCTGGCAGAAGGGGAGAAACAAGTGACTGAACAAACTCAGATTTGGTGAAAACTGGTCCAATTTCACCAGCCTTGAGATCACTGAAACTGCATTAATTTGCTTTTTTCTCCCCTTAAATACAATTGAATGCACAACACATCCACAGGCATGAACACTTATTATCATTAATATAAAGTCTCCTTACCCTTAACTATTTCTCCAACATGGAAGCCAACTAGTTAAGTATTTGGGCTTATTCACATCTATTTTCCATGAGAAGTGCCAGGAAATTAATTTACAACTATGTTGCATTTAGCTAGAACTTATGATATGTTTCAAGCTACAAATAAAATATATATCCCACCAGTTCCTTATTAAAAATAAATAAAACACATAATTGGAGACGAACTGAATTATGATAATCAAACATGAATTATAAAAGCATCTTTGGTTGTTTAATGTCTGCTTTAAAATGGTTACTAGAAAAAGCTGAAGTTGCAACACAGCAGCCTGTCCTCAGCAATGCTATTGTTACACGTCCAAGCACTTCAAGAAGAATAATGAGGAAGTCAAATTCATTGCAAGAAAGCAAAAGGCTGGATGGAATCACTGTATATATCTAGGATGTGAAAATACAAATTTAAAATTTTGGCAACAAGTTAAAAACAAAAAAAGCGTACGTTTGTTGGTTTGGGGTTTCTTTACAATTGTATAGTAGGACAGATCCACAGAACTAACTTGTATAAAAATACAACATACTGCATAAGTTTTATTTAGGGATTTAATTTATATACCACAAATACTGCTCTTAATATAAGTACAATATAATACAGTTTTATTTATGTAACTGCTGGTGTTCACTTTGGATTATGAACTGAATGGCATGCTGTGCTGTCAAAACTTTAATAAAATGGCCTCTAATTAAACTTCTCCAAAGTATAAAATCATGCAAAATCTACATCCTATATGATACAACCAGTACAATAATTGAAGCCAGTAGCCTACAAACAACCTGGACTATCTTCTGAGTTTGTTCTTGAAGTGTCCACACATCAGTCATCATTTTCTTTAGGTAGAAAGGAAGAATTTCAGTTTTGTCTGTAGAACGTCCATCACGACCACTGAAACCTGCACCAATGTGCACAGTTATCCGCTAACAAATCTTCATTACCCAGTGCAGTTCATTTAGTCCATATTGACAAATCTGGGGTTAGGAAGTTTTATGTTTTCCTCCTGTGACTACTGGTCGTGCATATTCCACAAAATCATCTATCAGAACAGGCCACGCTCCTACAGAGAAGTCAAGCAATTGAGAAATTAGCCTCCCATTATCAGCAGCAAACTGGTGTAGTCTAGAAATGCAAAGGATTAGAAGCTCATCGTGACATTTCTGGCCTAGTTTAGCTTTAACATGCACAACATGATAAAATACTTGAAAAAAGCACCTAGCTAATAAATTCCACATTTGAATCTCTTCTTGCAGCAATAGTTCTTAAGACAACCAAAATTTATTTAAAGCATAAAACTCCACACTACAAATATAAACATTAGGTGATAGCAAAACCATGGCATTCTTATTATAGCCATTCATATCTTAGGACTTATTTCTGCACACATTCCAAAACAGAATTAGTAACAGACAGTAAGCTGCATTTAAGTTGGCAAAAATTTTGTCCAAAACATTTCACTGAGAGGCCTGTAGCATAACACATTCAAACAGTGTACTCTATCATGGTGTGACTGTATCTTTACTCGTGTTTTCAAATTACAGCAAACCCGTTAACCTTCTTATTGCTACTATTTTGGCAGTAAGTATGACACTGTATTTGTGGCTGAAACTTTAAGGTTATACAAATTAGGACATGAGGTTAACAACATGTTCTCTTGTTAATTTATAGCAGTATTTTAATTCTGCTGTACCAACTTGTGAAGATACTCAGGTACTGCTTACCTTCTTCATCATAGTTGGACATATCATCTGCAATCATATTTCCAAAGTCTAACAAAAGATTCCAAGTATCTTTTGGAATCGATCTTTTATGATGTTCCTGTATGGAGGAAAACCAGTACTGTTCAGTCCAAATTGCTTTCAAATTCCACAGCAGTATTTTATATTGGCATATACAGAAATACAGGCTTTACAAACATTTCTTCAACTTGTTTATCTTAAAAAACCAATAACCTAAAAAACCCCAACATCTGAAAGAGTTGCAACTTGCTTCTTTCCTAGGTTGAAATCTTTTAATTTAAATATTTCTTCTGAATTAAACATTCAAGTTAAATATTTCTTCTGAAGTAACAAACTTTAATACCAGGTAATAAATTGCAGATTTTTCTTCAGTTACATCTATAGATGTATAGATCTATAGAATTTGGATGTCTTAAAGCAGTTAAAACATTAAATGTTTTCAGAAGTCCTCTCGATAAAAGTGGTACATTATTCAGTGATTCAAATAAATATACTGCCTAAAAATTTAGAAAAAAAAACTCCAGAAAAATATTTCAAAAACTGTACACCTTCCATATTAAGCACTGGGGGACAAAAGTGCAGAAAGACTTATTTCTCCTAAATGACAGATAAAAAGAAAATCAAGATAAATTATATATTATGTAACTTTGCTTTTTGTAATTATATGGACATGCAAATGTAGAAACACGGGTGAGTGAATCAGGTCTTTTACAATAATCTTTTTGAATTTCTAGGGTTTAATTTATGCATCTTTACTCCACTGCCCACAGAATTGCACCAGTAATAAGAAAACTGTCAAGATCAGTTCAGAACTATCAGCTAAAAAATTAATCAAAGTGATTATTCAGGCAGGAATTTTTTCTGAAAATGGAAAGTCTCTAACATTAAATTCTGGTATGACTGAGTTTATGCATTAGTATTACAAAGGGCAGAGCATGGTAAAATACATGGTTGACAATAATCACAGCTGCCTTGAGAATCAGCAGCAACAGTTCCATCTACAGTCATGGCTTCCTCTCATGCAGGAACTTTCCTAAGTAGGAGGATAAAGGATTTAGCAACCAGAATACTCTATCACTTTGCTGCATCTTTTTGCATTCTTCTCAAGCAGAAAATAATAAAGAGAAGATTTAATTTGGCTTGATTTGAGACTATTTTATATCAGTTTTCAAAAAGGAAAAACTTTGAAAGGAAGTATAGAGATAGCCTATCTTTTTCTTATTGGAACCACACAAAAGCCAGACTACTAGGGGAGAACACAGGCAGTAAGGAATAAAGTACATACTTACCAACAAAAATTTATTCCAAAGATCTAAAAATTTAAACCTTCCTGACAAGACTAAATTCCAGTATGCAATCGCCATTTCTAGATCTGCAAGAGACAAAGCAACATCTAAATATTGCAGCACATTATAAGCAATAAAGCCCTCATGGTTAAACTATTAATTCTACATCTAGTATATTATGATACAAATGAATAACATTCTTTTAAAATTGCTAAAAAAGCTGTAAGGAATTGTTTTCTACTCTCCCTGATCTAAAAAGCAGAAGATAAGCAGTATAAATTTTGTATTGAACATCAAAGTCAATAAAACTAAAATATTTTTTCACCATCCACCAGTGCCAGATTAAAGCTACTTTCAATCTACAGAAATGGAACAAAATATTTATTGATAACTTTGTCTGCAAATCAAAAAAGAAAAATATATACACACACATACAAAAACATAGCAAATTATGATAGAAACAAACATTTAAATCCACATATGTCAACTCCTTTTAAACTATCACATTTTGGACACACTTGACTTTGAAGGGAATTTAGGGACATGAGGGGATGAAAAAAGTCATTTGTCTGTGGCATTATTCTACAGAATAATTCTACAGAATTCTACAGATTCTACAGAACCCCCTACAGCAATAATTCTCTTCTTCTGCAATTGTTCAATAGACAAACCCCTATACCCAATGCTGAAAATACAAGTCCAGGAAAGCAGCCCTTATTCTGTGTCCTGACCAGTGATCTGAGAGCAGGGTTCAAGGGAGATGCAGCCCTGCCACATATTCCAGCAGAAAGGCAGGAGCAACGTTAGATGCAGTGTGTAAGGGCAGAAAGGATGTTTCCTTGAAGGCCTCTTTTCATCCTCAGCAGCTCACAATACCTAATGGCTTTGGTGCTTGCTCCGCAGGTAACAGCACAAAGTACATGATTACTGCTGGGCAACCACAGAACAAGCCTTTCTTAAACCACAGGAATATTTCAGCTTGTGCTTTCAGTGTAAAAGAAGTGTAAACAGAGCATGAAGTTCAAGAGAAAAAAGTACTGTGACAGCATCTAAGACAGAAGCTTGAGCTGCACCTACAAGAAAGAAGAGCGGTTTTTGAAATTGCACATATCACACTACAAACCAAAGGATGCTCTGTCACCTGAAATCAAGTTTCATGTCTCAAAGGGATGTTCCAGATTTTAACACAGCCATGTCCCTAGAATCCCTGTTTCAGGCAGGGCTGGGGCCCAGATGAAGTGCAGCAGTTAAGATGCAGAGAAATGCAATATGCCTCTACCTGCCTATACAGGGACAGTGCTGCCAGTGCTTGTCCTACTATGATCAGTGCTCTTCAGAACTTGAGTTATGCTCTAATAAACTTCCTTCAGTTCTTCCTGTCTTTGCCACCACGCTCACTCTTCACAAAAAAAATATGTAGAAGAGAGTAATTAATAGCATTTACTTGCTGCTTAGATATGCAGATTAATTATTCTTATCTGTTATCCCAAATGAAAAGCAAAAAGAATGAAAAAGGAGAAACTTCAAAAATCTTAACAGTTGCTAGACTTCACTGTGAAGTAACTGGCTTTGATCCTATTCACTCAGGCTTCTTTATGAAGACTCAACCTCTCCAAGCAAACCTTGCAAATCCGTAATTTTTAAAGTGACATTGAAGTGACACTTTAAACAAAATGCACTTTGAAGAAATAACACCTTAATAGTTGAAAAATTTATACCTCTGATGGAAATATTCCTTGGAAAAAGGAAGAAAGTACAGGTACGGAAACAAAGATGATTAAAGGTGCCACAAAAGAAGAGGTGAAAGGGAAAGGAGAGGTAACACTTCCTTGGTTTTGTCAAAGTTAGTATTATGTTAAAGTGAACTTGACTATTTCAAAATTGTCTTTAACACAATGAATGTGAAATACTATCCAAAGTTGATACTTGAGGGACATTGTACATGTGTCTGTCAATGAATTCCCATGCACAAAGATGCAGAAGTTATTTCTGTAACATCTAATAAATGCATATCCCACTGAGGATGCTGCTCTGCAGTGACTGAAACAGGTCCACACCAGAGCTGCTTTTATCAATAGGCACAAGGAGGAAAGTTCTGATCTTGGTAAAATTTGCTAAAAGAAAATGAAAAAAAAAATCCATCTGCCTCATCTGGTTCACAGTAATCCCACAAACCCATCAACTAACACCAGTGTTATCTGAACATAGGGACTAAATGGGACTATCACTTTTGATAGTGGTGCCAGTTTATGCAGTCTTAAAGTACATGAGAAAACTAGTCCTTCAGGTTTGCCACAATTTCAGGGGATATGGCTACACTTCTGTTTGAAGACAATTCCCTACCCAGGTTGAAAAATTTGGCACCAGAGGACAAAAAACAGAATTTTTCTGCTTTAAAAGGAAGACCTAGTTACAGAGTTCAAATTCAACATTAGCATGCTGACAGTATTATCAATAAACAGTAATGCTGTGGAGACTGTATCTGCTACAATTAGTGCTGCACTGATAGATATTTAAAAAAAGAGAAAAGCCCTTATGCCATCAGAGTTCTGCATCCCCACAGGCAGATGCTTTTGCAAGGCAAAAATTCCTCAGGCAGTTTTAGAAATACCTATTTCAATGCTGTATAGATATGAAGGCATTGTTACAATAGAAATCAAACTACAATTATAAAATATGCTTGGTTTTTTTGTACCAAAATATATGCTACCCACATTACAGACTGATAGAGTAAATTTTACAAACAGAAAAAGACAGATGCATAGAACTCAGAAAACACCTAGACAAGGACCAGTTTAAAAGAGACTTCATTGCTAACATCCATGTTCATATCCAAAGCATAAAATTGCTAAATGGCTAAAAAAAATCATAAAAATACCACCTCATATACTGTACATTATACAGTAGTTTGAGCTTTCCTTTCAACCCAAAAATATTTTTAGTGTCGTTATCTACTGAGAGCTGTGTGTCATGCAGACTCTTAAACAATCAGTTTTTCTTAACCAGAAATAGTGTTTTGCATGCAGTATGATCTATTCTCAAACATTAAAACCTCATTCTAAACTTGTTTTTAAAACACCTCAGTCTCTTCTATCCTAACTGAACAGAAAGCTTGGAGTGATAACAAATAGCACAATTAATGCAGAAGGAGAAATACACCTGTGTCTCCTTTTAAGATTTGATCAAATGTTGATCTTGTTAAGAAGGAAAAAAAATCATTATTAGATTGCTGCATGAAAAAATAAGAATAAAATTAAGTTCCTAGTGCCTTTGCTATGATTTTGTACGAGGGCAATGAAGTTGCTGCACCCTAGAAACCAAGGAAGTGTGAAAACAAAAAGAGAAATCAACAGATAGCAAGGACTTGGCTAGAAAGCAGAATTTCTGAGGAACATGAAACAGTTCATTTAGACCTGCTGTGCCAAAAGCACCCTCTGGGACTGCAGCACTCACTTGTCATAATCTGCCAAACAGAGCTTTCTAGCTCTCAGTCTGCCCTACCAACAAGATCTGTTCATACAGTCATGTTTGAAACTGATAGAGTATGATCACTAATTCACCTGAATTACTGCTGTAACTTTTCAACACTGGGTTGAAACTGATGCAGTGGTAAGAACAATGGAAACTGTTGTCAATCAATCTCAACAACAGGACTATCACACTGCCTGACCAATAAGCAAGATTCAGTTAGTTAATAAATTCCTTGTTTCTTCATTTCTGAATGATTTTTAAGAGTCTTCTTTGGCCTCCAAATTGCTAAGAACACAGACAAGAATTAGTTTCTTCTTTCCTAAGCAGCAAAATAACAAGAAAATACCACCAAGTTTAAACCTAAAACCACTTAATTGAATTGCCAAAAGCTTAGAGCAAAATAGCCTGTAGTTGCAACTGGAAGCTCCCCCACAGAAGACAGACAAAAAGGAAAAAAACAAGTAAGGGGGATGATACAGATACAGATCATGGCTAAACTCAGGATCCAGCTGAGCTGGATCCACTCACCCCTGCAAAGACGTAAGCAAGGAACTTCCCAATGCCCTGTGGTAGCAGACAGATAATGCACAGTGTCAGACTTAGGTGCCTGTGGTGGACAGGAGGAATAGTAAAGCCCAGCACATGGATTTCAGAGCAGCACTGCAGGAATCACTGCAGGAATTGAGCAGGGTCTGGCTGTGCTCGTTAGCCCTGTCTCAGCATCTGCTGTGCTGAAGCAGCCTGATTCCATGCAGAGCCTTTCATGTTTATCACCTTAAGCATTAACTGCACAAAAACAGATGAACTGCTTTGGAATTCAAGTTGGATTTAGGAGATGGCTGTCTGAACACCAGTTTGAGGGCAGCCTAATGAACCTGATTGTAGCCAGTTCGAAAATCCTTTTGCCTCTGCAAATCTCTCCACGTACAATTCAGATAAACTACAACAGATAACTTAAAGTTGACTGGATATACATTTCCCAAACAAGGTCCAAACATAAGTAAAAGAATCAATGAGGCATAACTAGAACTGTCAGTTATGCCACACTATTACTGATCAGAGCATCTCTTCTATACCAAGTTTCTCTCAAACTGCTGGCATTTTCAACATGGAAAATGTGAACAAAAATAAAGCAAGAACCATACACACAGACCAAAGTCACTGGAACACCTAAAATACAGCATTCACAGACCTCTTTCAAAATAAATGTAAAATGCATTTATAGACTTTCCTCAACTTCTTCCATGCACTCACTCCTACCAATAGCCTATGAATCTAGTTCTTCATTGAAAGGGGAGGACATCTTGACAACTAGGCTGGGGGGAGGGGGGAATTAAGAAAAGACAACAAAATACAAAGAAAAGATATCCTTCCCTAATGTCTAAATATCTCCTCAAAGAATCTTGAGATACTGCTATGATAAAAGCCAAAGCTGATGTTGTTTCAATTAAAAAAGAGTACATTATACTCATCTGCTTATAGGAGAGGAAACCTCCTTGAAGTCCACATATCGGATGCAAAGATAGTCATTCTTCTGGTCTTGAGGTAATATTTGATTCAAGTCTGAATGCCCTCCTCATCTTTCATTTCTTGCTTGATCCCAGGCAACTGGCAGAGAGAAGGAAGCACAACCTTTTGAGCCAGCAAGCAGACGAAGGGATCACAAAGAAGTGATGAAGGACCAAATCATCTTTTTCTTTCCATGTTGGAAGGTGAAGACCCTGAAAGAATGCACTAAGCTCCTCCCTGGGGCTGAAACAAACTGTAACAAACTCCTGAGAATGTCTTTCTGGGGTTCAAAGGGAGACCCAGTAAGAGAATCACAGCGAGTATCAGGTTCAAAAAACAAAAAACAACAACAACAACAACAAAGAGCCAAGACCTTGTTTTGAGATTCGAAGTACCCTTAGAAATTTGAACTGCTCTGTAGACAACATGACAAAAGACCTATAATCCTATTCTTTAGTACACTTACCAACAAGAGCTAGGATACAAAATTTCACTCAGATTGCAGTAGAAAAGCTAAACCTCTAGAGTAGAAGGCAAGATAAACCTCTCCAAATCTGCACCACGAAAAAATTAAAGAATTATTATACTATATACTGTAGTAAGAACATGAGAAAGCAGATTAAAGACAGAACCACAGTTATCCATTATAATTCTTTTTAAAGTTTCTCTGGCAAACCAGATAACTTGACAAACTGCACCTTCAAAATATAAAGACAAGATGTAGATCAAGTTTAATGTATCTAAATATTATGTATGCCAGATCCAACATGCAGCCATTGAGATGGCACTGCTGTGTTGAAACCTTGCTATGTTGTTTTCCTGAATTCTGTCCACCACTTACAGAGTCACAGTCTTAACAGTTTTCAGTATCCATTGTCTTCCTTGATAATGATCAAATCTATTCAGATGTATTTGAAAGACACTTGACAGTTGGGTGCTGAGCAACATTAACCAGAAAATGATGTTCTAATTGAGATCATTACACACTGAGCTTCTCACTCATCTCCTGCATCTCACTCCTTACACAAGGTATCACCTTGGGGGACTGCTATTACTTTCACTTCTTTAAACAGCACGTGTCCTGAATGAAGCATTCTACTTGATAATACTGAGCTAATAAAAGTAAATGCCAACATTTGAGTTGGATGAGATTACAGCAATAGAAGTCCTGCAGATACAAAGAGAAATAAAAATTCCCTACTGTCACCACATGAGCTGTGGAAAAGAGACTCCTATAAAAGGCAGTCCTATTTCTAGGAATGAGTATTGGTGTACTGAATTCTGTATCTATTTTAGGGAATGACAGAACAGATGTAACTTAGTTTATTGGAGAGGATTCTTCCCATCTAATTACATAAAGGCAGAATTTCTTGCATTGGTTTTGAGGGGAACTAGAGAAGAAGAAATTAAAAAGCAAGGGAAGACAGGCTTTTCCAAAAATAAATAAAACACAGAACCACACACACACTCCTACCCTCCAAGATCATTTTCCTGGAGCAAAATCCCCAATGAATTATGAAGACAGCTGTGTCAGGTATCATCAAAATTCTTCTATTACCATAAAAATGTCAAGAAGGGCTTCTGTGCCTTCCCACTCCCAATCTTATAAATGGCAGCTGGTGTGATAAAAGATACTGTGTCCTGCTGGTAATAATTCCGGAGAGAAAAAAAGTCTGGGACACATGGAGATTTTTTTCCAAGCTATGCTCCAAGCAAAAAGATTCAATGAAAAATGACAGTTATTTCAGAAAAAAAACGTTCAGAAATTCAGTCTTCAACCAGTGCTGCCCAAAGTGAAGTCAGATGTAGTGAAATTCACCTCAGTATGCTGGAGCAATCTCAAACTGCTTTCTACCATGTTTGAAACTTCATAAAGGTCAAAGAAGTTCTGGAACAACCTCAGCCATTCCCAGCCAAACTGGGAGAAAGTAACTCATCCAAGCAGGTCAGTCCTGTATCTAACACTGCCCAATATTTAAGTAACTCAGATGATACAACGAAGTAAACTTATAGTAAATTTGCAACTTAAACAAAACCTGAAAAAAAGTCTAACAGGATAGAAGACAGGATTGAAAATTATTTGGAAAAATTGGAAAACCACTTGAAAGTAAGTAAGAAAGATTTCATTAAAGAGAAGTGCAAAGTCATACTGTTAGTGGGAGTAATCAACTGCAGAAATACAAGATCAGATTTAACTGGGTACACTGCAGTGCTGCAGAAACCCAACAGTAAAACAGATTGCAAACTGCAGAGAGTATCAAACTTAAGGAAACTCAAAAGGATGAAAAACAAGAAGCTAAATACCTAAGACACATGAAAGATATCTGGCTTGTTTGGGTACTGTAGACAAGAGAAAATTAGATCAATTTGACTGCAAAGGAAAAGAGAGTTGGAAGACAAAATTCCAGTATTAGCTGGAAGATAAAATTTATCAGTGTAGTTGGTTTTACTCAGCCCAGAGACTAAGGGCAGACACATACATCATCGCCAAGTAGGTAAAAAGTTGTTATTCACTCTAAGGAAATGTATTCTGCATATTTACTTTGGCTGGTTAAAGTACTAAACTGGAAAATTCAGAAACACAGATTTAAGTTACATGGTAGGAAAAAAAAAAAAAGCTAACAACAGTTTTAAACAAACATGGACAAAGATATATGAAACATGCCATCAAAAATTTAAGATTCTATTTTGTGAAGGCAATGGCTCTCAAACTTGTTCAGCCAGAGGACCAGTACAAAACAGACCTCAAATCTTACTGACACCCACCGAAACAGAAAAGGCAAGTATATATTGTATACAGTATATATTGTATATACATACAAATAGTATAAATGTATATATTGTATAGTATATATTGTAGCATACCAAACAGCATTTAGTCAGGAAAGTGTGTGCAAGGAATGGTTTTGGTAGATGTTGATCCTGTCTAGCACAAGGGAATACACTACATAAGTATTTCTCTACCTTTTAAATTTAAAGACCACCTGGCATACTAAAAAGGAACCCATGAATCACGATTTCCTCATGTTTTTCAGAGGAGAGGAGACAATAAGGAAAGTAATAATGGTTGCATATCACTTCTTAAAACAGCAGATACAGATTTCAAAAAAAGTAATCTGAAATGTATTAACGCACTGAAGGAGCAATGAACATGATTCATAACCAAAGTACTGCTGCTTGAACATTTTAGAGGTATTTCACTCATTTCCTATGGTTTCAATATGCTAACAAACAAGAAAAAAACATGAAAAGTAATTGTGTAAGTCAGTCTGCCTATCACAGCCTCATTTCTAGTAAGCTTTATTTTCAAGAGTCATTTCTGTTAAAAAAAGATGCCCTAGCACTTAGCCTGAAGGACTCAACAGAAGGGGTTTAATTACATCTTCTTTTATAAAAGGTTTCTATTAACAATCTGCTAAGAATATGAATTCCTCATTTGTCACTATGTCAAACTTGCTTAGTTTTCAAATAGGTGCATTCATAGGACATGTGTACATCCAAGAACCAAACATTCTTTTAGCCTACAGATCAGTCCCCTAAGCAATAAGTACAATTACCAGACTTGGTGATAAAAGCTCCCAGCCTAATAAGAAAAAGCACTGAATACTTCAGATCCTAGAAAAATCACACTAAAATATTCTGCAACTGAAAATTAGGAAAGAATTCCTAGATTATTTCCACTTCGTTAATTAAAACCATTCACTTTTATCCTTTACTTGACATAAACTTACTGACCTCAGTCTCCAAGTTACAACTCACCAGAAAGACTTTAAGGCAAGCAGCTTGAGCAGGAGTTAAGCAGCATCCTATACTGACTGAGTATCATCTCATGTGCATGTGGGGAAGATGGAGAGGTCATCACTGTAAGATGACCTAACAGAGCCAGGCACAGATTTGTACCAGCTCAGATGGTAAAAAGACTAATTATTCATTCTATTTAAGTATCTGAACTTAATGAAAGTAAAGGCTCCAAACTGAGTAAGACAGAAGCAGACTCTGTACATGGCTGATACCAATTCCCAAATCTCCTTGACAATAGGGCACACAGTCATTGGACACAGATACCAAACATCCCTGGAGACAGGGAGCAAAGATGGATAGTTTCTCATTCCAGGAGAAAATACATAAATGTATGCAGAGAAGAGGATGTAAAATAAAACAAACAACCTACCTAAACCTGTATTAAATGTAGCTGAAGCAACTAGAATTCTCAGCTCATATAGACACTCCAGTAAAATACCTGGTTGGATTTTTTCCTTGCTTACAACATACTTCTTCCTTCTGTGGTTACTACGGACACCTACCTGTAAACTTACTTTTTTCCTTCACCTCTTTGCTCCACTATGATGGTGTTCCCTGTGAAGATTCTAACTCCAAACCTATACAGTGTTAATTTTTATTTGGGTAAGCTATCACTGACCTCATTCACTCAAATGTCACATTAGTCCATATGTTTGCTCAACAGTCTCTTTCTGCTCAACCTATGGTGAATCAAGAAATATGGTGTCTCCACTGTAGAACAGTGGCATCTGCTTATACTTCTTTACTGTCGAGAATCATCTTAGCAAAACCAGAAAAAGTCTGATGAAAAATGCCACCAAGATGCTGCCATATAAGAACTAAGTACTAGAAATTAAGAGACTGTACATGTTATTGAAATTACTAAAGTTCCTGAAAACTGAAATCAGCAACAATTCCCATCAATGCATTCTAGAGTTTAAGTTTTACTTCAGTTTTTGCACTTCTTACTTTCTCCTGATAATAGTTCAACTCTTAGTCCAAGAAGGAACTTTGGTACTTCTGGCAATAAAACACCTTTTTTACACAACAGAGAAAACAGAGTTACTAATGAAAGGACCCCCAATACTGAATAAAAAGAAGTAATGGAACACAAATAAGTTTCTTCCTCATGTCAAGTAAACAATACATTCAGTACCAAATCTGGGTTGGGCTGCCTGCCCTCCTCCACTCTTCATACAGGCTTAGGTGAAAAGCTTTTGAAATGTAATGCCCAAGATCATGAGTTTCATGTTGGAACTGATCCAATTAAAACAGGAAGTTATTTGTACTATTTCTTTAGGTATCACATAAATTCCAACCTCAGCTGTAACTAGCTTACCTTTCCTGCAATTTCAAAGTACAAAGCTTTGCTAATGAAGACAAGCTAAGGGACTAGAATTCCAACCAACCTCCCAGAGCCACTACAAGACTTCTTCATTTTTGTGTCAGTAGAAGTGGCACATGAGCCATGAGAGAGTGACAAATGACATGAAAAATGAAACTGCTGAAAAAAAATGAAGACAAATACACACTGGCTAAAAGTTGTCCGCAGTTTAAAAAAAAAAAAAAGAAAAAAAAGACAGCAGGGAAGACGAGAGATTATTCAAAGTAAAGAATGAGGAACAGATACCCCTGGCTGAGGTCTAAATCAATACTCTGCTTTCCCAGCAGTTCTTGACAAAAACATTTATCAACTTTCCAAGTAACTTAGACACAGATTTGAAGTGGCTATGGTAAAAAAATAATAATTAAAAAAAAACCTAAAAAACCCAAAACCCCAAAAAAACCAACAAACCACTTATTCTCACCCACAGCACAAGTAACAGTGACGATAGTAAAGTGCTATTCCATATGCAAAACACTAATTCCTTTCTACATAGTATCTTCTGAAAGTGGACATAAATTTGAAAAGAGTAGATTTCATCTTACTATTTTTTTCATCTAGTCACAAACTAGAGATTTTTGATTCGGAGGAAAAAAAAAGGAATTTCAATAATGTTACCAGTTTTACTCCAGCAATACAAGGCATGGATTGGGATAAGTCTCAAACTTTATGAAGAATAATAGTTTAATGCTTTATAAACTATGCCTATTTTTATGCACTAGTTTTAAACCAAGTCCATAATAACCTTTTCTGAAACTTTACATAAAAACTGAGCTAAAACTAAAAGCTCTTAGAAGAACAGTAACTTTTGTCCAGTTTTCTCCCTCTTCCTGAGCTGATATGGACATCTTGTTTCAGTAGTTCTTAACACACAGAGCTCACTAGCTCAGTATTTAAAAAAAAAAAAATTTGACAAGTCTTGAAGACCTGCAGGAACTTCTTTTGACAAGAGGTGAGAGAATGTCAATACTGGCAGAAAATTCCACTAAATTATCAGTACCAAGGGGACATTAAGAAGACATTAAACAAAAGAAGATGGGAAAGAGAAGTCAGTGAACGAAATCAATAATGAATTTACTACACAAGTGCCAATGAGAATATTGTAGAACTGGAACCATTTCGAAGATTTCACTGACTGTAGACATTTTCTCACTTTTTTTCTACTTACCTAGACCTTTTTGTCCTGGGTTTTTAGCAAAGTTAAAAGTAAACTGATAAAAATCTTTGAACTTTGTTGGATCCTTAAGCTCTTGTTCCAGTCTTGGCAATAGAGCTTTAAGTTTTTCTGTGGTGTCACACCTGTTCAAAAGAGATGACATTATTTTCATATATTTAAAATTTCTTTCTACTTTCCCCCCACCTTTTTTATTGTTTCGTTTCAGAGCAAAACAAAACAGTGTTTAAGATAAAAACAGACCATCTTTGAGGACAGCATTGTGAAAAATATAATGCTCATGTGCCTTTCCTAAAGAATTTTAAGTGGAGCATCATATACAGGCATCCATTAGGTACACAATGCAAACTGGATTCAGCGGTTTAACTTCTTTTCTGTCTCTTTATGAATTTCTGAACAGATGCTATTCTGTTATTAAAGAACACCCAAACCTCACTGAGCTCTGTTATTCCTTCCCCTGGGACAGATGTTGTATTACAAGTGCGTGACGTTTTGCTTTAATCTAGATACACATTGCTTATTCCCTGCTCTCCTAAATAAAGAGCTTCACACTATGTTTTTAAAGTTCATCTTAACATTAGAGGACTTTCCAACTAAATGAACAATTACTTGCAGTCATTCTCTCCCCATCATAGAACACTTAAGAATAAAACTTAGGAACAAAATGAGCCTTGAAGGCTGGCAAACTATTTAACAGCCTGGCACAGGTAAGCTACGACAGAATCGAGTTACTGAAATTCTAACAGAAACACATCCCTGAATAACACCACCAAAGCATTTTCAGTAAAAACATCTGAGCGAATAAGACACATCTTTAAAAGGGAGAGCATTTCTGCTACAACAAGGCATCAAATGAATATTCAAGGTTTACAGGACAATACCAATATCTTGAATTGTACCTAGAAACTCTAAGTGAAGCAAACAGGTTTCAAAAGAAGCAGCTATCACAACTAACACTGTGTATCTGAAAGTTCTCCATAGTTAAATGTTTGTATTTATTCTAAAGATTCAAGAAAAATTCTATTAAAGGATGGGTAACCATAACAACATCCATAAAATGCAAGTGCAGTTTTAACTGTCTTGCATGGTACAGACAAAAGTAAGGACCTTTCTGGCTTCCAGTAGTATCTGTGAAGAAAAGAAAGAATTCTGCCAATGGTCTTCAAATGACAAATTCAGTTTCACTGGGACTTAATCTAGTCAACAAATACACCTTCCCATCTGCACCTTAAAGATGCTATGGAATCTAAGCCTCAGGGAATTTCTTTCTATTAGAATGCTCATTTGTGCTCATTGCTAAAAACCACAGACACTGTGCCTCCAAGTACATAACAAAACCACTCCAAATTCTCACCAAGTGCTGTGATAAGCGGGCACAACCATATTATGCTCTGAAGAACAGTTTAGCATGTGTTGAGCAGAAAGAGATAAAAATCACAGACCTCTACGGAACTGTGCCAGAGACAGTCAAAAGAACACAGCAGAAATGTGACAATCAAATTCAAAAACAAAATCCAAGCCAAAAGTCACAGGTGGTTTAGCAAAACCTTTTTAATCACTTATATGAAAAAAAAAAAAACCCAAAACAAAACACTGGCAGCCTTTAGTATAATAACACAAGTACTTAACTTCTGTCCATGGTTAGAAAATCCTAATTATTCTTGTAATTTCTACCCAAAGCTACCCAAGGGGACAAAAAGCAATGAACTTCAGATGGTATCAAAAGTTATTTCATCACAATTTCCTAAAAAGGAAAGCTTAAAAAGAAATCAATAACTGATGAGGTGAGTAACGTCAGACTGCTAAGATCTCTGCTCAAGAAACAACCACCGCATTTCCTAGAAGTTGTTCTGCCACAGAAATGTATTGATAAGGTGCCATTCTATCAAATGAAATTGTTGACCTACCAAAAAAAAAGTAATACACTGTACTTATCCACCCATTTAATGCAATCTGTTAAAAAGTAAGTCATTTTGACATCTCTAAATATTAGAAATGCTGCTCCTCTTGCAAGGAAAAGTTAAACACAAACTATTATTTTATAATATTTTATAAATGCTTGACTATTGGTAAACAGAGGCAATGTTCAAGTTTTATCACCCAGAACAGATCCATAATCCAGGAAGGAAATTCTTATCAGTTACATCACAGTTGGACTAATCTTTTCTACTACCAAGATCCTAATTTTTATTTCAATTCCTCATAGGTATTTTGTACAAATGAAGTATCTAGGAAAAAAGAGACAAAAGTATGGGTGGTAAAATGGACAAAAAGAAAGATGGGTCCATTTGCTGGTGGCAAGGTAAAGAATTGAAGGTTCTTTTCTGTCTTCCCATTTCTTTTCTGCTCCAACACTGATACTTTCTTCCCTTCATACACCTCCAGTGACTTTCAGTTTTTAAAAGCAGAAGGCCCAACTCAAATCCTTAACACAAATATGCATATGCTTACTATGAATTACATAGTAAGATATGTGAATTCATCTGGCTCCCTTGCTGCACAGGTAGAAATTGTTTTGCTTCCCCCCTACTGTGGCCATTAAAGCTTTGCAGTAAAACACCAATTCAAGGAAGATAAGACACGACAGGCATTTTGCAGCTCTTAAGCTTGGCACTGGCTTCAACAGCTTTTTAAACCTTCACACAATTTAAGTGAAAATGTTTCAAGCAGAAACACAGTTCAGGCCTTACAGTATAAACTATGCAGAAGTGGATACTTACCCCAACTCTGTCATGCCATCAACAAATTCCTTTTTACTGAATTCACACTGAGTAGCTGCCCTGAATTTCCATGCCACAACCAGAACACTGATACTGGCTGGGTCCAGGCTTAAATCATCACAGAACTGCTGAATCCCATCAATGCCAATTTTATTTTCATCTTGTGGGTCTGCAGTTCAAAATACAAAGAGGAGAATTATAATTATTTAAAAAACATATTAAGAAATAATCATCTGACAGTTCTGATGTGCTGCATAATGAAGGTATTCATTTTTTGATAACCTTCACAAATGTTTTCACTTGAAGTCTAGATAATTTTAAAAGTGAATCAGTAAACAGATTAAGTATTCTGTAAACTTACAGAGAAAATGGTTTGCAACTTTTCCTGAGATTATCTGCTAACGTCAACAAAATAGTTTCGTTTTCCCTCCCAATCCTCTATAAAAGATTTGCATTAACTCAGGAGATGCTGCCTACGTTTAGAAACAGCAAGGGTGATAAACAAAATGTACAACACACTTACATTGGTCAGCATGTATTAAGCTTAAAAAGAAAAATGCAATCCAAAATCAAGCCAAACAAAAACACACCTACCACATAATACCACAGATTTTTTTTTTCCTGATAGTGACATACAGGTATCCACTGTATCTATTTAAAGACCACATTTAAACATTTTGGGGGTTTAATTATAAGTCAGGGAAATCACCAAAACATTGTTCAAACAATGCCTTACCGTAACAAGTGAAACATAGTATTTCCCCAGTAGCACCTTTCTGAATGTCAGAGGTGCCCTTCCTAATTACCTGTGTCACAGTAGATGCCTCATAATTCTGTAACAAAATTCTCTCTCAAAAAATACCCCAAACAACCAACAAGTAAACTTAAATAACTGGAGAAGAAAAAACAAAATTAAAAAAAAAAAGAAAATAAAAACCACACCTGTAGTTTTCAAAGCTTGAGACTTTACAAACCACAAAACTGTCTTTCCACGCTTTTGAGAGAGTCATTTCAGTATCATAAGTTGGGCTGTATAGAAAAGCATCCCTTGAGTAGATTTAATTCTAACTTCTTAAACTGCTACAGTTTTCAACCATGCCATTTTTAAGTCCTGATCCAACAAGTTGATTTAAAAAAAATCAAGACTAGATAAAACTTTTTGTATTTTAATTCTTAAGCTAAGACCTCTTCCACTTTTCCAGCCAATACTACAGTGAAAGAAATTGTAAACTCCAGAGAGGAAGTTAATTTGGCAAACAGACTTATACCCATTAAACAAAGAATTACACCCATGGTATAATTCAGGGACCTTTGATCCCAAATAACAAGTAATAAATCTATTCAACTAGTTCTAAGACACGTAAAACATATTTCTTGTGTAGCTGGAGAATAATTGAAGAACTGAAGGTGGGATGTGCACTGCCTTGAAATCAGTGAAACGATTCTGGTGGATTTCAACAAGGACTTTTCATCCCTATCATATTTCATATCATCCAGGCAATTAGTATCAAAAATGCAATTGTTTTGACAGAGTTGCTGGAAAAACTGGTAGGAAAACTAAGAAAAAACAGCAAAGAAAAAGACATTTTATCTCAGATTTCAAGTACAGTGCAATATTGTATAAGCCTTGTAGAACAAAGGAATCCCTTACTGTTGAGGGGCCAGTGACTCAGGTTTAAGCCAGATACAAATAAAAGAAAGGTGCTTAACCAAAACTTTTTATAGTCTTCTGTCAAATCTGGTGAAACTTTTTAATGTTTACAACTTCAGTGTTTAAGTGCCATAACTGCAAAGGTGTGCTGCTAACTAAAACTGACATAAACTCGCTAGACTTCCTTTCACAAAAGTCAGACAGTGCAGTGCACCACTGATAGGAATTTATAAATAACATTTGTGATGATCTTTTTCCATTTTAAATATTCTTAACAGCATTTATGAATCTGAATATATATTTTTGACCCAGCAATCTCCAAGACTGACCTTCAAGGAGCAAACAAAAGATTCAGATCTATGCATATGATATATATATATATGTCAACATATCCATATATAAACTAAAACATGGTTCTCTGAGTTTTGTCTCTGGGTTTTTGTTTTCACAAAGAAATGCTATAGCAATGCTGCCTCTTTGTCCCCACACAATTCACTACCACATACTAATGAAGTATTAAAGAACTCCTATACTTAGAATAGATTATGTAAAGAGGAACAAAAATGGTGGAAACAATATAATAGAAACAGGATAAAGTATATACAAAGCATGCCATATATATCAATCAGAAAAGTACATAAAATCATAGCTGAGTAGTGGCTAAAAGTTCATGTTTTAAAACATGACTTATATGGGTTTAAACAGGAGCTAACAATGATTCCAGCCTGCATTGCTCCAACATGAACAATGCACACACTCATGTCAGATGGCCACAGTTCAGCAAGCACTGTCACCTGGATCATGTACATTCTTTTATTTAAATGCCTGTATTTTCTTTTTTGTTGTTGTTCTTTTTAACAGTGATGTAAAATAAAACTTGGAAAAGAAGCAAGCCTGTCTTTAATCCACTTTCCTGTGGTTTTCCCTCCAAGCCTCTCTGAAAAGGCACATCACTTTTGCTGCAATATGCCAGCATGAAGGAATTAAATAAGGATGTAGTTTTTGAGTTTCCTTCTTCGATTGTTTTGCCACACTCCTAGCTGTAATGTTATCTGAAAAATTTTTGGTTTAATGTATAGAAATATTACTGTCCCTGAACAGAATTAATTTCCCCAAATGTTAGTGTAAGACCAATATGTATTATTTTGCCATGGAAAGAACTTCATACACATATTTAATAGCAGTCACTGGCAATAAATCACGGAAGTTGAATAACAAACTTCGCTACTATATTTGACAGCTGAAACTTCTTCCTCACAATGGGTTTAATTTCCTACTTTTAAAGTCTACAGAAATCCCTACAGAGGTTGTGTGCAGACTGCTAAGAGCATTTAAAATCTTTTTTCATTCTTATTACTGCAAACACATAGGGAGATGCAAAAGCTAGTGAGCTTTTCTTAAAACTCCTTAAAAATGGTAGAGGGAAAAGCAGAAAAACTCCTCACACAACATAATTTAGAAAAAAACAAAACAAAATCCACAGTAACAACAAAAAACCCAAGCCCACCGATCAAAAAAATCCCCCCAAAACCAAAACCTTACCTTTGTATCGATTATACAATTGTTCTAATTTCTTCTTGTCTACTGAATTTTTCATGGATTCTTTGTAGTATAAGTCTGGATTCTGGAAGTAGTTGTCTGTTGCCACTTCTAGTTTCCATTCATTCTGTGTTAAGCAGTATATAGCAGTCCTTTCACCAGCCTGGGTAAATGCCATAAACTGGCGGACCTTGTCCTTCTGGGATGACTTAAGCTTATGCTTTGGGATGCAAAAGAAGCAGGAAAGCCAATGAAGCTAATCCAGAAGTTTGTTTCAGCATTCTACTACTAATGCCTATCTTTTAAAGGTTTTAGTTTTCTTGTTGATGACAACTTTCACTTCAGAATTACAGGAAGACAAAGCCTTGTTCTTCTGCAGTTAAATAGACAGCATTTTCTTCTGAAAATTGAAATGACAGCATCTATATATACATTTTTAACAGCATATATTCTGTCAGTAACAAACTTGTATTTGTGCTTTATTGCTCACATATGCTGACGTTTTTTCTGTTCTGTAACAGCAGTAAACACAAGTTGCATCATATTACAATATGGTTATCTTCTGAAAGATATGCCTAGTGGTTATAAAAAATAATTAAACAGGTGCAACTCATAGATTCTCAAATTCTGTATAAGTCCTTTGTACACGGAAAAAAAAATACCCTAGAGTTTTCCTAGTATTTTCTTAGCAACAACTAACAATGCAAAGTTTAATCATTTTAAGTCATCAGCTGAAAAAGGCAGAGGCATTTCTCACATAATTATGTTATAGAACATTGCCAACAGAAGACATATGACAAAAATAAAATAGATGGAACGGACATATCGGAGACTGCTGAATGTTACATTGAGATTGTAAGATTACTATAAATGTAATCTAAAACTTTAATTAAACTCTGAAAAATATGTTTATCCTACTAATACATTAAGCAACAAAAAAAAGCCTGTTACAGTGGTCTACAGGAACTAATAGGATGTTTCTCTCAATTGCAGCAACCATACTGACACAATACCCCTAAACTTCTGAAACACCCAAGAGGTAGGAATGGGCATTTTATAGGGAGAAAATTTGGTAGTAACATATTTCAACGTTATTCTTTACATGAAGTTGGAAGCAGAAGGAGACTGCTTAAATCAAACTCTGTTTTTTATTATATTCTGTACTTGCCAATTTTGTTAAGCCATACCTAACACATGGTCTGGGCCAACAATTAAGCTAAAAAATTTGTCTAAATTCCCCACTACAGCTTAAATCATCAGGTACATGGAAAATTGACTGGTCTCTTAAAAGATAACTGAATCCCGATCCAGGAGTAAACATGGGACCATCTTTCAGTTTACTTTTTATCTCTTGTACCCATATGGGCAGTGACATCTCGACTGTAGATGATCCTGACACAAGAAACACATCACGTAAACAAGATAAGGATTTCAGTCTTTCCTACAAGATTTTTCAATTTATTGTGAGAAGAAACACGTCGGGTTTCTTCTTATACAACAAATATGTACAGTGGGAGGGAAAACGTGCAAAAAAATAACTACAATATACTTTGGTAAGTAAATAACCAATAATCCTTTGGCTACGCGGTCCAGCCTGCCTCCAAATATTCATGAAGGTTTAGCTAAGGGAGGCTCTGCACCTAGATCTTCCTCAGTTACATAAACTTCTTTTGGGCTACAAACTTAGCGATAATCACTTCAAAACAGAGCACTGTGCCAACAACGCCAAAGCAAACCCAAGGTCCTCTTTCAAGCCTAGTAAACGCCAGACATTTACGGATATTTTCTAGCTTCGTGTCCACTACAATGAAACACCGAATTATTTGAAGTGATAAGAGACACACTCGACTCTGCAGCCCACTGCCCTGCCACGTAGCACGGTTCCTCCCGCTCATCTGCAGCCAGTGCCCTGCAGCGGGCAGCGGCACCCGCGCACCTTCCCTGGGGGCCGGGACGACTCTCAGCTCCCGTCTCCAGCATGACTTCTCGCCGATGGCACCCGAACACGGATGCGCACCTCGCACCCGGGCACAGCTCAGTCACGCTTCTGGAGCCCTCTCCCAGAGCCTATGACACCGTACCGCACACCCCAGGGAAGCGCTGAAGCTGCTGCAGAGGCACCGGGAGAGCGCTTCCTTCCCACAACAGCCCCGGCCGACCCCGCCACCCCGCCCCGGCAAGGGAATTTGTACCGCACCTTTCCCACCGCCTCAGGCTGCACCTGCCGCGTCCCGCGGCGGGGAAGGGCCGGTGGGAGCGAGGGACTCGCAGCTCCGGTGACCTGCCCCGCCGGCCCTAATCCCAAAAAAGGGAAAGGTACGCGCTGCGCCGGCTGCCCGCGCTCGAAATAGCGCGGCGGGGCCCGGCCCCTCCCTTCCCCCGCCGCCCCCGATGACCTTCCCCGCTCCCGGCCCGGCGGAGGAGGTGGCGGGAGAGCGACTC
>VXAC01003824.1:178340-217180 GCA_013399225.1 Rhipidura dahli
TTTTTTTGGCTCAGCATTACATCATGTATTTTGGTATGTGTGATCTTTATTCCCTTAAGAGCTTTTGAGCACTGCCTCAGGTGTTGCTCCGCTAAACAGTTTTCTCAAGCCAGGTAAAAAGCGCTGAAACAAAACTGTCCCGTGTCTGAACCACAGTGCTAAGTTTGTACAGCACAACAGTGAGTGGACTTTACTGGTACAAATCTCTGCTCAGAATTTAGTTATGTGGTTTGCTGTACCACATAAGGCATGCAGTAGAGTCTTACTCACCTTGGATATACACTGGCTGTTTTCTTCTCCCTCTTTCTTGCAGAAATAGGTTGTAATACATATTTAGCAAAGTCTCTGCCCCAAGCCTACTAAACAGGAAGAGTATTAGTTTGTATATGTGAAGAAATATTTCCATAAATTTCACTCTGGAACTTTGCCAGGTGGTGGGGATTGTTATTTTCCTGATTTCTTGAAAACAGTAAGCCCCACAGCTTTATTGAAGTTCTGAAATATTTGTATTTTATTGTTTTATTGACATTAGACTGATGTGATATGCTTTTACTACTTTGATTGCCCTTTCAGTCCTTAATTTTAAATGTTTTAGCTCTTTGTCTTGTTAAACCCTAGCCCACAGTCAACTATTAGTAACTAAATACTTTGGCCTGCATTTCATACATTGAAAAAAGAAATAAACCAACCCACAGGCAGATTTTCTCATTTCTCTCTGAAACAGAGATGGGAGGGCTTTTGAAAAATGAAGGTAGTGCATGACTGTGCTTGCAGTCTTCCCTTCCCATGGAATCATAGAATGGCCTGGGTTGGAAGGGGCCTTAAAGACCCTCTGGCTCCAACCCCTCTGCCATGGACAAGGACATCTTCCACTAGACCAGGTTGCTCAGAGCTCATTCTTTGTATTGATGATGGCTGGCTTGGATACCTGGGGTTGTGACTCCTGCTGCACTGTAGGAAAAGAAGATTCTCTCCTAGGCAGAATGCTTCCAGATGACTGTGTCCATGTGTTGGTTCCTGATTAAGGCTGCTGGCCCAATGATCAAGACTATAACTAAATTTTTAGGGAAATACCTGTTGTGCTGGTGATCTATTAACATGTTGTGTGTGATTTTTAGAATGCCATGTACAGAGTTTTATATATTGTTAAGTGTAGCTTTGTGGTGTGAGGGTTTTTTTGAGGATTTTATGTTTGTTTGGATTTTTTAAAAAGAAAATGTAACTTTGTTATTTTACAATAATGTCAGTATTTTGCTCTAGGCTCTAAGGGAAGGAAATTAGTTTTTTAATTCTATCCTGCTTGGTGTTGAAATTAAATACAGCAGTTTAAATGTAAAACTTCAAGTAGTTGCTGGGAAATGAACTTATGAATGAATTGATTTAGCGTTTTTATACTTTACTTTAAAATCTTGAAAGTCCCTAATAAGTTTTGAAGTAAAGTACCCTAAGGTCCTGCAGCCTTTCAGGTGAAGGAGGTCTTTGATCCAAGCCAGTATCACCCAGAAGTCCAGGCAGCTTTGCTGTTCTTCCTTCCACAATTATGATTTATAATGTAATCTGATTCAGTTAAGCTTTTTTTTTTTTCCCCGTTATGTTTTGTTAAATGTGTGAAGTTGAGTTTGTTAATTCTTCTGAGACTTTATAAACAAATTATTATGATACAATGATTTAGGATACGTTTGAGAAGAGACAGGAGGTTTACTGATAGCTAAGAATAATGAGTTCTAGTGCCAGGTTGAAATGCAGCCTATGACATCGTGGTCTGATATTTTTAAAGGCTTTTCTTTCATGTAAGAAGTGCAGATGAGTACCATGTGAAGTGACTAAGCTTTCCAGTCACTGCTTTAAAACAAGATGTTATCTAGGAAATAGTCAAGGGGAAAACAAAAATCTATCAATAACCTCAGGCTGTTTTTTGGCTTTCATGAATGTTGAGTGAAGAAGACCATATGTGTTCTGTTAAAGATGGTTGTGCAGGAGGCAATCTTGGGTTTATTTTCTACGTTTGTTTGATCTAATGGCCCAACATTACCATGTTTGATAACTGATTGGTTCTATCTTGCAGCCTGGTGTCCATACTGGAGGTGCAGAAACCATGTAGCAGAAAGCTTTGAGCAGCTGTGGAATACCGGTTCCTCCCAAGAGCAATATAAAGCGAAGAATGAAGGCGACTGGATTGATTTCCCTCTGGACGTTGGTTTCGCTGCCTTGTGGCCCATTAGCAAGCCCTGCAGAACGTGAAGATGTAGTGAAGCATGCAATAAAGCTGCACCGTGGGAAAGGAGCTGTTATCACTCAGAGGAAACAGTGGGTGTTGGAGAGCTGCAGAAAACTGTCTGGTCTTCTTCGCCAAAAGAATGTTGTTCTCAACAAGCTAAAAAATGCCATAAGAGCAGTTGAGAAGGATGCAGGACTGTCTGATGAAGAGAAACTTTTTCAGGTGCACACCTTCGAAATATTCCAGAAAGAGCTAAATGAAAGTGAAAACTCAGTCTTTCAGGCAATCCATGGCCTCCAGAGAGCTCTACAGGGTGATTACAAAGATGTTGTAAATATGAAAGAGAGCAGTAGACAAAGACTGGAGGCCTTGAGAGAAGCTGCAATTAAGGTTGGTTTCTTCATGTTTGTTACTAGAGTATTCATATTCTACTTGTGATTTTAATTTTTTTATGGCACAGTTTCAGTGTGTTTTAATAAAAAGGGGCATCTACACAAAACTTGCAATGTTTACTGTTGAAAATGGATTTTGAATGAAGTATTTGTTCTCATTAGTAAATTTACAATTGTGGTGTAGCGCTTAAAACCTATTAGCAGTCAATACTTCTTATCTCAAAGCTAAGCATAATCATAAGACCTATGGCAAATATTATGTTAAAGGGAGAGGAATATGAACAGTGAGTCAGTGCACAGAGCACAGTTGCATGAGCCAAGCTAGTGGGACTAGCTAAGTGGAAATAATGCTGTCAAATGGTGAAATACTAACTGGGTTTTCCATTCTAAATGAGAATTGCTAAACCAAAGTCCACAGCTTAAACAGAATGACTTGCTGCCTTTCACTTCCATGTTTGTATAGATATGGGTAAAATGGACATACAAACCAGTAGGTGACCAGATTTTTAAACTCAGTACTGCACTTCTAACCTAAGAAGTGCAGGTTTGAAAAGCAGTGCTTTCAAGAAAGAGCCAGCTGAGATAACTTTGCCAGGAAAACACACAGATGAGTAACAGTTGAACACAAGTACTTCATGGAAAATTTGCGTTCCCATGTCCCATTAGGTTGAGCACAATCTGTCACTGTCTTCTGGACTTGGTAGCATTCAGACTGTGTGCTGGAAGTCTCCCATTGAGAGAAAATGTAATTTAATTTATTTGGTATTTAAATTGGTTTTTTTCCTTGCTCTACCCCTCAACCACTGGAGGAATATGTTAAGAATTTTGTTTTCTGTCTTCTGAAAGAAGAGGCTGCTCCTACACAAGGGACTGAAAGAAGGAACAAAAATGTAATTGGCATTTAGCATTTGAGTTGTGAGAGTCTCTGAAGGGCATTTGTGCTAAGAGATGTGCAGATCTTGACAGGTGAAGATGGAAATAAATTATGTGCAGGAAAGGTGTCCAGTCAATTGTGCCAAGATAGGCTGGTGGAAGTAGAAATTAGGATGCAAACTCGGAAGACTGGAGTGGTTCTGTGCAGTGGAAATGAAGACTGAATTACAACTAATTTGAATAGAGAGTAATTTAGATCTAGGTGTATTCCAATGAACTGCTTTATATGACTTGTATATTGATACTCTGTGGTAGTGGCAGCCTCTGCTGCATAGAAATGTTACAGAAATTGTCATGAGCTTTACTTGATTTTCCACCTTTTTTCTTAGAATTTGTAGAACAGCAGCAGTGAGGCAGTCCAGAACCTTCTTTCCCATTTACCTAATTCTTGGTAATGTTACTGTAAAAAAATGAAGTAATTTGTCCTTGAACTTGAGAATGGTGCTTCTAGAAGGAGGCCTGTGTGTACAATGATGTGTTTTAGAGGTGTGTCCTGTGAAAACTTGACTTTGCAGAAGTGAATTGTGAAGTCTTTTCTTATATTATCAAAATATTTACTTGAGTGAGCAATCCTTTGCACCTTCCTTCTTATGCTGTGCACATGATTACTTTAACAGAATATTTGTGGTTATAACCTTGTAATTGTTGTATAAAGGGAAGCAAAGGATATGGAAAAATGCATGCCAAAAAGATGAAAATTGCATGGAATACATTTGTTTCAGGGTTGTTTTTACTTTGTAAGGCACATATTAGGTCCAATTTTGTCCCAGTTTAATTTTACTGTAATGATTGTTTTGTTAAATAATCATTATAGTAAAATAATTTTTTTTTTTAAACCGCGAGTGAACAGAAAATACAAATAACTGGAGAGAGTGCTGGACTCTTCCCACTGTTTTATTTCAGTTGAGCTGAAGTGCTTGGAAGTCATTAGTGCTGGGATATATTTGTATGTCTGATGCATTTCTTGCTGGTTCTGCTGCTGTGAAAAGATGTAGTGGAATCATTCACGGTGCAGGGCAGGGGGAAGTAAGAAGGAAGCACTGAAGATGGTTTCTGCCTTCTTTTGCTCCAGGATCCTGTTTAGAACTTCAGGAAAAAGCAACAGAATCTTCCCTACTTTTTAATTAGCTTTTAATTTCTTGGATACCTTCTAATCAGACATGGGTGGATAAAAATAACTTGCAAGCAGTGCAAAGATGCAACCTCTTCTGAATGTGCTTTTGTCGCCTCTGATTAAAGAGTAGAGAACAACAGTAACACTGCGTTCTGAATCAGCATTGCCCCAAATTCTTAGTTAATCTTCATTTTGCTCATGTGTTTTTAGGTGTTCCTGTTAAGTGCACAATCCTTATCTGTATTACTTTGCTTGACAGGTTGCTTGGTATGTACCTCGTGATCAGGTGTCTCCAATCCCAGTCTGAATTGCAGAGCAGTGTTTGTACTGCGATGCACTTCTGCTTAGCATGTAGCAGGTTGTGTCAGTTTACTTGTGCTTTCTATGGACACCATTCCCTGTGATTGTCCCAGTCTGCTGCTGTCACACTAGTCTGTCGGTGGAAACAGATGCCACTTTAATAGGCTGCAAAAACCTTTGCCTCCATTAAATGAAGGAACTTGTAGCTGAACTCTGATTTTTTCAAAGCTTTTCTACCTTACTATTCAGAGAAAGTTAACTTCTTTGAAATTAGAGAATTATTTTTTACGTAGTTTATCTCTAGCTTTGTTCAGCATGCTTGTCTTGGCTGACAGAAAGGACTGAGATGGGCTCCTTGCACCCAAAACCTCTTCTGTTTTTGAGGGGAAAGAATCTAACCATTATCAATTTCATCTTGTGTTCACAGTTGTTGCTGAATTAGCAGGGAGTCTGCAGCTCATACGGGGGCTGTTTCTTATACCTTTCGAGCAGTGTCTGCTAGGAGAGAGCAACAGATAGGAAATGTTTTTCCTTGAGGCTGTATGAGAGTGACTGTGTCTCCTACTTATGAGTTGCATAAGAACTAATAGTTGACATTGGGCCAAACACATTAATAGTTACATTCTTCCCAGCTCCAGTTATTTTGGGATCTGGGTAACTTTCACCATGATGGTGTAACTATGATAATTCTAAACACCAACAGACACCAATACTGTGGTTTCATCACAATCGGTGGCATTCATCTGACTGTCAGAATTTTAAAAGGGTTTGGATGTTACTGGTTGTAATGAACATGTCTTGGCATCAAGGAATTGATTAAAGTATGTGCATGTTCTTGCAGGTTCCAAGGGGAAAAATGTCCGTCTGCAAATGTGTGGAGGAGGAGACACTCCAGTTATTTAAGCATAGGTGTTTAGGACCATTTTATAAGCTCATTTAAGTTATATGAAGTTATCTACGGAGGGTAGGCAGATAAAACCTACAGGAGACCTATGTTCTCTAATTTTTAACTGGGCATGGCAGGAGCAGGGCATCTGGAGACAAAGCCTTGTGTTTTCTGGGAATTGATTCAGGCCGATAGATTGCTTACATTTTTTTGCCTGTGTTTTTTGCTTTTCAGTAATACTGGCTCTCTAAAAGAGCAGCAGAAGGGTCTCTCTCATCCAAGTATTCTCAGCATCCTGAATCTAACTGAAAGGAAGGAGTGCTGCCCTTGTGTATGTTTCCTTACTCATAGCTGTTCTCTTAACAATCTTTAAAAGAATGGAGGCATAGAAGGGAAAGAGGTTTTTTTCCCCAAAAGCCTCAAGTTGTTCTCTGTCAATACACAAAGTATTCTGTATGGTTACTGTCATGGTAACTATGTAAAAGATACAGTGTTAGATCAGTTGTGATCAGTAAATTAAGATTTTTAGTTCTCTTTTTGAACCTGAAACATCTAAAGAGAAATGAAACAACTTTATCAGGGACCTTACTGAAATATTTTTACCATATCAAACCATATTAGCATATTTTCTCATTTTACTTCTGAAACCTAGTAATTTCAGAAGTTGTCAGTGCAAGTTGATAAGAGGCCCAACTGAAATAGGGGGGAAAGTCATATGTTTTAATTCTGATAGGAAAAGTGCTTTTTGGGAAACATGAATAGGAAGCTTGGCTAGAGTGATTGACTGCTCGTCTCTCTCCCAGCCCTTTTTTCCCCTGTTTCCACAGTTACTGTAATTTTTTGAAAACCATAAACAGACATCTTCCTATGTTTATAAAAGGGCTTATAAAGTTAAGATTCACTGTGCTTTACATCTAATTTGTTTATTTGTTGTAGCTAGTACAGCTATGCTTTCAAGGTATTATGCTTCCTTTCTAAAGCACTAAGTTCTCAACTTTATTTGGCTCTGAAATGTTTCCTAGAGTTTCTCAAAGTAAATCCTTTCTTGTATTTTCTGGATCATAACCTTGGAGCAAGTCTACTGTTTAATGGATTAGAAAAGGCAGCTGGTGGATATTTTGTTTGGTTGTTGTTTTTCTTGCCCATTTATCCAATGAGAATTGGCACAAGAGAAAGCAATCTTTAAATATCTTCATAAAGTCTATATTGCTTTTGCAATTCCACTTATGAAATGTTTTGTGTCAAAAGAAGCATACATTTATGTCAAATGTTTTTTCTGCTCAAAGGCCTGGCCAACGCTTTATCTGTGTGTTGTAAAATTCAACAGGAAGAAATGGAATATGTTGAACTCTTAGCAGCAGAAAAACACCAGGTTGAAGCCCTTAAGAACATGCAGCACCAAAACAAAAGCCTGTCGATGCTTGATGAAATTCTGGAAGATGTCAGGAAGGCAGCTGATAGATTGGAAGAGGAAATAGAAGAGCATGCCTTTGATGACAACAAATCTGTAAGTGATGCTTTAGACTCAGTCATTTCATTGGAGTGCATTTATAGTTGGTGTTTGCACTGTGTGTTTCTCTTGTCTTACATGGTTGTTAGGATTTTAATGATTGCTAAAGAGTGAGCAAACAGGAGTAATTGTTCCTTTTTACTAGTGATTTCCATGGTTTTGGTTTGAAAGTCCTCCCTGCAGCTGCCACTTTAACAAGAGACAAGTGTAGTCCATCTCCCTGGTACAGCCCATGTGTATGCCCAGATATGGCATCTCTGTGATGATGGGGACTGATGGTTGGACTTGGCAGAATATGGAGGTTACCATGTTAAGAATTGTCTCCACTTTCTCATTTTTTTGATAAAGTTATGGGAGAGCAAGAATCCTTGCAGTTGGTTTTCACGGTCCGGGAAAAGATATACTGTTCACAGGAAATACCTGAAACGTGTGTGTGTGGTGTTACTTTCTTCTTGTCTGACTTCCTCTGCTTTTTGTGCCTTGGCCTCCCTGCACTGATCCTTGTTTTATGTTGCATGAAGGGACAGTATCCTTCAGGTAAGGCTGTGTGTTTCTGGAGCCAGGAATATGTCAGTTAATTCTGTGTCCCGTTTTGCCATCCTCAGACAGATCCCCTAAACTGGCCCTGTTTGCGTAAACATGGATTACAGTTTATTTGGCTTCTGCTGTTGGGAGGTTTTTGTTGATTTCCAGGTTGACTCCCGAGGTGAGCATAGCTCTTGAGTTCTGCTGAAGAGGCAAAACCGGCTTCTCTATGGCAGAGAGCCAAGCCGTGTGTTGTTTTATTTTTGGGGGTTATTTTTGTAGTAGTAGTGCTTGAACCGAGAGAAAGCCAAAGCAGCTTTTGGATTTCGCGTACGGCGGAGGAGAGCGGTTGTGTCCCGCGGGAGTCGCACCTGGCAGCGCCCGCGGCGGGCAGGGCCGGGCCGGCTGCAGCGCCCTCTCCTGTCCCGCCGGGGCAGAACGTCCCTGTCGGGAGCCGGGGCCGGCTTCTCCTGCGGCACCTGGGAACGGGCAGAACGCCAGCGCGGCCTTGTGCTCCCCGGCATCTCCTTGCTTTTCTGCTTGTAGCTCCATCCATGAAAGAAAAGGAGTTATGAAATGCAACCTGGAGGACTGTGTATTTCTCCATCGTTGCAAGGAACATTCTTTTAAAGTAAACCAGTGGAATTTTAGAATAGAGGAGCTTTAATACAGTAATCAATATTCTGATAAAGATACACAAGCTTCTATTAAAATATAGCCAAATAGAGAAATGTAGCAGGTAAAAATGAAAAAAAAACTGTACTACAACCTGTGTTCAAGAATTGCTGTTTTGAGAAATAAAATCCTGAAAATAACTAGAAAATAACTAGAAATAGTTCATATAATCTCTCCTTCAGATTTACAGGACAGTGATATTATCTTGACTTGGAATACAGTCTTTAGTTCACTTTTTTGTGAACTTAATATCACTTTGTAATCTCCAAGTGGTTTTGTTCAAGTTAATAAAATGTTACTTATAAATACATCAAGTTTTGATAAAGAGATTGAAAGACTTCTAGAGAAGAAACCTGCACTATTTTTAGTCTGTTTCAACAAGTTCTATAGAAACTTGAAGCACAGCTAATAGTCTTTCCCTTTTTATTATATGCTTAATTCACTCCCCTTTTGTGTTTGCTTGATTATTTATTTCTTTTTCTTAAAGGTTAGAGGTGTAAACTTTGAAGCAGTTTTAAGAGTGGAAGAAGATGAAGCCAGCTCCAAAAGAAATGCTTCAAAAAGAGAAGTGGAAGATGACTTAGGTCTTAGTATGCTTATTGATTCCCAGAACAATCAGTATATCCTTACTAAACCCAGAGATTCAACTATTCCTCGTGCTGATCATCATTTCATAAAGGTAATAATTTTAGAGGCATTCTTGTCATTCACTTTTGGATTTAGTCCCACTAGTTTGCATGTCAGTACTACTTGGTTGGAGTGAGTACAGTTTCAGCATTTGCCTCTCTGAAGTTATCCCAACATTCATGACTCCACTATCTATGAGGATTCAGCCAGGTGTTCCCTGCTCTTAGGATTGTCTTCCAAGACTGATCATGGTGCCATGTGAATCCTCTCTGGTTTTATTTGGCTTATCTTATTGCACTTTTGGGGCACTGTCCCTTCTCTCAGACTGCAAAGTTTTAAAGCTACGGCTTGATAAGCCATTTGAGTGTTGTCAGTGGAGAGAATTTATCTGGTTGTGCCTTGTGATGAAAAAAGGGATACTGGAAAATACATAGGCGTGGTAGAGTTTTGATTGTATTTGTGCTTCATAAAGAATAGCTGCATTGGGATTTTTGTTTTAATTATAAAACCCCAAAACAGTTCTGTTTCACCACCTTGTTTCAATGCAAGCTGTCATTCCACTCAGGAAATTGCCTACTTTCTACAGTATATTGAAAATATTTATGAATTGATTAAAAGTCTCCCAGTTACTTAAGGTCAGTACCTCATCTTCTTCATTTGATAAACTGCTGTTTATAAACTGCAACAGCACTGAGGTTAATTTACAAAAGTTTTGTTTTCACAGGAAGTGGTTTACATTTAATTTTACAGTACTCTTTAGCTTTTGAAAGATAATAGTCTTCAATTTCATCCCAGATTTGTGTGTCCTTTATATTAATGCCTTTGTAAATCTCATGTATTTAGGATATTGTGACAATAGGAATGTTGTCTCTGCCATGTGGCTGGCTGTGCACAACAATAGGATTGCCAACCATGTTTGGGTATATCATCTGTGGAGTACTCCTAGGACCCTCAGGTCTAAATAGTATCAAGGTAAGTGTGCAAGTTGCTTCTTGACTGATTTAATTTGTTGAAATCATTAAAAGTAGTTTTAAAAGAATATGGTGTTGCCAACCTCAAATGTATTTTAAAAAAGATATCCCCAAACCTGAACCTTGCAAGAGGAGGCCTTCGAATTTTATGTCTTTGCATCATTTTGTTTTCAATCTTTTTTTCTCCTGTAAAATCATAACAACTGTTGAAAGTGAAAACTGAAGATTGTGTGTTGTAGAAGTTTTATGTCAGGTTTTTTTGTTCGTTTGTGTATTTCTTTTTGACTTTAATCATAAAGCATCGCACTTCAGAGCCAAATTATTTAAATGACATAAAATATACAGAACCTTGCAAAAGGTCAGTGTTGACAGTGGAGGAAGCATTAAAAACAAATAGTTCCCCAAGTAACATAGCTTTGCTTTCTAGAGAGTTGTTTTGCACCTCTGTAGTGCTTTCATCCACCCTAGTCCCCCTATTCCTGTCCCAGTACCCTGCCCACATTCCTGAAGTCCTTTGAACCTTTTTAGCTCCATCACGTGTACCCTGATTACTGCCTCCTGCAAAACCGTGAGCTGTGGTTGGCTGACCATATTTTGATTAGTGCTCTGGTGTGCATTAACAGATTGTTTAGCCAGCAGGCAAAACAGAACACATGTTAGGGCTGCATGGTAATGCCTGCTTCAGTTGCATGTGTCTATTGCATTGATATCCATGAAACCACTTGGAATTTACTGTCTTTGCAACATCTGCTCTTACATGGGCTTCTGCTGAAAATGACTGTCGAGCTCAAAAGTAAGTAGGGATTAGTAGAAATTGTAGGATTTTGTTGATCTTGTATTGGGAGAGATTAAATAATCTCAGCCTCTGTGTTGTACATAATTTCTGGGTTGAGAATGTCTGGAAAGTTTGACCACTTATACTGAGAAACAAGTCTGTAAGCTTAGCATTAGAAAGAGACCCAACAATGAATTTTCAGAGACTTACATTGAAGAAGGTGATGTGGTCAGAACAGATAGAGAAGTTTCTTTAGGATATTTTAAGTGAGTTGCCTTTTTCTTGTGAAGCTGCGATTAAACATTATTCATCTGGATAATTCTCATGTTGACTGGGTCTCTTGTATTTGGCCTCTTCTGCATATCCTAAAAAAGGTTGAATGTCCAAGGAACTGAGAAGGCAGGCAGATTCTAACCTGGCAGAAAAGATAGTTTCCATCCCCACTTCTGTAATTGATGATAAACCTTGTTTCCTTTTTCTCTGCCCTGTAAATACATAGAAAAGAAATACTAGGTTTTTAAAATATAATAGGCTATTTCAGTCATAGTGTTCACTGTTCATAGTCAAGTGTTCACTGCCTGAACACTTCCAGGCTGACCAAAAGGTAAAGCATATTGTTAAGGGCGTTGTCCAAATGCCTCTTAAATGCTGACAGGCTTGGGGCATCAGTCAGCTCTTTAAGAAGCTTCAGGGTTCCAGAATTTGACCACCCTCTCAGTGAAAAAATGCTTCCTAATGTCCAGACTGAACATTTCTTGGGGCAGCTTTGAACCATTTCCATGCATCCTGTCAGTGCATACCAGTGAGAAGAGCTCAGCACCTCCCTCTTCACTTCCCCTCCTCAGGAAGCTGTGGAGAATGATGAGGTTGCCCCTCATCCTGCTTTTTTCCAAGCTAGGAAAACCCAGAGTCCTTAGCTGTTCCTCACAGGACATTCCTTCCAGCCCTTCCACCAGCTTTGTCCTCTTCTGGATGCATTCAAGGACCTTCACATCCTTTTCAAATGCTGGGACCCAGTGCTCCAGGTG
This sequence comes from Rhipidura dahli, assembly GCA_013399225.1. Classification (NCBI taxonomy): domain Eukaryota; kingdom Metazoa; phylum Chordata; class Aves; order Passeriformes; family Rhipiduridae; genus Rhipidura; species Rhipidura dahli. The sequence continues at coordinate 190,295 of VXAC01003824.1, forward strand.
AGGCCACACCAATACTGAATACAGTGGGATAATTTTGAATGACTGGTGATGCTCTGTTTGATGCACCCCAGGGCAGGGTTTGCCCTCTGGGCTGCCGAAACTCTCTGCTGACTCACACTGAGCCTGCTGTCTACCAGCATGTCCAGATCCCTTTCTGCAGGGCTGCTTTTCAGCTACTCGTCTCCTGATCCATACTTGTGCCTGGCATTACTCCATCTTAGGTGGATCAGAATCCAGCATTTTGAATTGTTAAATAATTTCCTCCCATTAATTATTGCCTAATGCTCCAGTGTATCTACATCCCTCTGCAAGACATCTTGTCCCTCAAAAGAGTCAAAAGCACTTCCCAGTCTGGTATCACTAGCAAACTTGCTAGTGGTGCATTCAACTTTTCCAATATATATATGACAGAATTGATCTGAGAACTGAGCCCTGAGGACCAGTTTCCAGGCAGAACTATCCACATTTTTCTGTAGTTATTAGGAAGACAGCCACTTTTCTTGCTGTTGGACCCTTCTCTCTGAAGTTCAAAGGCTGGTAGTTGTGCTGATCTGAAAGATGGATATGTGGAGCCTGTAGGATGGAGACCAGGACAACAACCACAGTCTAGCAGAAAGATTATACCAAAAGACCAAGAAAATAACTACCAAGAAGTAGCTTCTGGAATGCAAGCCTTGGGCATTTATTAGGACATGCATAAAACATAACCTATTTTTTTTCAACCAGCAAGTAAGCTTACTGTTAAGGAAACTTCCCAGTCTGACCATTGATGAGAGTCCCTGGCCTCTCAGTGTCCATTCACCTTTGCAGCCTTGGTTATCCCAAAGGTTGGCAGTTCACTGACACTTGTTGCAGGCTCCCACTGAGAGTTCAATTTCCATCTCAATCTGCAGCTTGCCAGCCAAGCTGCCTGGACCAGATGTATTCCTCAGCACTTATGAAGATCAATGCACATATGCATGTTGGGTGACCAGCACTCTCCAACCGAATTATCACCTCATATCAGCCAGGTGATGGGAAAAATAATTACGCCCTAAAGGTGCTATGGGAACTTCTGATGTTATATGAGCAGCAAGTGAGCTACCCGTGGAAATATAATGAGAATCAATTTTTTTTGTAGTGTACTTATTAATTTTGTATTCTAAGTAGACTGCTGTGCACTGATTTTTGCTTTTTTTTTTTTTTTCCTAAGTCTATTGTACAGGTGGAGACACTAGGAGAGTTTGGTGTATTCTTCACTCTCTTTCTAGTTGGTCTGGAATTTTCTCCTGAAAGATTAAGAAAGGTATTTGTTTATAATAGCTCTGTGTTAAAGAATTTAATTGCTAATTACTGAAACTGCAGGTTTCAGTTATATTTTAGATTTTTACACACTCCCTATAATACACTGGTGTAACTTTGTACATTTTTGAAAAAACAAGTATGACATTTGCTTCTCCACTTTGGAAAGAACAGAATGCATTATTTATTCAGTGTCTCAGAAAAACCTACATTTACTTCTCATTTTAGTAAAAGAGTTTGATTACTAGAAAAATCTCTCACAGTTTGATAATCCATTTCTGCTTTATTTTGACATGCAGTAATGTACCACTGCTGTTATGGAGTGTCAGTGATGTTTGCCATTCCTATTATGAAGAAATCAGAAAGTTTGAGTACTACATACTGAATTGATAATACATACTCTACTGGCTAATAAACTGATTAAGCAAGTATGTTAACACAATCTGGAATATTAAATGACATGGCCATCAGAATTCAGGAAAAACTACAAGTTTCTTCTGGTCTTAATTTAAAAAGAAAAAGTTATAAACCAGCTGGAATTTTAATAGTGGAAAATATGGCTACAAAATATGTGAAGACTGCGTGTAAAGAACTGCACTGTGTGATCCTAAACTGATGGTTGTGAGTTCATGATACTATAAAAGCTTTAATTGAAATATGTTACAATTTATGACCATTCAGCTTAATCTGCTATTTCTAGTCCATCTAAAATCCAAGATAAAAATCAGTAATTCAAGCCTGAACTGTAGTAGGCAAATTGCTGCTTGTGCACTAATTTGGAGTGGGTTACTGATATTGGTGACTGCCTTTGCCACACCCATTTTTTCCTCATCTTAGAATCACATCAAATAACTGGTCTTCCATTTGATGATGTTAAATGTATTTCAACCCATACTGGACCTTTGGCCCTTTATTTGTCTGTGAGCTTTGGGAAATTCACCTAGTTTCTGGTAGGGAGTCTTTTGGTGTAGAGTATCTACTTGGTGTAGTAACTTGGGAGTTGTAGGTGATGTAGTGTGACAGTCCATTGCTCTGTGGCCTAGTACTACAACCCCAAATCCCATATCTTTAACTGCTTACTTGCAGTGAAAAATCATTGTAACTTAGCAGTGAGAAAAGTCATTGAAACATGCTTTCTTCCCAAGGTATGGAAAATATCTTTGCAAGGACCCTGCTACATGACAGTTCTGATGATTGCCTTTGGTTTACTATGGGGGCACTTGCTTCGAATTAGACCAACACAGAGCGTCTTCATTTCCACTTGCTTGTCTTTGTCAAGCACACCACTGGTGTCCAGATTTCTTGCAGGTAGTGTTCGAGGCGATAAAGAAGGTAAATATGATTTTAAATATGGACTACTATAGTATCTAATAAAATTTGATATGAGTTGACTTTGTAATATTATAAGAGAAGCTAGTTAAAAGACCAAAACAAAACCCACTGGTAAACCTGGTTTAGAAGCAATCATCCCTGTTTAACACTGGCCAGTGTTGTGTGTATTCATGCTAGGAAGTGTACTTGATTTGTACTTAGCCAGTCCTCTTTGGGCAAAGACAGTGTAGTACAACCAGTGCTCTCCATTAAGAACTGACTTCACTGAGGGTCTGGATTCCTTGAACTTTTTAAAAGGTTACCAGATTAGCCCACTGCTACCTGTCATCAGGGCAGAAAGGCTAATTTAAATAATTCACATCCTTCTTCAGGAAACAGAAACCAGTTCAGATGGTCTTTCATAGCTAACAGCTCTTCAAATAAGTACCTTCAAGGGCCATATTTCTATCTTCTCAAATACTTCTAGATGTTTCCTTTTAAAAGTTTTGACATCCTGCTTTCTTCCACTTTAATATGGAAGAACATACAAATTGTATTAAAGTACTCCTCACCCTCTAGAATATTCATTCTCATGCCAAAATTCAAAGTGTATGTTTTACACATGTTGCCTCGTACATGTGTCTTCAGAATAAAGCCTGTTTACTCTCAGTAGAGAAATTTCACTAAATGCATAAGTAGTGCTTACCTGGTAAGCAAAGTTTATATTTTTACTGTGTAACAAAAGTTTCATATGAATATTTTGTTTGTATTTTAATATGTGTTTGTAGATACATGTTAATATACCTACTAGTGGGGGAAAAAATCCAAAGACTGCTTTGAATGACCTTCAGCCCATTAAGAGCTATACTGGGCTTCCATTGGATTAAGCCTTTTGTAGATTTCTGAGCATTTGCAAGCATTCATAGTTTCTGATGACTGTTTCCATGACCACTTTGCTGGTGTACAGGGGACATTGACTACAGCAGCGTACTGCTTGGCATGTTGGTGATGCAGGATGTGCAGCTTGGTTTATTTATAGCTGTCATGCCTACACTTATTCAAGCAGGAGTGAGCACATATTCCAGGTAAAAAGAAATATTATACGGATCTTCCCCCTACCCCTTGCAATTACTATGTAGATTACTAATATGAATGTGAGAGCACCACAGTTAATGTCAGTTCCATGGAAAATAGGCACTCTGGTGAACTTCCTTTACTGTTCTACTTGTTGTGAAGTAGAAACTTGTAGTAATCATATGAAAGTAGTTTTATGAAAATAATCTCTTTGCAATAGCTGCTTTAGTCCTGCGTGGTAATTAAAATTTGTAGTGGAAATTTTGTTATTTAAAAAAAAGTGAATTTCTTAATTTACCTTATTTCCTCTGGGCATGTTTTTGTCAAAGTCTCAGTGATAGTATTATTGTGCCCGATGTCTTACCTTGGAGATCAATCAGCAAAAATCTTTTTGAGTCAATGTGGAAGTAAATTCTAGGCTGTAAAAGAGGTTTCTGGGCACTCTGCAGATTTAGTCTTAATCTTGTTTGCTAATATACCTAAATACCTTCCTGTAGCTACTGAGTTTTGAACATTTATGGAATTAGATCTTTTCATTTACAGGGAACTGGTTGGGAAGTATGAGAGCATGAGAGCACTTGAAAAAACCTTTTTGTTTGTTCTTCTCTTCCAGCATTTTCAAGGAAATTCTGAGAATATTGATACTGATTGGCCAAATTCTGTTTTCTCTGGCTGCTGTTTTTCTTCTATGTCTTGTTATAAAGACTTATCTCATAGGACCGTATTACCGCAAGTTGCACACAGAAAGCAAAGGGAATAAAGAAATCCTCATTCTAGGAATAACTGCATTCACCTTCCTTATGTTAACGGTAATCTTTAAATAAATAAGACTTTTCTATGCATGTAGTAGTTTACTTCATCAGTATCACAAAAGCCATCACACTTACTGTTATTGCATATACATGTCTCTGTAATTATTTAGTTTTCAGATGTTTTAAAACAACCCCCAAATGCGCAGATTCCTGCATTATAGCACAGATGAGTAAGAAGAGCTACAATTTGAATGTGAATCAGCTGAAATTCTTCTGTTAGCTTTTAATACAGCCAGTTTAGTAATCGTGATCTGAGTTTTAATTGTGGACTACTTCATGCATTTGAAAATAATTTAGGATGGTTTTTGAGCTACTGATAATGTCTGATTGTGACATTTGCTCACAAGTTTCTTCTCAATAGCAAATTCTCAACATGGTTTTTATTATAAAGTAATTTTCTTTTTGTGTGGGAGACACATTTTGGGATGAAGTTAGGAAAGGAGGTTAGGAAAGTTAAGGTTCATGTATTTTGATTAACCCTGTTGGGTGTGGTTCATTTTCCCCTGAATATTCCTTATTTGTTTCTATCTCACATTTCAGCCCTCTGGAAAACTATACTGCTGGAGAGCAGAATGTGACAGTTGCTTGATAATGTTGTGGGTTTGACAGTCCATTATCCTGAATGTGCAGACTCTTACATCCTCTGAGAGTAATTAAGCCCAAAAGTTCCTGTGCCTGTTTTCCAGGGCTATTTGCTTAGTTACTGCAGTCCAACAAGGGAAAGCTGACCTTCTCCAGGAAGAAGGTTAAAAAGAAGTTAGTGAGACCATAGCTTTACAGTTAGTGACTTCTGTTGTATAAGTTAAAAGTGCCATTGTTCTAAACAGGTATTCATATTTCAAATGTGTCCTCTAATAAGAGAAGAAACAAAACTACTTTCTCCTTTTTACTTTCTAACAAGCAAACATTACACTTGTAGAACAACTTCAATAAAAACCAACAAACAAACCACAGAAGTTGTGTGAAATATTATGGTATCTAGAAGCAGTTTAATTAAAACCATGGCCTACATAGAATTGGGCTTATTGTACGGATTGCTTTTGAAATATACAAGGAGACTGTCTACATGACTTTACACAATACATATGTGTACACAAACATGGCAGGGGGGAATATGTTTGAGTTTGTTTGATTTGTACTGCAAAACCAGAAGGCTTCTTCAGCATTTTCAAAATTCTTTCCTTTTAAAGTTGATAAACAATTTATCAAAGGGAATGGTACAAAGGATACTGCAGGTAACTTCAGTGAACCAGCTGAGATGCTTGATAGTCACTGACACTGATAGATTTATTATAGTAATGGTACAAGTTACAGTTTGAACACACAAACTTAAATAAGAAAAGTTTAAAAGTCTTTGCTTGTTGAGTTGAATAGGTGAACAAACAAATCTTCTGGAAAATCAATCTTAATTAGTATAGATGCTGTACTATGTCAGGAATACAAATATAGGATGGGTGATTGCAATCTAAGATGTAAAAAATGTTGCATGTCTTTGAAAAGGTGAGATTAAGGTTTTTAGGTGCCAGGTAGGAAAACAATTAAACTGTCATGGATTCTGCAAAGATCTTTCCCCTTGGAAAGCCAAGTCTAAATATTGAAGGAGGTTGTATAATTAATCTGCAAACACGGACTTCTCCATACTGGTGTAATTCTAAAAAAGCTTCTGAATTTGTAGAGGAGCACTAAGAGAGTGCCTATTTTAATGTCCTTAACCAAAGGCAACTCTGTGGCTCCTTTTAGAAAATTTGAGATAGGTTTTTAAATAAAATATTTTAACTCACTATCTAGCATTCTGAGTTACTCCGCAGGACACATCCTTTCCAATACACGCAAAAGAGAGCAGGAATGATGTGGTCGTCCTGCCTCGTGCATATAGTTACTTATTATGTGCTTCAGTGTTGGCTGTGTTTCTGGGGTCCAGCTAAGCTTATTCTGTACTTGGATTAATGTGTAACACCAGCACATGTAATGCTTATTATATATAAACTTAATTTATTTTACTTGGTTCCTGTGATTGAAAAATCTCAGATGATTAATTAAACAAGAATTGCCATTTCCTTGCCTGTAAGGGCAAATTCTGTATGGGAGAACAAGAGGGAAGATGAGACAGAAGAGGTTCCTATACTGCAGTGTGAGTAAGCAATTTTCATGTAAGGATTATTCTGTCAGTTGAAGAGCTTTTGGGTATGGTCATGACTTTTGAGCATTTCTGAACTTGGCTCATTTGGATAACATTGCAACTCATCACACCTGAAACAGATATTTTAGTAAGACTTGGAGCTTAAGATACCCTTTCTGTTCCCAGTATTCTCAGAAATAATTGAACTTCCCCTCTCTTTTATCCTTCAGCTGGTTAGGCAGATCAGGGCTGAGAGGTGGGGTTTGTGTCAGGTGCCAATCCTGCAACAGTACAGATGACAGTGAGACAATTGTGCATCTTTGAATCATGTACTTTGTCTTCATAACAGAGGTTCAGTAGATCATTATTGCACTTTCAGCAACTCCTTTTCAAGCTTTGAGTTATGAATATAGTGGTTGGTTTGTTGGTTGGTTTGTTTGTTTTCACTGGTGAATGAACAACAGTTAGGGTTCGTTCGGGTGAACGAACGGGAGAACGGGTGTTGTTCTCCCGAATTACAACATAAGGAACAAACCTAACTTACAGTTTTAAACATGACCATTCAGGATCAATGGCCAAACTGCTAGCTGTAAGTCAAGATACTTACCAGGATCAGCTGAAGAATATGTCAGCCTGAGCATTCTGTGGTGTAGTGTTGCTTTTTCATGTTCTCTATGTACAGAAACATTACAAGGAAAATTGTTTTAAATGCTGTCCTGATAATGAAGTGCTGTATTGGATACCTGCAGGACAACAGTAGTCAGTTTTATTGTGTTTTGAAACTGAAGTTGCTGAATGTTATTAGGGAAATGGAAAAATATAAAACCTGATCTGACAAGAAGGATAGCAGTTATATTTACATGTTTATAGGACTGTGCATACACATGGGGGAAAAGTGGCTTCTAGTTTCACTGCCTGATGGTTGACCTGAAATAGTGACAGCAAATGGAGGGAAATTGCCAATGTTTATATACCAAAAAGGAAATACAGTGATGTTATTGCAGTACATTACATATGAAAATGTACAGGGGTTTTTCTGCAGTCTCTTATGAATATCATTACTAGTATTGGAATATCATTCTTTGCTTGCTTCAAGAACTTCTCACTGGCTTACAACCTACTTATGAACTCTTTTCTATCAGTTAAAAGAAGATTAAGGAAGAACTTTAATGTCAAATATTCTAGTTAATTATTTAATAAAGTACAGTTGAGATAGTTTTTACAAGGTTCACTAAAAATTGTTTCCATTTCCATTACAGCTTTACTTTCTTGAAATGCAAGCTTAAAATTCACCTCTTTACTCTTGAGCACATTTAATTTACTAATGCCTGAAATTCTAATATCTTTATTTCCACCAAAATTTTATTTAATTTTACTGGCTTATCATATTCATTAAGCTTCTATGATGATTAAAGAGTAGCAAGAAGATAGACACCATTAGAGAATATAAGCAAAACAACTGCTGAACAGATGGTTGAGATTTGCATGGAACATGTTACAACAGTAATGTTTATTTCTTTATTTATTGGTGTGGTAGAACATTTGAACATAAAAATCTGATGTCCTAATAAAAGCAAAGCAATCCTTTCTGAATTGGAGTAAAATGGGACCTTTGAATACATCTGAAAACTAAGCTGTACTGAGAAAAAAACATGCAAACTGACAAAAATTTTGACATAATTTTGACTGAAAAAGCTTTCTGTAATGTAAGAGTTGAGAGGAGGACAGTGCAAAGCCCAGGGATTAGTAATCACTAAAGCCCTGTTTGGTAAAGGCGGAACATTAGAAGTGATGGCAGCAGAGAGGGAATACTAAATGCTCAATACTTTCCAGGCTTTGCTTATGTAAGAAATTCTGCTGCAAATGCCTTCCTGCCTGTAAAACAAGTCCTCTCTAGTATGCATGCACATGTGCCCTTACATTATATATAATAAACCCTGATGCTACAGTTTTGGCTGAGGAAATATATCCCCTTTTAGGTAATACTATGGGAGAGCTGGAGACAAAGATGGGAATTGTAAAAGGAATCTCTGTATGAAGCTACATACAAAAGTTGGACTTGATGATCTCACAGGTCTTTTCCAACCTAATTGATTTTGTAAATCTGAAGAACAAATGGGAGCAGGGGAGAGAGTGTTAAGAAAATTACATAATTTTGGGGTTTTTTTTCTTGCTCTCTGATACACTTTACACCTTTCTGTATGTGGAGTGACCTATAGATTTTGTAAACCTGAAGTTGTGTAGTACCCAGAGACTAGACAAGAAATAGCAAACTTTGGCTATTTTTTTACCAGGCTCTTGAGCTCATACTTGGCTTGCCCTAGAGTGAAGGAATGCAATTCAGTTTTTATGCTGTGGGACCAAATTCCCAGTTAGACATGCAGTTTGCTCCAGTTACGTCTGATGCTTTCTGAACAAACATGCTTCTCTCACACTTAAATTGCTCCTTGCTTGAAGATTGGTTCTCACAACACTGCAATATCATGCAATTCTGGTACAAGATATGCTGCATCTCATCTTATATGGTAACCTAATCCTGTCCAAGGGAATGTTTAAAATATTAGCTATAAAAGTTTTAATATGGAGCTCTGTTGCAGCTGATAACACTTAAGTGTGGGAAGGTTGTAGCTGAGTAGTAAAAATAATTCCAATTTTATTTGAATAGGCTATATTGGATCTTAATCATCCACAAGAGGCTGTGACTTTTAAAACAACTAATATATAATAGAGAAGAACTTAAATGTTTCCTATTTCTATATGTTCCTTTATTTTATTTATCTCCTGGTGATTTTTAAGTCCTTCGCGTATGTATTGCCTTCTTCCCTCTTAAAATTTCAAATTGTTCTGAAAAGCACTGAAGTTCCTTTTTTTTTTAAATGAGAATAACATTATTTTGTTTGCTTTGTGTGATCAGCAGCTAATTAAATTAGTTGACAGAACCAATTTGTTACCTTAAATATCTTGCAATAAATTACAGAGCGTTACCACTATTATAAGTACGTGATGAGCATTCAGACATTAATACCTCAATACACAAATGTCTTGGGATTATTTTTAGATGGCATTTTATGCATAGCGTGGAGACTTGTTTATTGTGTCTTTTGCACTCCTCCATTAGTTTCACATCACCTGAGATTTTGTTTTGTATCTTACAGTATAACACCGTTCAAGATATGATGAATGGTGTCCATAAATGAACTATAGCATATTCTTGCTTAATCGAAATGAGAATGAAAATAAATCAATGGTTTTAAATGTTCTATTACTATTAATAGCATTGTTCTTTCTCAGTAAGATGACCATCTGCAGCTGCGTGATTTTGAAATACTTTGAAACATACTTTTTACCATACCATACATTAGAAGTGCTGCTTGCTTTTTTTTTAATGTTCCAGGCATTGCCTTAAGTGTTTTGTTTAGTCTCTTGACATGTGTTTCATCTCTTCTTCTAGTACTGTATTAAAATATTAAAGAATGAAGCAGTCTGAATTCTTTCTAGCAGACGTGCTTCATTTCAGCAGTTTGCTTCACACACTGAAATGAATCCCTGTTCAATAAAGCACACAGGTACATTTGAACCACATTTACAGTAATGAAATGTAATTTATGCCAGGGACTTCTGCTAGATTGAGACTCTTCTCTCAAATACAAGCTTAGGTTTTCATTTTTTCCCTCTTGTAGGACAGCTGGAAAATACCCTGTTCTTACTGCTTTGTTTCACAGCATCCATGTATTATGTAATCCCGACTCCAGTGATGTTACAGTCTCTCTTGGACCTGTGAAATCCGGTGCTGTCCTTAAGAGCAACACAAAGTGTTACAATGTAGATTAAGAAATTAATTTTTCTTCTTGTGGGAAAGGAGGTAACTGAAAGGGAGAAACTAGTTTTGTGAGTCTTCTGTATGAATACAATACTGCAGAACACTGAAATACATACACTGAATTCTGTTTGTTGTTGAACTTGCATGAAGACATAGTAATTGCCTGTATTTCGTATAATGTAAAGTTCTGTAGTTTCATTGTGAAATGGTATATAAAGTCACTTAGCAATAGTTTCTCTGTTATTCCTTAACAGATCACAGAGCTGTTGGATGTTTCAATGGAGCTGGGATGCTTCTTAGCTGGAGCTCTGATTTCTTCTCAGGGTCACATGGTTACTGAGGAGATTATGTGCTGTATTGAACCAATACGTGACTTTCTTGCCATCATTTTCTTTGCATCTATAGGTAACTTCCAAGAAAACTTTAACTTTAAAGTATTTTATATTTTTATATAGTATTAAATAATGTTATATCTATACTGTATAAAATATATCTAATATATAAAAACATTGCTTACAGTGTGGGTGAGGAGAAAAAAATGTTGTCTATAATGTGAGGGGAGGAGATAATTTTATTTTGTTACAATACTATTCTGTTAACTGATCACAATATTGGTTTGCCTTTGCTGCTACTTTTAAATGTAACATTCAATTTCAGAAGCCATGTTGATGTTATACTCCCACGTCTTGTTTTAGTGTCAGTTTTTCAATGTTAATTCTGAAATCATCCTATTTAAAACACATAACTAAAAATTTTAAGACAAAAAGGCCTTGGTTTGGGTGCTGATTTGTTGAGGGTTTTTTAAATGTTCTTCTGTCTTCCCAGCAGCGGTATTTGTAATTTATACTAAAATTGTATTACTATTTTGATTCAATTGGTGGAGTGGATTTCAGATTTTTGTGACTTGGTTTTCTATAGAAGCAGAATGTCATAATATCACAATTTTTTATAGGTTGTTTCTTTAGAAGGTTAGTTGGGAGGGTGTGATCTGTATGTTCTCAGTGCAGGGATAAAATAATTGAAAGAGGATGTATCTCAGACACTACTTGAATGCCAGCTGAAATGCAGCATTGATGTATGAGAGAGTAACTCATTATGCTTGCTATCCAAAAGGAGTTAACTCAGAATACTTACAGTAAATGAGTAACTTCCTTTTGAACTGTTACATTCTCTAGATGTCTGTACATGTCCCAATACACTTAGTCTAAAGGAAACTAGAACGTGTTACCCAAGTGCTCGGCAACAGTGGGTGAGGAGGCAGGCCCTGGGAGAGCATTTGCCTCTCCCTGTGGTTTGTATAGGAGATGCATCTCCTGCAGTGGCTGGGGATGTCACAGTGTCTAAGAGGAGGTTTGGATGTGGCCCAGTGCACAAATCCAACTTCCTTCAACCCATGTTTACTCAGAAAGTCTTAGGGTTTGAGCTTGGATTTTTTCAACACCACCCTTGGTTTTTCTTTTGGTAGGATTTTAAGGTTTTTATTGTTCTTTTTATCTCCATGTATTTATTCAGGTAACTGTAAAGTCCCATTATCAGCATAATTTTAATGTTTTTCCTTATCTACCTGCGTGATACTCATTGTTTTGTAACAGAAACTAAACTGGTGGCTGTCAAAACAAAAAGGAAATAGCTATGCTTGCCAGTCTTAATTTTATTTTAGTATTTTTTAAATCCAGTCCATGCTGAAAGCTTCTGGTGATGAGTCAGATTACTTAGTAATAGATATGTTTATTTGAATAATTTATTTTTTAATAATGGGAGGAAAGTGTTGAGCTCTGGTGAAACTTGGGCCCATATAACTGACAAGCTTGGATGAGTAATTGCTAAATGCTGACAGATGTAAGTTGTTTATGTGTTTCAGTAAAGATGGTGATGGAGTGGATAGTGTTATCAGGGATACAAAGCATGACAAGTGATTATAAGCCCAAAGTTAATTTTACAAGGGACTGAACAAAAATACTGTCCTACGCTCTTGTGGCTGCATAAATTAGGACTAGAGATAAGACTTTGCTTGAGTACAAGAAAATTAGCAAGACCTCAGTTGGCATGCTAGCAGCACTCCATACTGCCTACATTGTACTCTAAGGAAATTATTTTAGTCATTCTATTACAGAATTATAAATAAAAATATTTTAACAGTTGTTGCCATTATAATTGCAAGAAGGGAAGAAAAGAAAATTTCCTAACAAGTTGGTGTGATTTTACAGAAAAAGAGTATTATTCCTGCCTCAGAAGAAAATTATCTAAAAAATCAGAAGAGCTGTTAGAGGCCTCTGACAAAATGTGACAATGCTTGCTTGCTAAAAAAAAACAAAACAGAAAACCAGCAAAATCCCCCCAAAATCAACAAAGAAAGAAGACCCAAAACCCTAAAAACCCCCATCTTCAAACAAAATCCCCTTCCTTCCCAAATAAAAATTAGCTCCCCCTCTCCGCTTTCAGTTACTTTTAAATTTTGTGCTTAACAGGAAATTCTGTGGGGTAGCACAGAAGTAGGTTTTAAAAGGAGTGAATGTGATGTTGCAAAGAAGACCTGCATAGAATAAAAAGTATTGCTTATTTTTTCTTTTTACTAGATTTCTTTTTAAAGATTTCTTGCTTGCTCTCTACTTATATATGTGCACATACAAATTATATGTATCTATAAATGTATAAAGATTTACTATGTGAAATTATGTAAAAGCCACAGGGAAAGATTCTTCCCCCCTGCCAAATGAGAAGGTTTGTTTGTTACTATATGCAGCAAGCATATTATAGAGAGCAGTTATGTACAGAAATGCTTGAGATCCTGAGAAACACCACTGCAATAGTATCATTTCTGGTCCCTTTAGAATAAAGGCACAAATGAAAAAATTATCTTAATTGAAAAGTGACTGCAAGTATGTCATTTGGAAAAGTTCATTCCTGTTTTGCTTGTCTTAAAGGCCTGGTTTTCTGTTCTCACTACAGAAATCTTTCTGGTGCCTAAAAGCTGAGCTGAATAGTCCTTGTTCATGTAATACCCACAGCAGTGGACCTGCCCTTAGCTTGACCTGTGCAATGGTACTGCTTTCAAATTTGCGCTTGGGTGCATTTGTGGGAATAATGCACCTTTGCAGTTAGGCATTAACAGCTGCACTTGGAGTTACTCTTGATCTGTACATTCATTTAGGCCTCTGGGTGTTCTTCAGGGTTCCTGGCGCTCTTCATGCCAACTGCTGAGGTTAGAAACTTCCTGTAAGTCTCTGTCCTCATGAGTAGTTTTGAGAGAATGTCTTGACCAGTCCCTTAGAGCCACATTTTGGGCACTTTCTTTCTCATTTCTGTTTTGGTACCTGGTACACAGATCTTTATCCATACATCATTTGATTTTGTTTTGATTACTTTCTAGAAAGATGGAAGGTATCTTTGAGTAGACTGTTTGACTGTTTTTAAAAAGCTCCCATTTGTTTAGTCTACATTGGGAGTATGGAGTTTGAAATTGGGCATCAGAACCCTCTCTGCCACTGGTGAGGTAACAGATTACTCCACTGACAAGTTGCGTGTTCTCAATTGGCTGTATAGATGTACCCACCTGCCAGGTTCCACGTTTCCCTTCTGGGTAACTCCTGTGGTTTGTGTTGGACCTTGAATACAAGATGCTGAAAACCCTTTAACAGCTCAGTCCTTTTCTATGGAAGATGGGTGATGCTGACACTGAGAGCACCATCACTGTCCGGAACAAACACACACACAAGGATTGTCCAATGAGCCTCTGAACATTTCTGTTGAATCTGAGAAAAATCGAAGGAAGATCCCAACTGGAATTCATTAGGTGGCATGCATTGCCTTCTCCTTATCCATCCAGCTCTGCTGCTTTGTTTTTCTGCATGGAACACAATGAAATTTGAAGCTTTCATGCTCTCAGAACTTAAAACAGAATCAAAAGGACTTTGCCCTTTGCAGAAATATGAAGAAGATTGGCTTTCCCCTCTGCTCTTTAATGAACTGGGCAGGGTTGTAGCATTTATTGCATTTGCTGGCTATGATCTTAGGTTCATTAGGACTATTACTAGACACAGCATCTCAATGCACAGCTAACATGATTTTTCTGAGTGATGTCCTGTCTTGAGGATGTGTCAGAATTAATTCTACTGCTCCAGTTTGACGCAGAGAGTTCTGATTTTTGTAGTCTTGTTTGCTATCAGGGATCTCCAAGATTGCTTTTCTTGATGTTGGATCTAACCAGGATGGGGTCAAGATGTGTGGATCTTCACGTGCTGTTAAGAAGCTGTCCAGCAGATCAGTAGAATCTGTCTAATTGAGGAAAGAGGGAGTTTACTTGTTAAGAAAAAAGTACTTAAAAAAAGAATGTGTGAAGTCTTGCCTGTAATTATCCACAGAATATATATCAACTTTTATGAGTGAACTGTGCTTTTTGGCTTGACATTGATGCACCCCAAGGCCTCTGTTCCACCTCTTTGTGAACACTGTTTAGAGCTGAAGTCCAGTAGCTTATGGTCAGCTCTGTAAAAGTGTACCCAAGTGTTATCCTGGCTATTGACTGCTGGTCGATATGACGTGCTGACGAGGCTGCTGAAGTTTTTGAGTTATTTGAAGTGTTTCTTACATGTTAGAGAATTACTTCAAAATTACTCCTGAACTTAGTTGAAATCTGATCAAAGCCATTGCAATAACTGGCCATATTCATGCACCTTCTGCCTATGAATTTAATCCTTCTGATGGTGTTTGTGTTGTCAGGAAGGCTTCATGTGCTTATATAGGAGTCTGATACGACTTCTGCCCTTATCCTGGGTTTTCATCTAGGACTGGGGCAAAGGTCTATACTGACCATAAAAATCACTTATGATGGGATTTACTTCCTTCCAAAAAATACCTGGTTTCTGGGATGTTGATTTGTCTGCTCAGAACAGTATATGTGACAGGTTTAGGCTTGTTTTCACTTTACAGACACTTGCCTCCAAAGGATTGGTATAGAAATCAGCTGTAGTTTGTGCTTCAGCTCTTTGGAATATGGCAATAATCTCCACATTGGGCAGCAGTTCAAATGGACTTCAGACTGCCTCTGTGCTCCAGAACTGAACACGTAGTGCCACCAGTAGTGATGAGAGCACTAGGCTTTATTTATAGCCTACCCTGGAAACCTTCAGTTCTAGATGTGTCAGACTTGGCCCTCTTATCAAACATGCCTTTGCTGCAGGCTGTATTTCTCTAATTGCTTTTCATGTATTTTCTGAGGTCGGCCTAAAGGTGAAGGAGCCCTGTGCATGTGATATACAGGGAAAATATAGAGAAGCTTCTTGCCCTTCCACGTGCATCTGTGCATTCATGTGGATTTCTTTTTTTGGTGTGGTGTTCATCTCTTACTTTGCCATCTCTCCTCTTACTTTGCTAGTCTTTTGTATTTGAGCTTCAGTAGTTGGAAGGAAATTAAGAAATCAAACAGGGTGTGTGCATGCTGACTGGGTGGTACTTGGTTAAAGATCTCTGGTGTATTTGATGAACGTTTCCATCAGCAATTGAGTGTGCATACAGACAAAACATTGTGAAGTTACTCTAGTCTGGAAGAGATGACAGCTCTTGGTCCTCTACAGTTCATCTGGCTCTGTGCTATAGGGAGGGAAAATTAATGAAACCTGTCCCACATTAAGAAGTTATTTACAGCATTGATTTACATGCCTTATGCTTTAGAAAGCTAAATTCCTGTCCTTCATCAGAAATAACTGGATTGGAGAAATGCCAACTATTGTGAATTTGTTGGGAACACTACCACTATTTTGATTTCACTTTTTAGAAGTTTTTATGAAAAAGGAACGAGCTTCCAAAGATAAACAGTTATGTTTGCCTGCACAAGTTCCTCATACTTCAGGAGATAAAAATGGAATTAGTTGTAAGATTATTCCTTGGTGACTCTTGGACTTCTCCAACAAATATTTCTTTTTCTTATGTTTAATATTAGGAGGATTTAGTTTTATGTTTCTGCGTTCTTTGTGGTTCTTGTTACCTTTCTTCATATAATTACCAAGTTAGAATGACCAAATATTGCAAAAAACAAAAAAAGACAATCCACTCCAACAAAAGAAACCCCACCAACATTATAGCAATGGGTTTTTCTGTAATTCCTTAATTGTTAGACCGTGCTCAGAGGTTTATAGCCTTACCTGATTCCAGTTTAAATGACTTTTCAAGTTCAGGTGACTTTCAGTGCTTGGAAGTGAGGGTCATAGAATGAAACAGTTTGGAATTCTGTCGTAGCTATAGTCTATGCAAATACTGAGTATCATATTCCTTACACTGTAATAGTCCATTACCATATCATACAAAAAAGTTAAATGACTAGCAAAATATTACAATGACTGTGCAGAACAATGTAATTATTTTCCTGCAGGATTTTATTTATTATTTTTATGCAGGATTTTATTTTTATTAGATGTGTGTTTCAGTTCAGATTTTGTATTGTTGACTGGTGTGGAGGACAGAAAATTTTAGAAATTAAAGTGTTTGTGCATCAGTTATATGCAGCTTAATTCAGCTGGGAATATTTCTTGTGCTAAACCTCCCCAAAGGGAAAAAGGGCAGGAAATGCTTTTGTGACCAAGTTAGGGCTTTAGTGATCAAGTGATTGGTAGGTAAATTAAGGCTTTTTGTTTGATTGGTTTTGAGACTACAGTCTTGCAATTAAATATATTATTAACCTAGAAAATTACCATAGTAAGATATTGGTCTCAAACTGTGCAATATTGTTTTCTTTCCTTCTAGGACTTCATGTTTTTCCCACATTTGTAATATATGAACTCACAGTCTTGCTGTTCCTTACATTGTCTGTCGTCATAATGAAGGTATTTTCTTTCACGCTTTTAAAAAATATTTTAATCTTCAATAATCTAAGTAATCTTTATGCTGCATGGCCTAAAGAAAATTCTATGCAAGAGCTGAACATTTGATGTAACAAAGAATACTACTGTAAGTCTGTATTTGGAGGAATCGTACTGATTAGAATACAGTTGATACAATATTCTTCAGGTATTTAAAAAGAAAATTATTTATTGTTAAAATTAAGTTACACATGGCAAAGCATCTATTTCTCTAGCTTGGGATTTGTAACAGTTATCAAGTGTTTTTATTGTAGTAAAGAAGATGCCACTTTTTACTGTGCAGTGTACATTTGTCTCTTTTGACATCAATACAGAAGATGGACTTGGAAGTCCATTAGTTTATGTTATGTCCAAAATTATTGTATTTGATGCTATATATCTTACAGAGATAGTACTGTTTTATTTGTTGCACTTCTTTTATTTAAACAAACAAACAAAACAAGCCCACAATAACTCAAAAAAAACCCTCTTTTTAAAGTTTGTCTTGGCAGTGCTTGTCCTTTCTTTGATTCTTCCAAAGACCAGCCAATATATCAAGTGGATTGTCTCAGCAGGACTGGCCCAAGTCAGTGAATTCTCTTTTGTTCTGGGAAGTAGAGCACGCAGAGCAGGGATCATATCTCGGGAGGTAAGCTGTTCTGTGGTTATTAACTTCATTTTTTGCACCTGAATAACTTACACTGTAATACAAAATCACAGTATTTGAAATACCAAAGCACTCCAATTTTGTGGCACCTCTCAAAAAAGTAGAATCAACCCATACAAATTGATACTTGTATGTCCTTGCAGCATTCTTAGTGCTGGTTTTTATTTGTTTCATATTGTACTTTAATATTTTAAATAGCTTAGTTATAAATGTTTTACCTTAACTTCTCTCACTTACAACTTAATTATGTGAGCAGCGAGTTGCAGATAGCACCCAAGTAACAGACTGAGAGGCCTTTGCTTTTAAAATCTTGATACAGCTATTGAAAGAGGTATAGGAGTATACAATACAGAGAGAATATAGGATTTGAAGAAGGAAATACCAGTAAATAAGAACTAGAGAGCAGATAGTGTGAAAATTGCCTTAACATTTAAACAAGCAAATAAACTTGTAATCACTTTAACCTGTAAAACTTGTTCATTTTAAATCCTCCACAGAAGAAACAACCAATGTTTTCAAAAGTAATGAAAAATGTCCCCCAGGAAAGAAGCCTTAAACTCAGTTTTATACTGAAGCTGTGAGAATGTTACTTTTTTTTTGAAGTCTGATTTATGAAATTAAGTAAATTACGGCTATAGAGATACAACAACTGACCTCACTTTCTAGTACTAGCTGCTTTGTCCTCTGTGCTTCTGCTCACAAAAAGTGCTCTCCTGGTGCTCCAAGGTTTTCAGTATATGAGCAAGTGGACTGCATGATGTTGGAACCAATTCCAAATAAAGCACATGTGGAAAACTTACACAGTGCTGTTCACTTGTAGGTAAAGGTGATTCACTTTCATGTTCACTCTTTCATATAATTAAGAGTTACAAATATTGCATGTTTGCATAGAGTTTCAAGATATCTCTGTGTGATCACAGAACCAGTTTAGGGGCCCACCCACTGAGCTTGGAGGCTTTTAGGCTTTCATTTTCTTCTGCTCTCACATGATAATCTACTATATAGGTTTGTATAGCTGTGAAATTTCCTAAACTCATTCTTTTGCTTGAGACCTCAAAACTACTTCTTGCCAATGTTTCCTAAGACTTATTCAGACTATGTAGTTAGGAATTTTTTTTTTTCAGAAGATGTACTGTATGACTTAAAAGGATTTTTGTTTGCTTTTTTTCTGTTGATAAGTGAACTAGCCCTGCACTTTGCCATTATATCACTAAACCAGAATAGTTTTGAGTGGTGGTGGGTTTTTTTTATTTGTTTGATTGTTTGGGAGTCCTTTTGGTTTGTTTATTTGGGGCTTTTCATTTAGTTTTTTAAATAAAGTGATAATTGGCCTTTGACTTTTTAACAGATACTGAATTTTCAAAATTGGTCACTGAACTATACATATAAACAATTGCTTTTCTGCAAGTTCATAATGGTGTTTTTGCAATTGTATCTTCACATCAGGTAAACAAGTAATTGGATGATTTGAGCATGCACTTGTTTGCTTTTGTAGCAATATGCAAAGTTGCTTGGGAAGACAGGTGAAGTCTCTTGAAAATATTGTCTAGAAGAGTCTAATCTCCCCAAACTTTTAGTCACTTATTTGTACAACCATGTAACCAAGAGAAGTAATGGCTTTTATTTGCCTTTTGCAGGTCTATCTTCTTATCCTGAGTGTGACTACTCTAAGCCTTTTACTTGCTCCTGCCCTGTGGAGAGCTGCAATTATGAAATGTGTTCCAAGACCTGAAAGACGCTCAAGTACCTGATCAAGATTTGCACAAATAGAACAATATGTCCTCTTGGAAGGAAAACGTCTTCATTGCTCATTGTATTTCTATGCACTCAGAAAACAAGACCTGTTGAGTAGTCAGTCCTCTTTAAGAAGCACTTGGTTTTAAGCCTTATACTAACCTTAAAACAAAATTCAGTACTAAAAAGTAATTGTGTCATTTGAATTGCACACCTTTTACAAAATTTACTTTAACTCTGACAGATTGGAATCTGCTAGAATATTTGTTTCTGATCCAATCTGTTATTCAGAGCATAAATTATTTTTTTAAAATATAGCGTCATGCAAACTATGTTGATTATTGTTTTGCCTGAATGTGCCTTTTAATTTTCATCCTGTTAATGCTGGTTCATCACCAGATTTTGTTCAAAAAGGAAAAAATATATATACATATTATGGTGCCTATGGTATCTTCTTTCACTAAATGACTTGAGTCATTTTCACATTTAGGGTTTTAATATAGCAGTGTAAAATTAATTGCAAAACAAATTTCTCATGGTGAATAAAAAAGTGGTCTTCTACACAAAGAAAAATTTTAACTGTTTAACATCAGTTCCAAGCAGGTAATTACATATTCCAAATCATGCAGCCAGTACTGCATGATATTTTATTCCAAATTGCAGCATATAATGTATTTTCTTATAGTGGTATATTTTGTGTTAGCTCTTGTATTTATTTACATATTTGACTAAAAATTTACAGTAAAAAGGGCGTAACTTATGTTTGCAGACTGACAGTTGTTACCTGTTCTTGTTGCTAACTGCTGCTACAGTAATGGTTTACAGGGGTGTTCTCTTTTCTTTTAAATCAAAAAGAAATGTAAAACTGGGAAGTGTAATTTCAATTAGATGTGAAAAATAGCACTTCTGTAACCTTGGGGGTTGGATCTTAGTTGACACTATTCTAGATTTGAAATTATTTTAAGTAAATTAACTTGCAGAAAACTAGAAACTGAAGACTGGATGTGTATTTCCAACTCCATGATCTTTTAAGTTATATTTACATTGAATAAATTGTTAGTCTTTGTAAAATACCATGATATTTTAGAAAACAATGTTTTGAATGTGATCTTCAATGTGTTTTTTCTTTAAGACATTGTATGTAGTGAGATAGGTCTTGTAAAAGCCCATTCTTTAAGTGTCATAGAGAAAGCTTTCTCATAGGCTGTAGTCTACTCTGTGACAAAGCATTTAAGCATCATCTTGAGGTTTATCTGCTAAAACCAATGCTATTTAAGAGCCATTAACACTTCAGATCAGTATTGCAGTGTTAGCTAAAATAACATTGATACCCACAAAATGGTTAGAAAAATGCATGTTACAAGGTTTAAATGCCAATTAAAATGAAAATTGTCCTCCAAGTGGCAAAACAAAGCTCTGGATGGATTTTTGTGCTCTATACCTCTTTTCCCCCATAGTAGCCTCAGTTTCTTCTGTGTTTTCTCTGACATTTGCTGGGCTTGTCCAAATGAAGCTCGGATTAGTCTGGAGTGTGTATGTGCTGGTGGGACAGGGTAGAGATCATCATATTTGAGTTCTTGCTCGCTGGATTTGGGGCTTTCCCTCTAGGCACTAATGCTTCATGAAGATTGGAGGAATGTATGGCAATTCCACCTCCCCTCAAATGGTTTCAAAAGTTGTTGCAAAACAGCCAAATGCAGAGCAAAAAGCTGCCCTATAAATGAAATATTTTTTTAATAAAATGAATCCATAACAGAAAAGAAACTCAAAACTTGTTTTCAAAAAAAACAAAAAATTGTTGCTAAATTTTGATATTTTTATTCAAAATAGAGGAGCAGTTCAAGTTTTATGGTTCCATTTAATAATCTGTTATCTCAGACCTTTTACTCTTTTCCAGGTGCCTCACTGAAATAATTTATTTCCTAACTGTTTTAAGGAGAGAAATCTTACTCTACCTGCTGAACTAGCTCATAGTTGCTGCATGAAATACAGACATCTCTCATGAGTGCTTCCTTTTGGCTATGAAAGATGCTTATTTCACATGTAGTTTGCCGCCTCTTTCAGGGGGTAAAAAAGGTATGACAGGTCACAGTAGAGACCTCTGTATGGTTTCCATTATGTCACTTAGTTAGCCCTTGAAGCAATTACATGATGTATTACACCTGTGATGAGTAAAGCTTTTATCTAAATAAACTGCTGTGAGTAGTTGTAGTTCTCTAGAAAACTCCATTTAGGAAGGAGACCAGGAAATGCTGAGGGCTTGTGTATCTTAAAAGAAAGAGAATATTTTCCTGATTATCTTTTAGAAGATTTGGGTGAAAAGCTCTTTTGGTACCATGTTCAAAAAAAGGAAAGTGAGCAGCTAGATACCTTACTGGTTGCCTCACCTCTCTCAGTTCTCCCCCTAAATAAACTTGTGTCATGGTTTAGGAATGGTATTCCCCAATTCAGTGCTCTCACCAAAACCGTGCTGTCAGTTGTTTCCCCTCTTGCCCCAGCTGGAAGCACAAAAGGCAAAGATTGTGGGTTGACATAAGCACCATTTACTGGAAACAGCAATGAGATAAGAAAACAGTAACAGCAACAATATTAATAACAAAAGTGTGCAAAGAGGACCCCTAGACAATAGCAGTTCCCCACCCCTCCACACAGGAAGGGGTTGCCTTTCTTCTGGAAGTGAGAGAGGGAGCTCCTTTTTCCTGCCTCTCGCAATGCCATGAGGTGGTAGAGTAATGAGGTTGACGTGCCCACACCACTCCAGGTTCCACCCCCTCACGGTCCTGTGAAAAAAGCTCTGTCCTGGCCAAAACCAGGGCAACTTGGCTAGGCTTTAGGAGAACTCAGGAAAGAGAAATAGCCTCTTGAATACCAGTGTTCTGTGCCTCTTTTTTGACATAGACGTGGATTGCCTGGTTCAATATTAGATGTAAATGCAAATTAGTAATCTTAATGGACATATGGTAAGTTTGTTTACAATCAGATGTTTGAGGTTGCTGCATAGAAATCCGCCGGTATATTGAGATACTGTAAATGTTTCCTGAAATGCAAATAATGGCACCATGCATAATTCCATGTCCAAATGAGGTAGTCTCATGATATGATCTTAGGATAGAATCAACAGACCTTATTCCTGAATGATCACTCATTTCTGTGTGGAAAATGGGGAGAATATTGCATAACCAGCCCACTTAGATATAATTGCAGCTTTTTGGAAACCTTCTGCTTGTACTGTGGAATATTCTCTTTCTGTGTCAAGCAGATAAAATTAAAGCAGAGTTCCAGAAGTCCTGAAAGGAAAAATCTACTGATTTGTTCAAGGTTTCTTAAAGAACAAAAGGTCTTTTCTGGAAATTCTTGTTCCAGCTTTTAGACAGTAGTTCTAGCTCATTCATTAACTAATGATCAGCATCATTTGAATACAGAAAAGCTGATACAGAGCAAAAACCTCATTAAATGATGAGAGGATATTCCTGTGGCCGAGCTGAGCTTAAGGGGAGTGAAAAGGAAGGTCTACTCTGTGCTTGACTTGCAACTCATTCAGCTAACCTATTTTGGGGTTGAGATTTGGTTTGTTTTATTTTTTTTTTTTTGGGGGGGGGGGGTGGTTGATTAATTTTGTACATGGATTTAACTGTGCTTATTTTGCATGGCTTTCTGAAAATTTGAGTTCTTGCATGTTATCCCTTAATTGCTCCCCTTGGTCATTCTGTGAAGATAAAGGAACCAAAGTAGTTTAAAAACTCGTAGTGTGGGCTGTGCTTATCCTTTGTGAGCCATTTCCCTGGCCCTGGGGTCAGATTGGTATATATGGACCCACAACCACCCTACTTATGGCTTATCCCATATAGAGCAGGTGGCTTCAATTTGTCAGTAGGAAGGTATTTGTGGTAGCTGTGAGGTGGTTTCCTGGAACTCTTGACTGGTGTAGATCTAGGATGGCTCAAGAATGTGATGATGGTGGACTAAGTCTATGAGGCTACATAGCCTTTTAAAAGCTGTAAGAATATATACTTCCTATAATTCTCAAATATGAGGAAAAGCATCCTCACAATGCCTTTTACTTCACTTGTTTTACGATTGGACATCCTCAGCTTTGCAGGCTGAGAAATGTGGGGGTGCCTCGTATGACAGAATAGTGCTGTACGGTGATGCGCGATGGAGGGGGTGAGAAATCTAGTGTGGTCTTGCCTGTTGGAATGAAACCAGGAACAGTCTAACCACAAAAGCACTCCTGGGGTTTGTCTAGGGAAGGAATCCATAGTTCTGCTCTGTAACCAGTCCTGGCAGTGTTCCAGCATGTGGGCAGTGCCAAAGGTGGAGGAAACGGGATCCCTGAATGACAAGAGGCAAGCCACACTAACAGCGTTACTATTTTGTGGGAAACGCAATAGCTTGTAAGGAGCAGCAAAGTATCAGACATCCACCCTTGATGACCTGACAACGAGGAAGCCAACACAGTGAAGGGAGAAGGAAGAGCAGTGACATGTCCTAAGGGCTCGGAGATGTAGTGTGTAGCCCACTCACCCCCTAGATGCAGAAGGGAAAGGCATGCCAACTTCACTCAGTAGTCCCGGAGATTTGTTTCTTGGGTTCTCCCACCGCCTCTGTTGAGTAATTACCACTGCTGGGTTGGATTTACTGACACTTAAGGACAGTGGGACTAGAAAAACCTCCTGCTTGTCAGAGACAACAAACTGGACAATGGTGTGTGGCGAGAGTGACTTAGGGATAACTGATTCAGCCTTGTGGGACAAAACCTCGGTCAGGGAGTAGTAAAATTTTCAAATTTATGTACCAAGCTGTATTTTTTATTTCCTAAAATAGAGGAGAAATTTGAGAACTGGGAGATTGGTACCTCCTGACGAGGCCAGATGCTGACAAGGTGGTCAGCTGGCATGAGGTCTTTAACTCATGAGCTTGCACATGTCACAGTGGTCACATTGTTCAGATTGCATGGTTCCCAGTTCATGTGCATGTCCTCTGGCATCTGTTGTAGCTTTCTGCCTACAGACTAGATGACCTCTTGAGACAATTTCCTCACGTCTGTCATGCAGTTGTGCTGCAGTGATGCTGTTTAAAGTTATGATCTGTTCTGCTTTTTGAGCACCCTTAAAAGGTGCAGGAGGAGGAGGCAGTCGCCAGAAAACAGTTGTGAAGTGGAATAGCCTTGCACCACTACAAACACAAACGCGAAATCCTAAAGCTCCAAAATACCTGAAAAAGGTGTGCTCAAAGATTAGAGAAGTGTTGAAAGTTTTTTCGCTGGTACAAACACTTCATATTAGTTGTGAGCAACCCTCGGTTGAAGGAAAAAAACCACTACCCAAGAGTGGGCGTGTTTGGGCAGTTAGTATGTATCAAAATAAATTCTAGCAAACTAGGGCACTCCTTGTTTGTGCTTGTTCAGTTGACTCGCAAGTTTTTTTCCTACAAGAATTAATGTAAAACAGAAGAGGGGGGAAGGTGGGTGGCTAGGGGCGTGAGATACATAGACAGTTTGAACCCTCAGGCACAGTATATATGACCTGGAGGGGGGAGAGCAGCACTATCGACTGGAGATGTCTTTCAGGAAGCACTTTTTTCTGCAGCTGGCTTATGGTGCTGCATGGGTTTTGCGTGTGAAAGCTTTTGCTGCTTTCTGAAATGTTACAAAGTTACAAAAGTTTTTTTATTATCACCATCTTTCTTCGGTGTCTACTGCTGTCAAGCCTAATCAAGAGGAATGAAGAAATGGGGTAATAACCCTAGAGCAGCAAATGGGGGGGGGTATTGTTAATTAAAAACTCCAAAGATTGCTATATATCAGGAAAATGAACGTAGTGTTTCATTATTATTGTAAAGCACAACTATTCAATGTCTTAAAAAAAAAAAAAAGTAAGGTGTAAAAGTGAATTCAAATCTTGTCGACTCGTGAAATCCATCTTCTCCTGCATTCTCTCTGCTGAATTTGTCCGCTGCTGCAATGTATTGGCTCTGCTGGTCGTGTGTTCTATTCCCAACTAGTCTTCTTCCCCAGGAAGCAGCGTGATTTTAGCGAAAGAACAAGCCTTTTACTTCCTGCTCCCCTCCTCATTACGTTATGAGCAACCTTGTACCATGCAGGCTTGGTCCTACGTGCATGAGAGTGTATAGCTTGCTCCCCATCAAACAGCCTTGCATCCACTCCTGTGAGCAACACAGCTCTTGAGCTTTCCTTGTTTCCCTGCAGTTTAAACCACTACGGCTTTGCCTTTGTAGCCCCTCAGCAACGCTGCAGGCTTTTTGGTTCTTTTGGTTTGTTTTTTTTTTTTGTTTGTTTGTTTTGGGTTTTTTTTTGCCAAAACTTGCAGGACAATGATGTAATTACATCACACAACCCTCGCTAACGTGCTCTGTTCCTGCGGTCCTCATTGCACGCACAGGCTGCACAGCCCCGAGGTGCCTTAGTTTTGGGCGCAAGGTTGAGAGCTGCAACTGCCCAAATGAAAACTTTCCCTTGGATTACCACAAAATCCCTAATTTTAGCAACGATCGCTGCAAGCGAAACTTTGCTCGACTAACGGCCGGACAAAACGCGATGAGGAAGCACCGGCAGCAGGATGTTGTGGCAACGAAACCGCAAGGCCCGATCCCGCTCCGCGAGGCAGCGCGGCCGCGCCCGCGGGCACCGCTCGGCACCGCGGGGCGGGCGGGGAGTCGGAAGAAGGCGCGAAAATCCCGCGCATGCTCTATCCGCGGCTCCCTCCGCGCCTTGGAGCGGCGGGCGGGCGGGTTGGCTTGGCCGCTCCGCGTGTGCCCGTGCGAGGCGCGCCGCGCCCGTGACGTCAGCGCGCAGCGTCAGGGGGACGCACAAAAGTGTAAGTTTCAATTTTTTTTTTTTTAATTTTATTAAAAAAAAAAAAAAAAAAAAAGAAGAGACGGGGGAAGAGTGGCGGGGTCTCGCGCGCAGGGTCCGTGGGAGGTCGCTGCGCTCGCTCGTCCCCGCTCGTTTACCCGCATCGCCCCCCATTCCCGCGGGCAGCCCCTCGGCGGCAGCGGCGCCGGGCAGGTGTGCGGGGGTGGCCGGCCGGGAGCCCGGCGGGCTGGCGGCCGACGGGGACAGAGGCGCGCTTGGGAAGTGACAGCCCGCCGGGGGAGACCCTCTTCTCCCGCCGCCTCTTCGCCCTACACCCCCTCCCCCGGAGCGCGGTGGGGGGCTTTGAAGGCGGTCCCTGCCGGTGCCCTCTCCTCCCTCCTTGCTTCCCTCCCCTGTTCCC
>VXAC01003824.1:217372-278821 GCA_013399225.1 Rhipidura dahli
GAGGCGCGGGGGCGGCCGCTGGTCTGTGCCGCCCGGTGCGGCCGCGGCCCGTCCGCCTGCGAGGAGGAGGAGAAAAGCGGGGCTGGAAGGCCCCGGGGGGAGCTGCCCCTGGGGCCTACTTGTGCCTGCTGCTGGAAATGGGGGTGGGGAGGAGGAGGCGGCCGTGTTCGCTGCCCGCGCCCAGCGCTCGGTGTTGGAAGGGGCGCAGCTGGACAGGGACCGGCCTCGCGTGGGATCGGGCACGGGCTGGGGGAAGGGCTTTGCCAGGGCACACTCACTCAACCCCGCCTTCGGGAAAGGAGTGCCCCCCACACGTGAGCATGGGGCTCAAGGGACGAAAAGGTGGTGATGGGAAACTTTTCCTTTTTAAAAACGTGGTTTTTTCAAAAAGAAACCTATATTGTACTTGGTAGTAGTCAATAATTTCTATTGTAAAAACTTTCCCTCCTTTCATTTTTTTATAGCTGGTGCTGTCTTTCCTTGCTTTCTAGAAAATAGCGTTGTCCCTGTGTCCTGCAGCCATCAAGATTTTAAGACGACTGGTTTTTAGTCTTTGGTAACATGGCAAAAGATGTAAGTATATTTGTAGCACATAAAACGTGGAAGCATGGGATGTTTTTATTAACAAAAGCAAATGGGGTCATGCTTTATAATAGCCGGCATTAATGAATATGTGGGACTTTATCTATACTGTGTATCAAGCCTGGGCTGTTTTCCTGTAGACAGCATAAACCAGCTTCAGATCTGCCGCCATTTTTTCAGAGTGATTAGTCTTGAGAATTCTCTATGCTAATAACAGCACTTGGGCCGTTGTCATTATGTGCATTCATATTGAACACTAAAACAGCTTGGGTTTGGATTGGATTGGATTGAAAAAAAGCCAGCAAGTGTTGGTTGTTCAGATGGTGGGGCTGTCGTTGACTACTGTTGTCAACTAACGTTGCCTTTCTTGAGTTCAAGAAGGCATCAGACATTTGAGGGAAGATGGTTCATTATCTATATGTGTACATTGTTTATCTCTGTCTACCAAAAGATGCTCGTTAGTGTCTGTGAAAACAAGCTTTGGGAACTTTAATCATGGATTTCCATTACTGCTGGTGTTAAGCCTTGTGGCTTTGATTCTGAGACCTGCCTCATGGAGCATGTTTGCTCTTTACCTCTTCCAGTACTTACAAAACTTATTTCTATTTATTCTGCCTTTAAGATGTCAGTCATTCTTAATACCCAATATCATCGGGCTTTCATGTTTTCTTATTGAAAATAAGACAATATACTTGTCCGTATTCAAATTAGAATATATCTCCTTTTCAAAAAAAAAAAACAAAAACCCCAAAAAACAACAGCATGCAAGCTAAGGAAAAGTGATAGAACTCACTGGTTGAACAGCAGGTTGCAGTCTAATGTGGACTGTTGCAGCTTTCAAATAGTGAGAATCTCCATGAAAGAGTGATTGGTTTAAAAACTTAATCTTGTAGGGAATTTTAGTAGTTCAACTGAAAAACATCTTAATGTGCAGAGAAGCAGCCAGACATACGTAGTCACTCCAAGCTTGCCTGGAAGAGATAAGGGTGGTCAAGTACATTAGAGATAGCAGAGTTCAGGGAATGATAGGCCATAGAAGCGGGAAGAAAACGAAAGTGGAGTGTTAGACTGGGAGATGAAATTGAAACAGTTTAAAGTAATTGAGATACCAAAGTACGTTTGTTTAGTATTAGCTTTTGGGAAAGAGATCAACTAAGTGAAGAGATGCTAGCACCTGAAAATACAGATAAATGTCCTATGAGATCTAAGTGAGAGTAAGACATTTAAGAACAAACTTTATTTTTGACAGATCTAGTTTATTCTAGGAAAAAGTAGTTAAGAAAGAAAGGAATAACCTACCTCATAGTAAACTTAGGAATGGGAAGAAGGTGCTACAGATAGGAAAAGAAATTGCTTTCAGTGTCTTTATTAAAGAAGTAATAAACTGAATTTGGAAAAATGAGAATCTAGGTCAAGTTTTAGGTAAAATTTTAAGTATACTTGAGCACTGGAACAGGGTAGCTAGAAAGGGTATGAAATCTTAACTGACTATTGTCTAACCTGTTCTTAAAAACATCTACATATACTTCAAACCTGCCTCAGGGAAGAAATATGAACTGCTTACCTTTCTGCAGACTATACCCACCATTACATGAGATCTAAAATGTATAGTGAATGCTGGGAAATTTTAAATTTCCAGGTCTGAATATGGGCCTTATAAGTTGTGGTTTAATGCTATAACATAGAGATGCTAATTGGTGTAACACTTCTTCTAATTTTCAGATGGGAAGAGATTTTTTTCCATATTTTTGTTCAAAGTCCAAGTTGTTTTTCAAGCAGAATAATGGAATTAAGCATGATACAGACAGTATCACTAAATTTCTGGGTACCGAGTCTCTGAAAACCTGAGTTGCTGTGAATTTAAACATTCTGGTGTGAAAATATTGCTGTGATAAACGGCTGTGGTTCTGCCATGTCACCTATCAAGTGCTGCAATTGTCTGTGAGATGTGGTGGTGAAGAAGATGGCACAGTTGATGATTGCTCCTGCCCCTTCCTTCCCTTTTTCTCAGCAGAGCTGAGATGGCTAAACTGTGGGAAGGGCTGTGCTGCTACAATCCTGAGTCTGGGCTTCCTTCTGGTGGCATTTCCATGGCCAGGCATGTTGGAATGCTGCAGCCTGGGAGTGCAGGCGTGATGTGCATCACACTGCTGTCCTGTGCTGCCGGGGCCAGCGTGCCGTGGTGACAGGGGAGCAGGGAGCCCTGCAGAAGGGGAAGGTGAGAGGCAGTGCCCCACAACAGAACATGCTCCTGCTTTGTGCTTCTTCCTGCCTGCTGCAGGAGAGCACTTGTATTGCCCCCTTCCAGTTCTTCTGATGCTTCTTTATAAAAACTATAATTGGATAAGACCTGCTAGAAAAGTTGAATACTTACAGGAGTTTGCAGACTGAGACTTTACTGGATAATTGAACAAATGGGGAAGTGTGATGGAGAGTACTGGCAAACCCCGTGAAATGTTTTTATAAAGTGTTAAAGAATTACAAAAGTACTGGTCAGGTAAGCTAGCAAAATAATGTTTATGAACTATTTGACCCAAGTCTAAGTTCTGTGAAATGTTACTTTAAAAAGTATCCCTCTAATCCTTTTCAGAGTGTACGATTAAGGGAAAATAAGCAGTAAAGCATTGATTTTAAAATTTATTTTAATTTATATTTTGGGGTTTTATGCAAAATACTTTGATTTCTTTGGCAGTAGTCAGGAAGCTATGAGGTGGGGGGGAAAAGAAGCATTCATATGTCGCATCTTAATTAAGAGCCTGCAGGTGGAGTTTAAATGCATAATCACAGTGTTACAGCTGTTATTTGGAAAACAGTAATATAAAAAGAAATACTAGCTTGTGAAGGTTAAAGTATCGATAGGTATACCAATTTATGTTTTGGGTAGGGGATCTGAAATGCAGTAAAGATAAAGGGTGAAAAAAAGGAGCACTCATTTTCCAGTGTGATCTGCTAATAGCAAAAGCACAGTCATTTTTGAGTTTATGAGCACCATGTGAAGCTGAGAAGTAATTCTAACAAAATCAGGCAGATGTGGTATATCACATGCAATTCAGGTCATTTTAGTTCCTAGAAAGACTTTACTTTCTGTGCCGTTTAAAGAAACAATGAAAAAACACGTGTGGACAGAGCACCAATTGCCGTATCTCAAGGACTTGTGTACCTTGGGAGTGGGAGCATTGCCTTGCTTCTCAAGAGTCTGGATGACAAGTTGAGGTCAGCAATTTTGGTGCAGTTTTACACCTACATTTGCACTCTGTGGGAAATTTCTTGGTCATTGCATTAGGGCAGTCTCCAGAAACTTCATCTTAGCCAGAATTTCTCCTGGTTAATCAGTGTCACTGAGTTTGCTTTGTCTACTGTGAACTCTTCCACTGCTTACAAATGTGGCACCTTCCAGGCAGGAGCTGAGGGAGCTGAATATACATCTGAGGTCCTCAGTCTGCTTGTGCTGCTTATTGGATTCTTGGGAGTGTGAGGGGAAAGCAGTTCCCTTTGTGCAGTGCTCACCCCTCCACCCTTGGCATACATAGAACTAGGCAGGATGCAGCTTCAAATGAAGAAGCAGGAATTACTGTAGCAAGAAAGCAGATTTGATAGATCAATTTTTTTTCCAGGTTCCGATGTAAGACTGAGCACTGCTTGCTGGCCACTTTTATATTCAGTTATATGTTGAGAATTATCTGTAAATTAAGATGATAAATACTTTTTTTAATACCACTGGTTAACGTACCTTCCACTACTAAATTCTCAGCTTCTGTAGCATGGCTGAAGATCCAATTCGTGGTGACCATGTTTGCTCTCCCTCAGTTGCTTCTGTCACTGGCGAGCTGTTCAGGCCTCTCAAGCAGCCATAAGGAAAGAGAAGCTTGTGGATCTTCTCTCCAAGACTCAGTGTTGCATAGGAGAGAAGCAGGAGCAATGGGGTTTATTTTCTGCCGAATTTCTGTATTCTTGAAGCAACCACTTGCAGGAACTGGGTCTGTTACTGAGGATAATACCTAATGCATGGTGTTACAGTGAACGTTGAGGAGAAAGGAGCTAGTCAAAAGGAATGAGTATGGTTCCTTCTGATCTCCAAAATTACACCTATCAGAATAGATGAGTCACGTAAATGAAATATTTTTATCTAATCCTGTTGTTTATGGTTGTTTCTGTTGTTCAGCATTAGTGGATGGACTCCTTCAAGTCATTTAAAAAACAGACTGTGCATAGAGAACTTGAAGTTGAAAAATAACTTCAAAAACTTTTTAAAATGACACACTACTGTTAGCCTTCAGAATTTCTCACAGATTGAAACACCTTTTGTGAGAGTTGTTCTTGAGCTACTGTTTCGTAGGTGACTGACAGTGGTGTTGGCTTTGGAACTGCTTGTTCTAAGATTAGATTTTTAAATAAATTTTTAAAAATTATGTTCTACTGTCATCTTTTGCTTGAATTATTTTGAGGGATTTTTTTCTCTTGATCCCTAGTTTGCATAAAAATTATTGTATCTCTTTAGTTTTTTATGGTACTTTCATGAATCATACTGAGTAGTAAGATACGGCACATATCTTACACATAGACTTTGAAAAGGAAGCCCCATGAACATGAGGAAATGTGAGGACACACCATATGAGATACTGTGCCTGTAAAAAGTTCATCACCTGATCTAACATTACCGTTTAAGAGATGTACAGATGCAGGAATTAACGCTGGTGGTTTATTTTAGTTGAGTATTCAAAATACATTCAGGTATGTAGTTTAATCCAGTGGATTTATTTCTATATGTACTATTATTAGTACATATTTTGCTCAAAGAACATTAAAAAAATCCCACAGCAAACTGGTTTCATCACACGGCTTTACTGGATTGGTTAAAGGGCTGCTGTATTTGTGGAAAGTCAAAATCTTTTGTATTATTGATTTTTGCCAGAACTCTACAAAAGTTGTGCATTTTACTGACTTTCATGTGATACTTCTACATCAGTCTTGAGCAAGTCTAAAAAAGTTAAGTTTGGGTTGGATTAAAAACAAGAACCCAATGGAAGTAGGAAAAATACTTAATGTGGACCTTTTTTATGTGATGCACTTTCAATCCCTAGTAGAAAATATTGAAAAGTCTTCCAAACGTTTTTCAGACTTTTCTTAAAATACCAGCATGCATTTCTCCTTTCATGTTTATTTTCGGTTATGTACTGGGAATTTCAGTGAGGCGAAGTTGAGAAGTTAAGTCTTTGAGGAATCTCAAGATACATCATTTTAGTTCAGTGGCTTCTCAGTAGCTTGATCTACTTCTGTTTGCCTTTAGTGAGTTCTAACATGTCCAGAAGTTTGCAAGCTAATGATCAAATAGTATTACGAAATTAGGTTATCTAAAAAGGCATCTCTGTTTGGGATTTTGAATGTTGCTAATTTTTCTAATGTGCTTTTTCAAAGAAGGCAGAAGGAAAGTGATCTTCAAACTCTCTTTTGTACGTTCCAATTACGCAGTCAGAGCTCTGTATTTTTCCTATGTTGCTTTGTGTTATAAAGTCAGGAGATAGCAACTCAGAAGTTGCCTGCCACCTTGCCAATTTATTTGTATTAATAAAACATTTTCTTGTAGCCTTTAAATGTTAAACTTTATTAATTGTATGTGCCAGTTAATGGTAGTAGTTTTATGTAGGTATATTGTAGTATTTTACTGAATAACTGCACTGTGATGACAACAGGCTCCACAAAAATGGAGATTTTAGAAGTTAAGTTATTCTAGGGATGAATTGTTTTAGTATTTGTATTTGATTGCCTGTGTATCTCTTAATGGAGATTTATTATAGCTAATTAGGAGTGGGAAGAAGAATGGATCAATCTTTGCTAAATGTTGTCTGAATTGAAATGGTTCTCAGGTAGCAGACAACTTGATTTTAAAGATGGACAGTGGTCCATATTCCCCAAAAATGGTTCTGGCTACTTGTCTTGTGTTACATTGCATTTGCTAAGGGTTCCAGTATTGCATTATTGGTTACCCAGACCTCCTTGAAAGTTATGCTGTGGGCCACTCTAGCCTTGTAACACACTGATAAGGGGGTTGGTGAGGCAAATACTTTTAGAAGGGGTCCTGTGTAACATTACTTGCTGATTTCGGCTGTGGTTCAGATACTGGTGAACAAGCTGCTCTGAAGTCTTGGCTTGGCTGAAAAAACAAGTCTGCTACACTCAAACCTAGAACAGTTGCAGGAGGTAGTTGAGGAAGTGGTTGCTGCTGGTACCTCTGCATATGGGTATTTAGTCCAGAAGGACACAAATGATGATTTTATTCCATGATTAATTTATGCAGTAAAAGTGTAAAACCAGTGCTTTGATGTCATACTCACTGCTAGGAGTGTCGTACTCAATTCTGCTTCGATCTTACAGCTTCACATTTAGTTTTGGGGATGTCAGCTTTAAGTGTTACAAGGATTGTATCACTTGAACAATTGAATTACTGCAAGAAGCAACACCGAGGAATGACTTTTAACTCGAGGTGGTTTTGATCTGTTCACTGCCTAGACAGGACCACCATTGACTTGTCTTCAAAGTGAGTTTTTAATTTAATTTTTGCTGAATTCTGGATGTGTTGCTCTTGTCAGAAAGAACAGCCAAGAAGCTAATGGTCCTGACATATTCTGCCATAAAGGAGACCTCGGGTGTCATTTTGTTTATTACTCATTGTCCAACTTACCTGCAGTATCAGCAGAGCCTGTATTCAGACAAAGATCGACAACACTTAACTGAGCTTCTCACCTGTGTTTAGCTTTTTGCTTTCACAATTCTGTGGTATCCAGACCTTTATTATAGTGCTTTGACTGTTCCTTGTTAGTTAAGGTGCTAAAAATGCAAATATACTCCTTGGAAAGCTCATTTCTATGGTGAGTTTTGCTGAGTGTTTGAGAGACACAATCTTGAAGATACTACAGTGAACTGAGGATGTAATATGATTATCTCTGTTTCAGAAAAAGGCTACTGAAACACAATAAAGTAACACATCTGACAATTTTTAACCATCAGACTCTTGTAGCCCAGCTTCAAAGTTGTTATTATTTATACAGTAAAGAATAGTTCTCAGTGGCTTCAATTAATAAATGAAATCCAAATGCTTTAAATTTAAAAACCTTTTGCCCTTTTTTGCAATATTCCTCTACTTAATATCTTGATTGCCTTTTAAATTTTGCAAAAAAATGAAATGGATGTCCCATAAAAAATAATCTTTTGTATTTGCATAATAATTGATTCCCAGAGCATGTTTGCCCTGGTCCCTGCATGAGATGAGAAACCAATGGGAAAAATAGTTCATTATCATCTTGTTTTAAATGATATTTGCATATGGATACGGGTTAAAGAAGAATAAAGGTTGTTTAAGCAGTCTGAAAATAAGGTTGTTTATTTCTGATTATAAGCTTTATTCCAGTTCTTCTTCGTAACTGTGCTAATTTTCTGTTGCTTCCTGATATTGAAATAAGACAAACAGAAAAAAGAACCCTGCGTTGTCAGTAAAGTGGCCCATAGTAAGACTGCATGGCATGGAACCTTTAGACGTGTTGCCTTTAAAATGTCTGGGGATCATCGTGGATTGAGTTAGGTGCAATTTTGCACAGGATGGGTGTTTGTTTGCTTGTACACTTTGCTAATGCCTGTAGACAGCACAGGCATCATCCTGGTCATAGAATTGTGGAATTGTTGTGGCTGGAAAAGACCTCCAAGATCCTGAAGTCCAACTGTCAACCCAACACCACCAAATGTCTCTGACAAGCTCTGTGTGGAAATGCTTTTCTTTCCCAATTTCTCCATTTTCTGATGATGTCGTTGCTACTTCTTTCCTAATTTATTTTGAACTTCTACATCTGAGTCCCAGCTTATTTCCCCTTTCAGCTGTAGTTTAGATTGTATTCGTTTTCCCACTTCCCATGTTCTTCCCTTCTTCTCATAGGATTTGATCTCGTTGTTCCCTGAAAGCTCTCAGGTTCTCATCAGTTGTGTTGCCTGTAGTTTTTCAGTGGCTCAGTTTCTCTACCTCAACTCCTAATTCTTCCATCTGATTTTCTAGCTCATTTTTTGTGTCTTTCCCACCCAGTCCCAAAATTGTCTCTTTTTCAGAATGTCCCATTCTGGCTCTCATTCTTTAACCATTCTTGTATCTTTGGCACCTGTATCTCTTGTCAAACCCAGCCCTGTGCCTCCGTGCTCTGTGGGCTTAATGCTGTTAGCAACTGGAAATTTCTGTTCTGTGGAACAACCTTGTAGCAGGTACCTCTGTTTTCATGTATCTCTACCCTTTTTGCTCTTCTTTTAGCTCTTTTTCAGTTACTGTTGTTGAAATGGGCTCATTACTTAGAAGCAAGGTAGAAGAGGTATTTCTGTGGCGCAAAAGCACCCTTCTCTTCCCAGTACGTGCTTAAAGTAGTGTGGGGCAACGTGCCTCTCGGGTTTAATCTGATAGACATAGCACATGTACTCGTTCAGTCTTGTTTTTGTCAGATAAACTTCTTGCTTTTATAGGTTCCTTGTCCTTTAGTCCAAATTCACCTTGCATATTTTCCTGTTTAGTTTAAAGGTTTAATGAATAATTTGGTGCTAATTTTTATGAACAAATTGAATTGCAAGGCTGGAAAGCTGTGGAAGAAGTTATATTTTTGTTGTAAGGATGTTGATTTTCTAATGCATAACTTCAGAGACTGCAAGTAGTAGCTGGTTAGTAAGATACTAAATTATTCTCTCACAGTCTCTAGAGATTTTTTTAATAACCGAATTTCTCTGCATCTTTAGAAAATTTTGTTTTAGATTAACTTCAGTCCCAGCAAAAAGATGCTTCCCAGTTTACTGATTTTCAGACTGAGGGTACTTGTAGTGCTTTTCAGTTTTCACTTGTAAACAAAATAAAAATAGACTTCCCAGTCCTTAGGACTGCTGATGATCTCATAGCAGGCTAAAGCTAACTTTAGTTGATTTTTTTTATATGTTTAGCCCTTCAGTTAATTTCTTTTCCTTAGAAGCTCTGAACAATGAGCTGAGACCAAACCTTGGTGATGGTTGGGATCTGTGCTCCAACACAGCTTCAGGAGTTCAGATTACCAGATCTACTAATTTGTCCAGTGGGCTTTACCCTCCTTTCCTGTGATCTGTGGGAAGATATTAAGTTATTACAGTTTAGACACTGTGTTGAGTGTCAAAAGCTATCTTTTAAAATGCTTGTTGCGTTTTTTGCAGTGTGTCATGGATAAAGGCTGTATCTGTTGCCTGTTTAGGATTTTAAGGGTTTCTTTATGTAGCCATAGAGAAGTAGATGTAGCCAACATGTGTCTTTGAAGAGGAAAACTTTGCTGAGTTGTGAAGTTGCACACACTTAATAAGCTTTCCAAATCAGATACTATATTATTTCAAGCAGCCCCAAGATCACCATCAAAGGAGGTAACGCATCTTGAGATTGAGAATCGTGAGAAGAAGAAAATGTGGAATACAAAAAGAATACAAAGGAAAATAGTAAAAATCCAAATACCTTGTTACGAGTAGCTTGATAAGGCCTAAAAACTAAGTATATTTTCTCCTTTGAAACAGAATTTCGTTGAAGTTTAAACCCTTCCTGAGAGAAGGTTACCTTTCCATTGGGCTTTCCACCTTTTCCTGGGTGGATTTTTTTTTTCTCATGTGTGGGGGTTTAGGTGGTGTTTTGGGTTTTTTTTCTTTTTTTTTTGTGGGGGAGGGATGCATTGTGAATCTGTGACTATAATATACCAAATGGGAGCTATAGTCACGTTTTCCTCTATTTTCTTTCTTTCTTTTGGGTGCTATGCTCCGTAGGTCCCAGAGGAGTAACCCTGGTGCTTCCTCCAAAATAACCTGGCTTGAAAAATAGCGAGAATGTCCTCAAAATGCACACTGAGAGATGTTTTGTCTATTGTTTCCATTTCAGAAAAAAGACACCAGAATCCTGTATGGGATGGAAGTTTTGCTTTTCAGTTTTCTTTCACCGTAACTTATTTCTTCAACCAGTGATAAAGGTCTTGCTGACCTTAGAATTAAAAGTTTATTTGGAAGTGTGAAGAGTATACTGGGGCTGGAATAACAGAATTTTCACTAGAAATCAGTTTTCACTATGAATAATAGCAGCTGGGAATGCTGTTTTGCTGTGGGATTCACAATATTCTTTCCAAATACCTTTCTTGGAGTCTTTCTGGGCATATGCTTACACATGAATTGAATGTGCCATTTTAACTGCTAGAGGTGAACCTTTAGTAAGGCACTGGTAGAAGGGTGATGGGACTGTAACTTCTGTGCTGTTCATTAGTATTGTGGTCCCTGAGGGAATTTTTCTTGTTATTTGGTGATTGCTGTTCTCTAATTTTTTGCAAATTGTTTTCTTTTATTGACTAAATGCGGTGTTTTCCCCAAATATTCTCTATTTTTTCAGTGACTTGTGTAATTTCAGTCACACAAAAGCATGGTATAGGGCATGTAGCATTAATCTGAGCCTTTGTAATGCTAGGTTAAATTATGGTTTTTGCAGTTGTGTGTTGTTTTGGATAATATGTTTTCACTGTGCTTTAATTATGCAGGAGAAAACTTTGAAGTTTATGAGATTATTTGATACTATGATGTTGGTTGGCTGAGTAATTCAAATGAACAGAAGAGATTATACTGGAGACATTCTAATTGGAAAAAAAATAGAAAATTGAAGGGACCAATAAGTAATTGATTACTGAATTGCTTAATTTTCCAGTAACTGAAATAGTGATTTGCATTAATATTTGAATTTGCTGAATATCACAACTTAAATATTTGGTTTTGGAATATTGCTGTAACTGGTGTGCACTCGGTGCAGGTTTGCTTTTGCATATTACACCAATGAAGGGATTTAATAATTTAAAATTATTAAATTCATGTACTTAAAAGAAAGATATTACAGATTAAAATAGCCATTTTCTTAGTGGTTTTCTGGTCAAAACCACAATATATTAAATGCTTTTGCAGTCCCATTTATAATCTTTTTTTACTCTCACGTAAAAGAGAATTTGCAGGTGTCCTGAGTGTAAGCCTCTTTCTGCTGTGGAATGCAAACTTAAGTACTGCATTTAAAGAAATGATGACAATGAGACTGCACTTCCTGCTTGGTTTAACACTTCTATTGCGAAATTTAGGTAGAATGGAAGTATAAGGTAAAACTTACCCAAAAATTCTTCTTCATGTTTTCCATGGGGTTCCAGCGTTCTAGAATGTCGTGTTGCCATAGTGTAGCTCTAATAACATCTTTGTACACAATACTGGTGTCATACTGATGAGTATACCTTTTTTCTTTGGAAGTGTCTGATGTAGTCTGTTGCCTTTCTGACTTAGGCAGTTAAGTTTGATAAAGAGTTGGGCTTATAAAGAATTCTGATGCCTGGGACTAGGGTGGTAAAACTTTTGTTTATCGAGTGGATCTTTGAAATCCCTGCTATGGGCAAGAAGGATGACAGGCAGTGTTCTGAAACAACTGAAAAGTTGTTGCAGCCTCCCTAAAATTATTGTTACTTTTTAGGAGGGGGCAAATGGAGGCCAGAACTGCCACAGGCTCTTCATTCTGTCCAGCACTTCTGCTGTCTGCTCACTTATGTTTTCTTTATGTGACCAGGTCCTCGTTGCTACCATGCCATTACAGGCCACTGCTCTTTGTGCCTCCCTTAGCAAAATTTGTCTTCTGCAGAATTCCAGCCTGTCCCCAATGCTCTATCATCTTCTCTCCCTCCTCTCTCCCCCTGGTCACTGAGGAGAGAGTTTCCTGTTTCATAAAGTTCTGTCTTCCCTAAGAAATCCTTGGCCTGATACACCTGGATAATAATGGCTCCACAGCATCATCTAGTGGCTTCCTTGTTTTCCCAGGCTACTGGCTCTTCAGGTAGAATTCTAAGAGAGAAGCTTTGCTGCTGACTGACAGCAAAGCACTTGATTCTCGCTCAAGGTTGTCAGTAGCCTGCAAGTACCTGCTATGTGCAAAATGCATCCTGAAGGCTTTCCAGCCTCTGGAACACCACAGGCTACACTGTGGTTGCTTACAGGTGTTGACTTTCTTGCTGTTGTTTCTGAATGGAAACAGTGTGTCCTGTGTTTTTTAATTTTTTTTTTTTCAGAGCTGTTTTGTGTGCAGATACAAAGAAATCACTGCATCCTGTTCTCTGTTCAAAAATTAATAGTATTTTGAAAACTAACCACTACTGTGAGCTTTCTTGAAGGATGGTGATGACTTTATAAACCCATATGTCACCCTATAGCTTTTTTCACTTAAGAGATTTGTATTCTGATCTTTAAAGTAAAATAATAATTTAAAAGCTCAAGATATTTCTTATTAATGATATTTTTTTCTGATTAAAATGGCCTAAGGCACTCTCCATTCTCTGTAATATTTTTGCTATAATGTTTTTACCTTATGTATTAGGTAAGTAGTATCTACAGAGAGAAAGGTGTAGTTGCAGATGTCAGTGGTTCAGATTAGAAGGGGATTCAGCTGTCTGTTAAAACAGTGCATACACACTGTAAAGACCTTAGGACACAAATAACAAAGTAGGTGTAAACTGGTTTTCTGCTTGCTTTTTAAGAATATCGTGTTTATAAAATCAAGACCTTAAAATTTGATAAGTGCTCTACCCCAAACAGTACATAGTGGCAGATTTTTAACAAAATTAGAGTAATAGCAGTAGAGGCTTCTGGTAAGATACTTTTGATCTTTAATAATAAAAGGCTATCTGTGTTTGTAAATTTAATAAAAGTTGCTTTCTTTAACAGGCTGGACTAATTGAAGCCAATGGAGAGCTTAAGGTGTTTATAGACCAAAACCTAAGTCCTGGCAAAGGTAAGAACACAATTGTGATAGTAAGACTCTCCGTTTCTTGATTTTTAGTTGTTATGCATATCACTGGCTTTAAATGGCTTTCTTAGCATCATTTTTGTAAGGTTTTGCTTAAGTTATATGATCAGGAAGCAAAATGTAGGTTTGCTGTGGTTTATAATTATCTTAAAACTACAGGTGCAGTTCAGTGGTGGTTTGTCATCCCATATGTGATCTCCTTAGTGTAGCTTGTGTTTAAGTATAAAGACCAGGATGTCCTGAATCTTTGGGGCATGATGTTTTAGCACACAGAAAAAAAAAATGCAGGAGGGTAGAAGTTTAAAATGGGTTATGACAGTTTTTATGATGGTGCATCCACTCTGCTGCAAGCTTATCTCAAAATACATTGTGAACAGAACTGTTTTGGACTTGCAGATAATGCCTGTGTGTGTATGATAATGTAATGTCATTAAGCAATTCAATAAAACACAGGATATAAATTTGAACTTGAATGTGATAAGTGAGCTCAAAAACTGAGAGTACCTAAACATTTGGGGAGTTAGGAGCTGCACTTTCACGATTAGCATAGCTGGGGGAAGAAAAAAGAAGCAATGCTGAGTTCCAGCTGCCTGCAGTTCTGGAAAGCTATGCCATGTAACCTCTTCTGTACACTGATGATGCTACATTTGAAGACTACATTTTGTATGTTCTTATGGGAGGGCTGTTTCCATAGTGAGATGGTAGAACTCCTCTCTAATTCCAGTAAAGTATATTCTTGTCAGTTAATGCATTCTGCTGATGACAGTTGTTTCTCAGGTTAATAATTGCCTCCAGTATGTTATCGTACTCTTTATAAGTAACAATTGAGTATCTTAACAGCCTTTACCAGTCTGAGAGGTCAACTAGCCACTGTTTCCTAGACTGCTCATCATATGAGCTCTTTGTCCTGTGTTTTCCTTACTGTCCTTCTTTGAGTCTATTTGATTGCTTTCATTAGTTTTCTCAAATACAAGAGACTAGAACTGTGTGTGTGACTCCCAAGTGAAGTTTCAGTCATTTTTGTATAGAGAGATGAGTAATTTTTCTGTGCAGCATCATGTTTGGTTCATAGGCATCTCACAAGATATTTTGGCAAAATGGCCATTTTCCTTTGTTGCTGCTTCCAAATAATGACAGTCTGCCTTATTCTTGTGTGTGACAGATGGTGTCCTTTGATAGGCTGTATGAAGTGGGGTGAAATTTATATTAGGACAGTCATTTACTAACTGTCTGTAAACCTTACTTTTGACTAATCTACTGGCTTTAAGCACTGTTGGAATACTCTAGTACTCTCAAATGAACCTGTAGTCCAGTTCAGGTGAACTCCTTTAGTAATTCTACTCTAGTATTTTATGTACCATTTCAGGAAACCCATTTAATTTCTGTCAGCACCGATAGGTACAACTCGTATCTGACTGGCATCTCACTAGACTCTGTCTTGGATGTTTCCTTGTCTAAAATATACATTGCTTTACAAACAGGGGGGTATCCAACTAATCTGTCCTGTTCTGCATTTTGTGGAGAGGGCACTAAGGGTTGAGTAAAGACATGTATTAACTGGCACAGGTGTGTATCTGTGAGCCCAGCCACACACCCCTGAGCTAAAGAAGTGTGCAAGTAGGTACCTGATCCTTAACAGCTGTACCCTATGTGCTAACCATATGTGCTACCCCAGTAAAACTGATGTTTTTTCAGGGCAGATTCTTTAGGAGGGTATGTTTTGCACCCACCTTGGTGTCTGTGTCTAGACCCTGTTACAGTCAGTGGAGAGCTAGTCAAAACAGAGCAGTCTAGACAGCAAGAACTGGAAATATGACTCTTCCATTATTACATAGCTCTTTAAGTAGAAGTGGTCAAATTGGAGGGCATTTTATTGCTTATAGAATTTTGTAAATAAATTCAAGTTATTTAATAGTTTATTATAGGCCTGCAGCTTGTCCAGTTTGAGATTTGAGCTCTACTCTCAATATATAATACCGCAAACTGAACTATCCTCAGTCAATTTCTGCATCTCATTGCTTTTAGGAGAGTTCTCTGAAGTTAATAGACAGAAATGAAGTCTTAATATTGAGAAGAAACAACTATTTCTCTTGGCTTTATCAGTTTGTGTTTTGTCTCTAGCTTGTCTGTTTTATGTGCAGGCTCTGTAGTCTTAATCAGAGCTTAAAGTTGCAAATATTTTGTCACTAAAATACTCAGATATGTATCAGAATTTATTCACTAAAGGAATACTTCTCTTTGTTTGCCACTTTTTACAATTTTTAGGGGTTTTTGTGCAGTCTTTAAATCTTGACATTGACAACTATACGCAAAAGTAGACCCTGTCTCTAAAAGTAGCTGTTTGCATTGCATGCCATTATATCAACGAAGTGCTGTCCTCTGCTGTTTTTTTAAATCTGTGCAAAATGTCTCTTAATTTCACAATGGAGAGGATTCAGTCCAGAGTAATCATGGAGTAAGGCTTCCATAGGGTAGCAGAAGTGTATTTGGTATACTTTTTAGGATCAGTTGAAGGCAGTTAGGGAAAAAAATCTTCATGGTCTTCTCTGGTGGTCGTCATTAAAAAGGTTTTTTTTGGTGGGTTTGTTTGGGGGTTTTGTTTTGGTTTGG
The DNA here is from genome assembly GCA_013399225.1 of Rhipidura dahli. Taxonomy (NCBI): domain Eukaryota; kingdom Metazoa; phylum Chordata; class Aves; order Passeriformes; family Rhipiduridae; genus Rhipidura; species Rhipidura dahli. Next base: position 233,397 of record VXAC01003824.1, read on the forward strand.
TTTTTTTCCACATTCCCCTTTGCATTTGTATTTCTTAAAAGGAAGAAGTCTTTTCTGGAAGTTGCAAGTCAATCACAAGAAAGCGATTGGGAGTACATTACAGGATTGATATTGGTTATGGGATCAAATCTCCCCGCTGTGTCAGATGAGTGGTTTGTTTAGCCCAATCTGCTGCCCTTGACAACAGTAATTGGGCAGGCTCTTGAGGGAGAATGCAGGAGCCTGGCTACTTTTTGAAGTTCATTCTTTTTATGCTCCTACAGCACTCAAGGTCATTGGACTAGTAATACCAGAGGGTGCATTCCATCATAGTTTTGGAAAAGTTCAACTTTGAGACTCAGTGAATTAAGAATTAAAATGCTACAAAAAATCTATTACTTGCTTCAGTTTCTACTTGTTGCTAGCCAGATGTGAAAGGAGGAGGAGTTCAACTGTCAGAGAAATAAAGGTTTTAGGGGGATGGTACAGGACAAAAAATGACTTGTGTGCTGGGTCATAAGCACATGCTTGCAAAAACAGGGTTAAAGAGAAAAGGCAGAATATTGTTACTGAAATGGTTCCGTAACACCTTTGTCAGCTGTCTGTTAGGTACGTGACTAAGTGGTAAGTATATGAGTCAACTATGAAATATAAGCAAAGGTTGGCTTTTCTGGCCAACAGAGGTTGTGGTGCAAAAATTCTTACAGCCTGAACAGCTTTGTTGCAATGCTGTCAGAATAGGCTGTGAATGAACTACTGTAAGTTTTTAATCTGCACAGGCAGAAATATGGTAACTGAGTAAGTTCTTTTCAGACTTGAGTTTTGGTGGTAGGGTATGTTGCTGTTGTTTCTTAGGTGAATAATGAAGGAGGGACATCACCATCTTGCTGAACATTTATGCTGAACAGCCTCTTGCTCAAAAAGTCCTAAAGTTTTGGAATCTGAGAGGGTATGTTAGAGAATAATCTCTGTATGCAAGTCCTGTCCATACATTCGTTCCCTGACTATTCATTAATGTTCATTCACTGTCAGAAACAGGTTACCAATGTAGACAACCTTTTTACTTCAGCAAATGGGGACATGCTTCCAGTAGCTCGTTTTGGAGAGACTGGTTTCAGCCATGAACCATGATTAGGATTTCTGTTTTAAAGCAGAGACTGACTTTATTTGTTTCAAGAGGAGAAAATAGTATGTAAAAAAGCCCAAACCAAAACCACAACAAGCCTCAGAAACCCAAACAACAACCCCACAAGGTTTTGTTTATAATGAGTAATGCATGCAATTTTGAATGAATTAGTCATGCACATATAATACTGTTCTAGAAAATGCTCTAAAAATTTATTTCTTCAAAACCATCTTTAGTGTGAAATAAGATGTATCAGCCTATATGGGGTAGAAATTAGATGGTAACTTGTGTTTTTTCCAGTGCTTGTGCAACCTCCAGCAAAGGTTGCCTGTAAATTTGCCCATGTTTTCTGATACCCATATGTATTTCCATTACTGGAGAGTAACACTCCATATAGCCCTGAAAAAACAGTATGACTGAAAGACTTGTTTCACTTGGTAACTGGGAAAGTGGTTTCCAACTGGCTAATTCATTTTCAGAGTTAGCAAATACGTAAGCTTTGGAGGGATAGAAAGAATTTTGAATAGGGATTGAACTAGTAAAAATTCCTCATGAGTTTGTGTTTTCTGTTGGTATTTGGCAGTGAATTTTAGAAAACAATAAATTTTGCTGTTCCTGGAGGTTACATTTTGGAGAAAACTGCCACATTCTGGTCCTTGCTATATTCAGATTAGTGTTGATATTTAAGTATTAAATAGAACACTATTCAAATCTAATCCTGTCCCTCACTTGTGGAGAAATTTGGATGAAAGAATTTATTTGCTTCAGATGGGTGCAAGGGAAAAGGTAACCAGTGGTATTAATATCGTATTGAAATTAAAGCTCTTAGTTTAAAAATTACTCAGGAAGAAAATTTGGGTCTTCTCGTATGCCAGTAGGTGGCATTGTTGGTATGTAACCAGAAAATGCTTGTAAGGTATGTCTCTAGATCCTTTCACCACTTACACTTTAAAACAAGGTTTCACATTTTATAGGCTAATTATAGTTACATTTCACATTTGAAAAAATCAAGGTCAAATATGTAACATTTTAAGGTGTGTTTAGACTTATTTCAACACTGCCTTCCTATAAGATAGTTTTGTTCTTTTTATTCATAAGACAAAAAACTTGCAGTGAAATGCTGTTACTTTTACTTGCAAATTCATATTCCCTGATTTTTCACAGTGACTGGAATTGTTCCAGTGGAACAGAACTAGATAATCAATTTCAGAACCCATGAATTATGCTTCAGCCAATAGATACATGCTTGAAGTTGATTATAAAATGCATATGTATTACTGCATCTGAGGTAAATCCAGTTATTATTGTCTAAAGTCAATCTAAGGAAATAAAACTATTGCTGGAAGTAGAAATGGTATTTTGGAAAGTCTAAAAGTAAGCCCCAGTTTATTTCCACACATACTTGGAAAAACTGGCTTGTAATAGCTAAACTACTGCTAGTCATGTCTAAGGATGGTAAGAATCACATAGAAGTCAGAGTTGATGTAGGCAGTTAATGAGTACTACACACTGGGAGAGATGGATGTCTGTACAAAAGCTCCAGATTGCTCTATAGGCTTGTTTGTTGTCTTAACACAGTGGTGTGGCTTGTTCAGTAAGTACAGGTGCTTTTACTTGACTTGGCATGCAGCTGGAGACAGTCATCTGTGTGTTGTCACACAGATACCCTCAAAAAGAATTCAGTGTTTACTGAAAGTTAGCATATAACTAACTAATAAAATAACTTATCTGTGATGTTCGTGACAGAGACATTAACAACTTCAATGTCACAGGAGTGACATCTGAGGAATGAGCTCCCAGGTTGTAATTGTCACCTCTGTCATCTGACAAAACTTACATTTGTTAGATGCTGCATTGTGAGGGAACTGAGTTGCTTTTCTGTTGACTGCTCTCTTTTTCACAAGTAAAGAAAACATTAAGTCAGATTACTTCAGAAAATGGTACAGCATCTATAATGAAGGGGATTTCTGCTCCTGAGGCAAGGAATACCTCAGCCCACCCTCTCTAACCTGAATACCAAATTCAAAATCACTACTGTTTCGAGAACTGAAGCAGTCAGCTTTTTGGGAGATTTACTTCATTGTCTGCAGAGGGCACTCGTTTCTTTGATTTTAGATGTCCTGTGTCTTTTTTCTGTGTCATCCTAGGTTATTTAAAATGTTCTTAATTAACTGTATCACCTGTCCTTTAAACAGCCAAAATTCTGCAATGGGTTCTTTCATTTTGGTAAAACTCTTTGGTTTGTTTTTATATGCAAGCAAAGGTCCAGTTAACCAGTAGCACACAGAGCATTTACTTGTTTGTAGACAGATAAAGAAAAGGTTTTGTTAAAGAGTGCTGCTTCTTTTGATATGCAAGTTTTTTATGCCATTACTCCTTGATTCCACCTGCATAATCATCTTGTATTAGGAGGTATTCTGGAACATCATACTGATGAAGTTCTACTTCCCTTTAGGTTTAATGGTTGCTTATAAATTACTTTAAGTAGTTTTCCAAACATTTGGGACTGAGAATGTAACTAGTAGTAGTAGTAGTAGTAGTAGTAGTAGTAGTAGTAGTAATATCCTTCCCTATACATTGTTTTTTCTGCTTTACATGGCATTTTCCTGTGGTTCTCAAAGTCTTTAGGGGGAAAAAAAAAAGATGTGTCAGAACTAAAAGTATTAATAATTTGTTTTGAAAAGGAAGCAGAGTTGATGCCAGCAAAACTGTTTGCAGACTTGTGGTTTTAATTTTTACATGCTGTTATGTATGCTGTATGTTGTCTGCAAAGTACAGGTTTATTGGGATTGCAGTGACTGCTGAGTAACAGTAATTAAGAAATTAGTAGTAATATTTGTTTAAAAAACTGAGCTGTCAGTCACTTGCTGATCTAAATTGATACAATTACTTCTGCTTGAACTTAACAAAATCCCCCACATATTACAAGCTTTGGAAAATGCAGATGAGTATGAGAGAAGTGTTTGCATGTGAAGCAAATGAGAAAATAGAATGCACTTGGACAGAAACATTGAAAATATCCTTTTATAAAAAAATCTTTTTTTCTGTATAATTGAGCAATTATACTCTTTTGTATTTTGTATCATAGCTTTTATAAGTCAACTTTGACTTTGCTTTGAACTGTGAAGCTTCTGTTACTATTCTTTCACATACATTTATGTTTCCTTGCCAATCAGTTTGTGCTGTACAGAAAGATGAACCCTGTAGTTTCTGTGTAGAGCCAGGTTGGTTCAGTTGCATGAATTAACTCTGGCACAGTACCACAGGAAATATTAATGTAATTAAAAAATTTAAAGAAACATAGTGTGTGCTCTTCCCTTCATGTGGATGTTTTAGTTGCAAGATAGCTATTTCTGTTCAGAAAATTAAATTAATAATAACAGGAGGCTGGAGGTAGTCTAATAAACCCTACCTTAAAATTAGGGTCAGCTTTGACGCACAGAGCCTTCAGTTCTTGAATTTTGCTGTGTATCTCCAAGGAACCTCCTATGCAGCCTGTGCACTGCCTTTGGCATTTTTCCCTGCTTGGAATTTGCTGTGCAACAACTTGTGACCATTCCTTCTTTCCCTTTTGTTGTGTCCTGTCATCTCTGTAATTTCCATTTAATAGTTGAAGGCAGTGATTAGGCTTCTGCAAATAACACCCCTTGCTCCGTCTTAACCTTCTCTTCCAGAGGCTGCTCTCACCAAGCTCCCTGAGTTTCTCCTTGTGCAGGATATACTCCAGGCACACTGGTGTATTCCTGCTGCACTCTCTCTTGTTTGCCCATGCCTCTCTTGCACTGTGGGCCCCAAAACTGAACAGAGTCATCCAGGGACACAGTGTAAGGAGTGCTGAAAGGAAAGGGAGCAATCACTTACTGCTGTACTCGTCCAAATGCAGCCCAGGATGTGGTTAGGTCTTTGTTAGCATGGGGGAGCGCCTCTGGGTCACACACAGCTTATTGTCTGTCACCAGCAGTCACCAGGCCCCCTGGTGCTTTCCTGAGCATCTGCTTCCTAACCACTGACCCCGACCTCTGCACTTGGGTCAACTTAACATCGTCACAACATTTTTGTCTTTGTTGACTGTGTAAACTTTTAAAAAAAACCCAACATGACAGCATAAAGAATTACTTTATTTTTAAACATACCAGAATAATTAAGTCTCTTAAGTGCATCTGTAGAGGGTCTCATGGCAGTATTGTTCTTTATGAAATTGTCCTACTGAAGTAATACTTGGAAGCTGTCCTAGGAAAAAATTCATAATGTGAATGGGTAACACTCATTGTCAGAAAATTGTCTACCTTTGAAATCTTAAAGGAGCTAGCAGTGGTACTTCTATCCTTGTAACTCAGTATGTTAGTACCAGAAGGAAAGAGAGCCACATAGCCTGCACCAGTTTCTGAAGGGCTCAGATAACTGCAGGTGAGTAAGGTACACTTCTGCTAGGCAGCTCGGTTGAGCATATAACACAGAACCATTATAGTGCAGACAGATGTGATAATGGCCTTCAAAAGGGCTTTTCTAGAGGGAGGGTCAGCAGTTACGTCTTTTCAAAGTCATGCTTTCAAAGAGTCAGCAACCATGTGGATAAGGATTATCTAATCAGAGTGATGTCCTTGGATTTCTTAAAAATAATAAAAAAAATTTTATTTTCAAGGTCCTCAATCAGCCTGTTAAACTAGGGTGTGATACAATGGGATGGTCCTCCCATGGGTTAATAGTTGGTGAAAACTGCACTTGGTACAGTGAGTATCCCAAGTCAGCTATTAGCACTTAAGGAAGAGCTTGAAGTCATTGTAGGTTATAGTAATGAAAATGAGATATCAGTGTTCGGTGGGGAACAAGCACACTGAATTTTGAGAATTACTTGGAAAGGAGCAGGGAATAAAATAGAAAGTGAGCTAAATAAATAACATACGGCATTCCTTGATTGTGAATACTGTATGGATGCCTGTCACCTGCAGAAGAAAGGGTAGGACAATAGCAGATGGGGGCAGCAAGGACTATCAAAGGTAAGGGAAGATTGGTTAAAGCATGGTGCTCATAGTGCCAAGGCTGGGGGTTTGATCCCTGTATGGACCATTCACTCAAGAGTTGGAATTGATGATTCCTGTGGGTCCCTTCCAACTCAGAATATTCTGTGATTCTGGGAAGATGATCAAATAGATGAGGTGTCTTAACCTTGGAAAGCAGTTACAACTCCTGTTTTATACTGGAAATACAGTCTTCAGATTGCACTGGTTTTTTTGAAGCAATAAGGAGAAGTTTTAAAAAAAAGCCCTCCAGGAAGCTGAGAAGAAGCTGCATAAGCACTGCTAGCCAGGGTAGTTTATATTGGTTTATTGTATTCTGCAGAGAGGAAGAACAAGCACAATTCAGGTCATGATAGTGATGAATGTACTTGATGGCACAGGAAGGCATAACAGACTTATGCTACAAACTGGATAGCTGCTGACTTTCTGAAACAGCACTGGGAAGCTGGTTAATTGTGGAAGAAGGACATGCTGCTGCATCCTCTTTTGAAATAGATTGATCACTGAGAGTAGATTCTTATGTGAAGCTGTCCCTTTGACATGGTGTAGTAATAGCATCTGGGAAATACAAGCCTTCTGGAAAGCAAGGGCTTAAATAAGATTTGAATTGTTCTTAACTTCCTGTAGACTTCCTGAATGTGTAAAGAAGGATGATAGGCATCAAGAATCAATCACAGCCCTCCTGATACAACCCTTGTAAAAATGCTTATTTATTGCATCTGTATTGGGCAGTGGGAAAAAGAGAGAGGAGTGAGAGTTGTACCAAGTCTTTCTGACCCCATTGGCCCCTTTAAACGTGATCTCGGGGAAACAAGTGCTAAACCTGGCAACTACACCTGAAAGTTGATTTGGCAAAAAAAAAAGTCTTCAATATTTTAAGACTGATTTGTCTATTATTTTCTTACTGCAGTCAGTCTTTGTTGCTTCTTTTTTTTTTCTTTCCCTCCATTTTGTTGTTGGTTGGGGGGGGGTTGTTTTGAATTTGTGGGTTTGGGGTTCTTTCCTCTAAACTCTATCATGGAGCATCAAATTGCTGGTGGATACCTGGGTCATTATTTTTGATTTATCTTTTACATGGCTTAAGACTTGCTTTACCTACCAGTGCTGATTGAATATGGATTATGAACAGGGAGAGCACAACCTTTCCTTCAGGGCTGGTCTGCTGAGCTGCATGTATTTCTCTGAAATAATGGATTCTTGCAGATGTTTGTTCTTTAATTGCCTGCCTTCAGCTGGGAGGGGACACTTAGAGGAAAGTTTGAAATATTCTCTTGGAAAGGCCTTGTTCCAGCCAAATTTTGTCTCCTGTAGATCAGCGTGTCTCAGAAGGCTATGCCATCTGCTATGACATTGGGCATGTTTGTTGGGTGATACTGAAAAAGGTTTCAATAGCCAGAAAGGATGAGGGTAGAAGAAGAGAGGTTTATGCTTTTTGTCAAATGCTGGTTGCCTCTTTTACTGTGCTTTAAGAGAAGAAATAAAATACAAGGTATTAAAACGTATTCATATTATATCACTGACCTGTAAGGTTATATAGAAGAAAGTTTGAGAGAACATACTGTGAATCTTGATTTCTTTTTTTGCTTCAAATATGTAAATGCTTCATTTCTATTGAGACTGCATGTTTCAAGGCTAGTTGCCATTAATATGCACTGGTAGTATAGATGGGACTATTTGCTAAAATAATACAATGTGCTGACCTGAAGCTCTCTACTTGTATTTGTTTCAGGGGTTGTTTCTCTGTTGGCTGTTCATCCTTCTACAGTAAATACGATTGGAAAACAGCTCCTGCCAAAAACATTCGGACAGTCTAATGTCAACATTGCACAACAAGTGGTAAGGAGACTTTGTTGGGGCTTTTTTTTAATTGTTTCTTTGTGGGGCGTGTGCTTTTTTGGGTTGTTGGGGGAATTTTTTTGTTTGTGAGGTTTTTTTTTGTTTATTTGTTTAATTTCTTTTTTTTGTCTTTTTTTATTACTTGTACTGTTGTTTACACATACTGCAAATCTGGCAGTAGCCCGTTAGTCTGTATCACTTGTCATGGGCAGATAATCTAAGTTTGTTTCTAATTTTGATAGGGTTACATTAAAAAAAATGTGTATTGCCTAAAGAATGTCAAAGATGACTGAAATCAACATTGTTACCTCACTATTCAGGTGGCTTTATCTTTTGTTAGTCTTGCCATTTAAAGTCAGTGTCTCTTTCAGATTCTGCTTTGAAATCTGGCACAGGAAAATGTAAATGAAGTCCATAAACACATTTTTATGGAGATTTGAGTTAGGTGGAACAAAATTGAAAACAGAACAATATTTTACTGCTTAATTTAAATATTCTTTTGCAGAAATAATTATTTTAAGCACTGTGTGAGATATATGAAATTAGATGTTTCAAAGAATCTTATAATGCAATAGATAATACATAGGTTATACTAATTCTTGCAGTAATCAAAATTAAAATTTGGTGATCTGAGTAGAATTGGTCTCAATCTTCTGGAAAGCAACTGTAACATACAAACACGTGAACTAGAATGTCTTATATTTGGGTTTCTTCTTGATAGGAAAGCTGTTTCCTATCTGCCTTTCCCATCTCTTAAGTTGGGTCTAAGGAGAGTTCTATAATTGAGGCTGCCTGAATCTATAAACTGTACCCCTTCACCTGTACAAATGTAGTGCAGGTCATTCACTGTGCTGTACTTCCAGCAGCAGTGGTGACTTAACTACTTATTGTAGCCACTTGGAAGTGAATTTAAATGAATGAAATTCCTCTTTCAGTAGGAGGTGTTTTATCAATAAATTCCATTAAAAATGAACTCAGAGTAGTTAGGCATCTTTTAATTTAAAATGAGTAATCAGCAGTAGAAGAGTGCTGTATTTATAGATCATAAGCCATACTGACACAACAGTGGTCCTTTCTGGGCATTATTGTGAGACTGTGTACATATTTGGGTTAAATGTTGAAATTTAATTGTTCTTTCAGGTGGCCGGCAAAATCTTTTCTTAAAAGTATCAAAACCAGGGGATAACAATGCACACTTCATTTCTTCCTTGGTAGTGTTGAGTATTTCAGGACACTCCTGAGTGCAGCAGAGGTCCAGGATTTGCTGTTGTCAGTTTGCTTTTTCCTCCTGCTGTAATTCCTCTCCTCCTCACCCCCTGCCCCCGTACTGGACTGGCTTTCATCTTATTGCAGAGTGATCCAAATTCTACATGTGGTACCATGGTGGGACTGCTCTTGGAATTTGTAAGCTAGGGAATTAGAGAGCAGGACTCTCTGCAAGCAAGGTGTTAAATCATCTCTTGCAGTCTTCTGTCACTGCATCCTAGGGAATAGAAACTAGCTAACAGCTTTCCTCGGTTCTCCGTATTGGCTACTTACTTGAATAGCACACGGGGGGTTTTCACACTCTTTGGAGACATTTGGTGAGCCAGACCAGTTGGTATCAGTACTGATAGTATTTTTTTTTTCATGGGAAGAAAGTGAGTGTGTTCATATGTGTCCTGTGCCAGCATTCCCCACGCTCAATTCCATTTCCTACAATCAGAAATTTTGTTTATAAAAAGCAATAAAGGAGATTATTTGACTTTCCATAAGAGACAGAAAGTCTTAAAGTATGGTACAAAGCTGCTAGGAAGGAATACCTAAGATATTCTAGGTATCAGAAGTGCATGTAATAAATGTATTTATTATCTAAAATAAATAAAGTGGATGTAAATACATGTTAACTGCTCAGAGAGGTGGCATAATATGAAGAGAATATTTGGGAAAAAAATACAGCTGTTTGTCTTTCCAGGCAGCTGAAATCACGGACCTCTAACAGTCACTAGACTCCCTTTGGTAGTGTTTATGTAAATTTCACACATGAAATGTTTCATTTTCAGTTTCTATATTTTACTTTTGTTGAAGCTAAACCACTGAAGCTGGCCCAAGGAAGAAAAATTAGGTTTTGCTGCTCAGACAGAATGTAGCTTCAGGAAAATATGACAAGCTTGTGGGTGGTTATGGGTTTAGGTTCGTTTGCTTTTTTGTTCCATTTACCTGATGTCAGGGATGCAACCAGCTGTTTCCACTGGGAGATAAATGTACTCCAAAAAAGTAGGTATATCTTTCTACAAAAGAGTAATCTGTATGGTATGGGTTTTTCTTCCCTAAATCCATATCCTCTAGAAAGTTACATTTAAAACAATTTAGAGATATAAAACATCAGCTGCAAAAGTGGATGTTTTGTTTATCTAGCTTCAGAGGTTAGGAGGGCACAATTTTATGTGCTAGTGTATGTATTACAGCTTAAGATCAAATGAACACATCTTCAGGACCATTCACCTGGAGGCTGGAAGACTGTAATTAGCCAAGTGTGTGCTCTTAACATGTTTGCAATGGAATGGTTTTGCCTAATTTGATGTCACTCACTGCAGTGATGAGGATAGTTTACCCTTATTCTTTCTCACCTCTAATGTAGTGGTTTTGACTCTAGTGATAGAGGCTGGCACCAAGAGAGAGGCTTCTTGCAACAGCTCTGCATTTTCTGTCTGGTTTTATGGACTTTCAGGTCGTGTTCATATTTTAACTGTAATTTACTGCAGCATCCCTATACATCATTTGGTAGGGTTGGGGGTGTTTTTTCCCTCCTTTTTTCCTGCCATTTTCCCTCTCATGGAGGGAGAGAGTGTGTATGTGTTTTGATCTTTGAAAAGTGTTAAGAAATCCAGCAAGCATGAAAATCTCATTTAAGGAGGTTAAAATAGAAATGCTCATAAGGGAGTGCTCTAACTATATTAACCACAATCTGAAGTTTTTTATGCTAGTGTGTATAAATTAGCTGCATCTAAGAGAAGTATGTAGAGAAAAGTGCTAGTGTTTGGATAACGTATCATTTCAGTTGTGTTGCTTGAATGTCTTGGAGTTCTTACCATTTTCCAAATTATTGTGTCTTTGCTGTAGGTTATCGGTACCCCTCAGAGACCTTCAGCCCAAAATACTATCCTGGTAGGAAGCCCACATACACCTAACACACATTTTGCATCACAGAACCAGACTGGAGATTCTTCACCGTGGTCTGCTGGGTGAGCAAAATGAAAGCTAGAAAGGGTTAATAAATTGTTGGAACTTCTGTTTTAGATGTTGTGATAGTGTATGTACTCCACGGGGTGGTAGCAGTGTGGGAAAGTCTGTTTACCTTTTCATCAAGAGCACTTCACCACTGAAGTCTGTTGTACTAAAATAGGGAGTAGTCACACAATGATGAGTACCTCTTCGTTTCTTGTAAAAGAATGCAGAATATCTTCTGTAAACTCTGGTAGATATTCTAACATTACTAACATTTAGAGAATTTAGCTCCTAAAAGGACACAGGAGTTTGCTGACTTCATTCTGTGATTTCCCTTATGCTGGTGTACTTTCAGAAAAATACAGTCTATTTCTGATTGAATAAGGGTTTCCCAGAGTATAATTTGAAACAAGAATGTAATCCTTCTTGGAAAAAAGGATTAAATACAAGGAATGCATTCTTTTGGTGTGGTTCTTTCATGCAAGCTTGTTTTAAGAGCATCTTGTTAAATGTAGACTAAATTTATTATCAGTGGTCTGTTCCACATAAATAGATTTCTGCTTTGGAATTATACAGTGAAATGAGATGTAAAAATTTCCTTGCTGAAACTAATTTTGTTGATACTTGTGTTTTTCCTCTAGTTACAAGGAACTTTTGATTTAAAAAACTTTGCAAAGCAGAAAACTTTGTTATACTGCTTGTATCTTGTAACTTTTCAAGTTTTAAGAGCGATTTCATATACTGTATAACTTCAAATCTGTGTTATAGTAATAGTGTAATGTTTAGTGAGTTCAAACAATACCGGACTTTATCTGTTCAGTCAGTATCAGTATCCAATTGCATAGAAAATGCTCAGTCTATGTGCTACTTTAAATTAAAAATAAATTTTTTTTAAAAGGACAACAGAGTTCTCTCCTCTGATTCAGTTTTCATGTTTTAGTATTTATCTCCTTATCTGTTCTTGTCTTGAAGTTTGGAAGGTTTTCTTCAAGGAATATCCCTATTGTTAATTTATTGTTTGTTACTGGAAACATTTCAGGCCAGGTTGGATAGAGCTTTGGGCAACCTCATCGAGTTGAAGATACCCTGGCTCAGTGCAGGGGGGTTGGACTAGATGACCTTTAAAGATCCCTTCCAACCCAAACTATACTATGATTTTGTGATTCTACTGGAGCTAGCAAAGTTGGCAAAAGAATAAATTTGTATTGTGGTTCATCATCAAGATACTAGAATTGTTTATAAATACTGTAAATTGTAGGGGAAAAATGTAGGAGAGAATGTTGGGAAGGGATAAGAAGCAGAAGAAAAGGGAAGGCTTGGGTTTTTTACAGCAGTGTGCCTGTATTTGAAAAAGAGACATCAAATATTCCAAAGTTCAAATCTTCTTAAAATATATATTATACGTATATCTAGGAAGCGGAACAAAAAAGGCGAGAAGAATGGCAAGGGTTTACGTCATTTCTCTATGAAGGTTTGTGAGAAGGTACAAAGAAAAGGAACCACCTCATACAATGAGGTGGCAGACGAGTTGGTTGCAGAATTCACTACCACTGATAATCACATTTCACCAAATGAATCAGTAAGTATATGGGAAGTCAATTACATGTGAACTGAATGGGGGAAGAGAAATTTCTTTTGAGATTTTTGTGTTTTTCCTACTGCTAAATGAAACAGTTCAGACATTATCTGAGTTTACCCATTTGCTGTAATATGTTTATTTTCTAATATTTTTGACACAGGTATATTTTTGATTAATTCACTTTGTCTACAGCAGGCTTACGACCAGAAGAATATTAGACGACGTGTCTATGATGCCTTAAATGTCCTTATGGCCATGAACATTATCTCTAAGGAGAAGAAGGAAATCAAATGGATTGGTCTACCTACTAACTCGGCTCAGGAATGTCAGAATTTGGAGGTATATGCATATGGAAATTCACAATGGCTTTGTGTTTGAGTAAATGTTTACAGCTTTAATATGTTCTGATACAATTTGTGCCTATAATCTTCTGAGACAGCAACATAGAATAGTATGGTCCTTTTAGACTGTTTTTATTCTATTTGTATGTACTGAACAAAAACTCCTCAACATCCAGATTGTTCAACTGTGTCTTTGTTTGATTCTTCTATGTCAAATACAGTTTTTACATGTGGAATGGTTCTGAGTGGAAGGTAGTCAAGGATTAATTTGTATTTCCAACATTGCAGTAGTGGTGCTTAGGAGTCAGGAAGGTTTGTTTTCTCCAGATCCAAACAGATCTGTGATGATAGATACTGCGTGTAGGTCAGTGCATACAGGCATCTCCACTGCTGCAGGTCTTTGCTTTTTGTGACAATTCTCTTAGGTGAATATGCCAGACTTTCTTATTGCATGTCTTGGAGGAAGAAGTGAAATGCTTTATACTGAAAGAGATTCATAAGTTCTGACAGGATTTTTTTACTATCGTGAGATTTGCAGATTAATAGAGTTACTAAGGTTTATTGAAGTAAATTCACTTAATGAGAACAGAATGAGATTTTGTATTTATTCTTAATAAGTCACAATTTCCTTCAGCAGGACTAAAAAAAATCATTGTAGAAGCTGCCAAAGTGAGGGGGAAAATGGAACAAAAGTGTTCTGGAGCCTTATCTACAAAGGGATAATTCTGATTTTTGTTTGATACTGATAACTGATTTTTCATTTAATACTGTAATTGGTGTGTAGATAAAGTAAATACAGGGTGTCTGGTCATAAATGGAGATTTATTTGAATATCATCCCAAGTGAGAAATATTAGTTAAGAGAGTGATAATTGGGGCATAATTAATAGAGTGAGTATGGAAGGTGAACTGGCTCCTGTGTGCAGAACAGTGAACCAGCTAACTGGAGGAATTTTAGAAGGAATTTTAGATCTCCTTGGACCTGTCTCACAAAGTATGGCATTGGCAGCAATGTTGGAGCAAAAGAAAAAAAAGGAAGTGTGGCTCATCCAGCTGGATTTGATGTCATGACTCATAATGTCCTAAAGAAGAGTAGAATAATATTAGTACTGAAGTAAAAAAAGCAATTTAGAATGTAATAATGCACAGTGAAGGTTCATGCATTTAAGATGGGAACAGTGATATCTTGCAATTAAAAGAAAGTGAGAACTTGTTAATTGGCTGTCACAAAAGGAGGAAAGAGTTCTGTTAACCATTGAATAATTAAGCCATGAGTGTAATACAGTGACTTTCTGAAGGCAAATGATTAATTTGTAAAACTGTCACACCTAATAAAGTTTATTTTGCTATTCTGTCTGATACTGTTTAGCTTCACCCTTAACACTGTTGAAAATCAAGCCAAATAGTTGATAAGGAACATAGGAGTTTAAGGGCTTCCTCATTGACTATTTATTTTTAAAAGTATTCTTAAACCTGGTTTTTGTGTGTAAATTAGAATATTAGATTTGGTAAAATATGTCCTGCTAATGCGAAAACAGAGGGTGTGGGGCAATTCATAAGGTTTGTGTCTTTAAGTAGCCTGTAAGGCAGTGTAGTTTACTTGTACACGATAAAACTCACTGAGACAGCTTTTTATGTTTTTTGGAGAGAGGCAGTTATTTGGCTTGTTTCCTAATGTTGAATTGTAAGACTTGATCCTATCCTTTAAATTTTTTTTTTTTTTAGTATAGCATCGTGCCCCTTTGCATCTTTTGTTTTTTCAACTGTGTACACTTGGGGGTAGGGGAGTGTTTGTTTTTTATCAAAACCAAACTGAAAACTGCATTCATGTGAATTTTTGAGTCATTTCCTTGCTAGTTGCACATTTTAAGGATCTAAAAAAATAACAGGGCCAGCAATCTGTCTATTCAAGATCTTGGCTGACAGTAGCAGTTACCTAGGAAGGAGGAAGAGTAGGACCTGGGGAACGAGAGGCCAGTCAGCCTCACATTCCCTGGAAATCTGATGGAATGATCCATCCTGGGAGGCTGTCTGTAAGTATGTGGAAGTCAAGAAAGTGGTCAGGAGTAGTCAGCATGGAGTCACCAAAGGCAAATTGTGTTTAACCAACCTGATTGCCTTCTGTGATGGGATAACAGACTGGGTAGAGGAGGGGAGAGCAGTGGATGGTGTCTACCTGGGCTTCAGCAAGGATTTTGACACTGTCTCCCACTATTATCCTGCCAGGCAAACTCAGGGAGTGTGGTCTGGATGAGTGGATAGTGAGGAGGATTGAGAACTGGATGAATGACAGTGTCAGAGGGTTGTGATTGGTGGCACGGATTCTGCTTGGAGACCTGTAACTGGTGTCCCCCATGGGTCAGTGCTGGGTCCAGAACTGTTTAAATTACGCATCAGTGACTTGGATGAAGGGACAGATGCCTCCTCAGCAAGTTCACTGACAACACCAAGCTGGGAGGAGTGGCTGAGACCCCGGAGTGCTGTACACAGTCCTTCAGAAGGACTGTGGCATGTTGGAGAGAAGGGCAGAGAAGAAATGTATGAAATTCAGCAAAGGCAAATGCAGGGTCCAGCATCTGGGGAAGAACAGCCCCCTGCACCTGTACAGGCTGGGGGCAACCTGTTGGGAAGCAGCTCTGGGGAAGGACCTGGGGGTCCTGGTGGACAACAAGCTGTCCATGAGCCAGCAGTGTTCTTGTGGCTGAGAAGGCCAATGGTGTCCTGGTGTGCATCAGAAAGAGTGTTGCCAGGAGGTCAAGGGGGGTGATCCTGCCCCTCTGCTCAGCCCTGGTGAGGCACATCCGGAGTGCTGAGAGGGGAGCTCATCACTCTATCAGTATCTGACAGGGGGTGACAGAGGATGGATCCAAGCACTTCTCAGTGTGGTGCCAAGCAATGGGACAAGAGGCGACAGGCAGAAGCTGATGCACAGGAAGTTCCACCTGAACATGAGGAAGAGCTTCTTTACGATGTGGGTGACTGAGCACTGGAACAGGTTGCCCAGAGAGATTCTGGACACTCCTTCCCTGGAGATGTTCAAAAGTCATTTGGACACAATCCTGTGTTATGTGCTCTGGGGGACACTCCATGAGCAGGGAGGTTGGAATAGATAACACCAGTAGTCCCTTCCAACCCTATTTATATTCTGTGAGTGATGAGAGAAGGTATTTAGTGATGTTTTCTTTTGTAACTTTGTGGTTCAGGCATAATTGAAGCAGAAACATTATCTTTCTATTTAATAGCCCTCAATATTTCTTCCACAAATCTTTACTCTTTTTTCAGTGTTTGCTTTTAATACTGGGTTGTTTGTGGCAGTGAGTCTCAGAAGAAGCATGAGAAGCTTCTTGAGAAATACCTTGTGTTTGGTTTTGAATATACTATATTTAGTTGATATCTGCTGAGTATTTTTTTTAATTGGAAGTGATGGTGACCTAGTCATTCCTTATTCACTTTCTCTATCCTGTTAATTGTTTTGTAGGGATCTCTCACATTCTCCCCCATTATTTCATTCTCCTTTCAGTAGAATCCTAATTTATTCATTATTCTTTTGCATGGAGTCTGTTCTGTATCACTTATGATCCTGACTGCTCTTTCATTTGCTTGTCTTGAAAAAGGACCATGAGACCTACAGAAATCAAGATGTAAACATTCTGCTTCATAGAGTAATGTAGTGATTATTTCTGTTTGCTTCTCTGTTTCTTGCCTAATAATTCAAATTTTTGGCTATCGTGGTATACTGAGCTGATGGATTTTGCAGATACTGTAGTTAAAGACCTCTACTGAATGTCATTTTATTTCTAAAGTATGCATGGATTAGACTGTTTTCTCACACTTATCACACTATATTTACCAGAAATAATTTAGATGATGTAATCACTAAGTGCTTCAAGACACTTTGAGTTTCCTTTATGACAAACTCTCTTTTTACTATGCCAGGTAACCCAGCATTGCCAGCAGATTGTCACCTTGTCACCTTAATCTGCTTGTCTGTAGTTTGAGTCAGTGTGTCAGTTAAGTCACTGTGGGAATCTGCTGGGGAGCTTCTTCCACTGAGAAAGCTGTGTATTTCCTAGCTTTTTGTCTCTTACCTTTTTTGTTGTTATTTAGTACATATTAATTACTGTGAGACCTTAACCTTGGGCTCCATAACAGCTTCATGTCCTTAAGCATCTTTGATGGCTTTTCTGCAATGCCTCCAATATCAATAGGTTCTACATCAAGTAGATCTTTCTTGTCTACCTTTGCCTCTTTGAAAGAATTCCAATAACCCCTTGAGGCATAACTTGTGTTTGCAAAGGTGTTTTGGTCATCTTCACAGGCTGTTGTATTTTATTCCCCAGGGTTCTAACTCTGCTTTTTGATAGTTTTTATAAGTAGTACTGATGTGTCTTGATAGTTAAGTCTCTAAATTATGATTGATTGATATGGTATCTCGTGCTTCCAATCCTCTGATATTGAAATGATTTTAAATGGAAAAAATGCTGGCATAAAATGCTGCTTAAAACCAACAAGCTGACCAGTTCTTTTTTTCTGTCTTAAGGTGGAGAAACAGAGAAGAATTGAAAGAATAAAGCAAAAACAGTCTCAACTACAAGAACTCATTCTACAGGTACAGTCAAGGTACTCTTGTCTATAGGGCAAGGTAACTTATATCTGTATTCCTCTTTTTTTATCCAAGTCTGAGGGATGGGAAACTTCTAGGAAGACTAGAGGTGAATTTCAGGATAAAGGTGTATGCAGTTTTTATTTAATGCTATAGTTTAGCTGGGACCATGCTGTTGGCCATTGCTATTGGGGAAGGAATCAACTTTCCATCAGTTAGGATGAATTTGTTTGGAGTTTCAAATATGTCTGAACATGGTTTGTGCTGACAGGAGCAGTATTTCATAGTGTACCCTCTGAATTTTCCAGTTTGGTTCCTGTATGTAAAATTTTCTTCAGTGTTAGCTTCTGTAGGTAAAATGATGTGACTGGAGAGGTTGTCTGCCATGAGGCCCTGCATTGTGCCTCTCTGGAGACTCACTGCCCCTGGCGTGTGAGTGCCTTGACTGCTGTGAAACAGTGGCTGAACTCCTTCCCAGATTTCCCCTACTACACTGGGGGAAGCAGTAGTCCATTTCCCAAGTCACTGTGCTCCTGGTCCACTGAAATGTGTCCCTTGGTAGCTGCATTACCTACACAGTAGGAATGAGAATCTCAGGGATGTAGAAAGTACAGACAGCTGTGGGACAGCTGCCTGATTTTTATCAGTCTCTGTGTTGGCTTTGGATTCTGGTCTTAATTCTTGTTTATTTCATTTGATTTCATAACCATAAAAATACTTTTGCTTTGTTCAGTAGCTTACTGTAAGATTTATAACTTGAGTTCCAATGGTTTTTAATTACTCGAATTGTTAATTATTAAAATGGGAATATTCCATTGTAAGAAACAATTTTGGTAAGATGTTAAAGTCACTAGTCTTAAATGGGTAATTCAGAAACCTAATGCCAGACATTCAAATCCCAAACATTAACTTTTTTAACATATAATTCATTTCAATATTAATATTCGGGTATATTTGTGTATTTTTTTAAGTGCAGTAGCTAGTAGGGAGGAGTAAATGAAGAGGAAATAGGATGCTATATGATTTTTTTTTTTTTTTCAATCATTTTATCTCCATTTTGTCAGGAATCTGTCCAAGGAACGGTCCTTATGTAGTTAGTAGAACGTGCATTTTTTTTCTCAGTAAAGTTTTACTGTATAGTCTTTTTTAATACTAATGATGAGTGACTCTTCTTGCATCTTAGCATGCAGGAATATGGTAAACACCCTCTGTCCTTTTCTGCGCTTACTTGCTGCAACCATTGCTGGAATTCTCCATCTGAGGGATTTTTGTTAATGTGATCCTAAAAGCTTCATTCATACTTTGATATCACTGTTGCTTTTTCTAGCAAATTGCCTTTAAGAACCTCGTCCAGCGAAACCGTCAAGCAGAGCAGCAGGCAAACCGACCTCCACCTTCCAATTCTGTCATCCATTTGCCATTTATTATTGTGAACACCAGCAAGAAAACAGTGATTGACTGCAGTATTTCCAATGACAAGTAAGCTAACAAAGTTTTCCATCTGGCTTTTGGAGGAGCTCTGAGTTCATGTAATTAAATGTTCATGTAGATTTGTTAAAAATTAAACACAAACTTAATTCATTTGTGCCTTTTGTAAAGTGAGAACATGTATTTCAGAAAACTGCTTTTTAATAAATAGACTAATTGATTCACATTTGATAACTTATTTAAGACTTGCTATCAAGAGATATTAGGCATCTCTCTTGACATTTTATGTCATACCTAACTAAGTAGTGTTTTCCTTTGGCTTTAACACCATGCAATTCAGCTGGTAGAATTGTTCTCGCTTTCAGGACTGCTGTTCTCCACTTTTGGTTCAAAAAGTTCTATTTTTCATCAGCTAAATAAAAACTGAATGTAAGCAGTCAAGATCAAATACATAATTCTTGAAAAATTTGATTGCTTAATGTGATGTGTCACTAACACACTTAACACTGTGTGTAAAGCTTTAGAAATGCTGCAGTTCCTGAAAATGGAAAGGTAGATAAAGTTACTGAAGCTAATTGAGACATTTTTCATCTCCAGGTTTGAATATCTATTTAATTTTGACAATACTTTTGAAATTCATGATGATATAGAAGTACTAAAACGAATGGGAATGGCTTGCGGGCTAGAATCTGGAAGCTGTTCAGCAGAGGACCTAAAAATTGCAAGGAGTTTGGTTCCTAAAGCTCTGGAACCATATGTGACAGGTTAGTTACTCCGAAAAGAGTTGGTTTGTTTCCTCCTTAATATAGGACTCTAAGAAAAAACATGAGAATACCTTAGATCAGTTAATTTCTAGTGGTTTGTGGTAAAGATTTCTGTCAAGTTTTCAAATTTATCTGGTTTTTAGTGTACCCTAGGGAGCAACTGACATAGTGACTGATAAAGAATGGACTGTTGCTCTTTGCAAAATATTGTGTGGCATTATGCCACACAAGTACATATTTGCAGGGTCTAATTCCTTTAAGAGGACAGTATTTATGCTTGATTCACTTGCAAAGGCAAAAGGTAGTAAGTGCAAGCATATGATGAATACTGAAATCATCTGTCTGGTTCACTTCTAAATAAATGTGTTTTTTAAACGTATTTTGAAATTTTGTCTTTGCATTAGCCTTTTTAAAAATTATGCTATTTTGGATATAGTACATCAATATGTTTTGTTGTTTGGGCTGCAAGTCCTTTTCTGGACTTTAAAAGGATTAAGCATTCCCACTGAATTAGATGGTTGTGTTTGGAATTATTCCTGAAGGGCATGTTGTTTGTTTTACAGAAATGGCTCAGGGATCAATCAGCAGTGTATATGTCACATCTTCATCAGGTTCTGCATCAAACGGCACAAGATTTTCAGCCAGGTGAGATGAGATTTTCAATTCATTTTTAAAATCTGTGGTCATCAAAGAAACTTGGATATTAAATGCTTCATGAAACAAGTTCTGTTTTGATTAAGTGTGCTATGGATATGCAGTTTAAGTTTATTCTCAGGCATCACTTCTGTGGTGGTTCTTTGCAGTGTCATTAAAGAAATCCTTTCCTATGCAGCGGAAAGGTGTTAGACTGGTGTTAATCTTGAATGTGTTATTTGTTTCTTTGTTTGGGGTTTTTTTCTAGGTTAGAGTTTGTGACAAGAAAACAGATACTTCTCTAAAGATACAATATTGGAAAGATTACTCCTTGGTCATTATTGTCTAACTTTTAAAAGGTTTTGGTCTTTGGGTTTCAAACATGAATCAGAAGCTGGTAGCGTGAGAAACCATAACTGGTATTTAACTTTGTTACTCGCTACTTTCTTATTGCTGTATTAATCATAAAAAATGTCCTTCTGTGAGCTCCACAAGGTTGTAAAATGCATCAAATACTCAGTAGTTGGATTCTGTGATCTCTGAGGTCTTTTCTAACCTAATTGATTCTATGATCTTTGAAATGTTTGACATTCTTAACAAATGCTTAAATTAAGTTCTGCATGTTTTGTGCAAGGGAACTGAAGCTTGAGTGAGAATTCTGCCAAAATATCTTTAGAGACGCTGAACAGTACCTAAAATCTACTGTTTTCACTAAGTTTCCTTCTGTGGTAATGAGCATGGTGTAGTGAAAAAGAGCCCCATGTGCATTTAAGACTTTGAAATTTGAATAGGCCACTGTTAACCAGAGACCAGTAAAAAACCAGAGGCTGAGTGGGGTTCATTATCTTGGTGAGAGCACAAGAACTTCTACCATTTCCATTTCTTAGGAATTTGGAAAAGGGGAGTGACAAATTGTGTTTAATTGTTGGACATACATGAATATTCATGGCAACAGCCATGAACATTCATGGCAAAACAAGTTGTGCTGCCAAGGCAAATAAAGGCTGTACGTTTATTTACAAGGTCTCTAAAGAAAGTCTGCAGAAGACTGAAGATGCTGCTACCAATACCTTCATCCCAGTTTCTTTGTCTTACTTAGCAGGATACTCAGGTTATGAAATTCAATTGTATTTTTATCAAACAGAGAGGAGAATGGATTTTTGGTTTGTATTTTCAAAGTTTACAGAAACACATGAATAATCTCTTTTTTGTTGTTTTTTTCTTTGCTTTTGAAACTGCTTTTGCAGATAATTATGGCAGACCTGTTCTAAGTCATCTGACTACAGCTAGACAGATATCTCTGTATCTTGCTGCTGAATAAGTGTGCAGAGCAGCAGGAATTCTTGAAAGTATCTTACTCAATATGTTTTTCCTGTGTAGGGTGTACCCCTGCAATTTCATTCTGTGTGATGATAGACCACTGAATTGGCTCCATACAGCAACAAGTGTGCATGATTGAATATGTGCATTAGTTGGATTAGCATTTAAAAAATTACTAGCAAACATATTTTTGAAAGCATTTTGTTAATGATGAATGTCTTTCAAGGGAGATACTATTTTTGGGATTTTTAAAAAAAATGTTTGGTCAAGAATTTGTGGCCAAGTTTAATAATTTATCAAACTATTTGGAAAGTCAGCTATTAAATAGATTGGCAAAATAGCAAGTAATATTGGAGGCAGGAATTTTCTTACTCTATTAAAATAAAATACTGCACAATGAGAAGAAAATAGTTTCAAATTAAAAACACAGCACGTGACAGTTTGCTATGTCATATCAAGGAGTTAAGGAAAAGCTATTAATTCCTTAATTTTCCAGGTCTTTGAATCAAGATTAGTGATTCTGAAAGACATGATTCAGCTGGAAGTGTCCAGGGCTACATAAAAATACTAAAGAGCTTAGCTGTGTAACCTTAACACTGAATGTACTGTAGAAGAAACCTGAAAAACATATTTATAAAGTGCTTGTGAAAAGGTTTAATCTTTATATTAAACCTAAAGGAAGAAACTGAGTAAGAACCACTTCAAAATTCCTTGAGAGTAATTTGCTTTTTGGAGACACCTTGGACATACATTAAAGACAGTTTATAAAGTGGCAGTGGCAGATTCACTGAAGGAATGGACTAGATACAGGAGAGATCATTAAGCAATGCCAACTGCCTTTTTTTTTTATATTTCAGTGACTTTTCCAACGGTGGAGATGGGATGTTGGCTACAAGTTCCAATGGATCTCAGTACAGTGGCTCCAGAGTTGAAACACCAGTTTCTTATGTTGGGGATGACGATGATGATGACGATGATTTTAATGAAAATGATGATGACGACTGATGCCCTTTGCTTGTAGACTATTTTTTGTTAAAATTCAGCAGGCTTCAGGAATAAATTGTTCTAGGGAGAAGTGTCTCAAATTACTTTGCCCCATCCCCCAAGGAGAATATTGGTAAGCAGTTCTGAGTTTAGAAATTGCACCTCTGATAAGCAAACAAGGATTGTTTTATGTAGGATATTTTTAAATGTGGTGTGGATGTGTGTTTTTGATACCAGTGTGTTAATGCAGAGCCTTTATTTACTCTTGTTTTAGGGGTTTTTGGTTTGTTGGTTGTTTTTTGTTTGGTATTTCTTTTTTACTTGAAGGAAAATGAATTTTGCCCCAAATGTTCTTTCAAAGTTTGCTAAAGAAAATGTAGACACATCATTGAGAAATAAAATACTATCCTTCTGTGGAAAATGAATACACTGAATGGCAATTTATTTGGAGTGTATTTTGATTATGCCACTTTTTGAGGGATAGTGAGCTAATGTAGTAGTGTTTTTTTGTTAATCATGCAGTGTCCAAAGAACCAAACAAGAAAGATACGTCCTACTTTTTTACATGTTAAATTCCAGGAATGTTGTTATGAACTTATTTTCCCTTAAATTATATCTAACATTATGATTCCATCAAGTTTATATACTTTTCACTGTATGTTGGGACATACGAATTACAAAGTTTTTGGCAAATGTTTACTGCCAGTTGGTGCAGCTATATAAAATGTCTTGAAGGTTTGGAATGATTTATTGCTTATGGTAAAATTTGCCTGATTTCTTACAGGCAGTCTTTGGAAACTTTTTATTATATAGTTGTTTACATACTTATAAGTCTATCATATAAAGACATGTACTGAAACAAATGTTTGTATTTGTTTCATAAGCATCTTCCTGTAATCTATTATAAAGTTGAAATTAAATATAGAGAATGTTTTAAGTTTTTTAACTCAAAATTTGTCAATCATTTTTAATAGTTCATTTTTATAAAAGGAATTTCAGGGCAGGTGGTAGTCTTTTTAAATTTATTCACAAACAATTAACTGCACAAATACTGTCAGCTGCCTATTCTAAGACAGTAGTCTTTTTATTGAAACACAAATAAACTTTTCTGTAATATTTTATGGAATATAAAGAGACTATAATTGTTTGACTTGTTTAACCTTGGCACTGTTAGTTTTTATTAATAAAACGCGCATGGGCATTTTTAACAAGCTCTGTGGTTTTTCTAATTCTAGGGTTATTTTAGAACATTTCACTTCTCGTCACAAGACCTAGAATTAGCTGTCTTGGGATACTGCATCTATGCTACAGAGGGCCCAGATTTTTTGCTTTATTTTAGTAATTTGCCCTTAAAGCTCTTGATAACTTATGATGCAAAAGGCAGTAACTTACCCAGTATATTCTCTTCTTTCATGCCTCCTTAGTTCATTTATGTTGCTTCTCAGCATTACAGATCAATCTTAGGGCTCCAATCCAGTTTCTGTTTAAAATCCCATGCCAAATGTCCTACATTTTCATACCATATTCCTCAGTCTTAGCTTTCTGTCATATATTCCTATGTCTTCAAAACAGGTTTTAATCTACTTTCCATATGCTTCCTCCTTAAACCTTTTTGTTAGATCACATCCTCTGCTCCCCCCTGCAAGAGCATACTGAACTGGCTTAGTCACTGCAGGCTCCTGTCGCAGTCAGGATTTGATACTTCCACAAACTCCAGGGAGTCCCTGCAGAGTAGTAATAACTGTGCTGACTGTGGTAAGGGCTCCTGGATGCACTTAAACTCTGTGGTAAATGTGAAGTGTGTAACGTGGGTTTTTTGCTTTAAGGCATTATGCATAGACAAATCTTTTGTGGGAAGGTGGGGTATGGGTGATTAACAGAGCAGCTGATACACACTGAAGGCTTTTGAATTGTATCAGACCTTGTAACATGAGCGAACCAAGCAAGTTACTTTTATGCGCCGGGGGAAAAAAATCCAGGGGAGAGGAGGCTAACTGAATGTTTTACTTCTCACTGAAGATGCCATTGTCTGCAGTGCTAATGCTAAACACAGGGTTCTTCTTGTGGATGAGGCAGTTGATTCAAATTATCTTTGATGTTGAATGGCAGTTCAGTTTGCAGAGGAACTTTGATTATTCCAGTTTTCCCTTGCGTTCTCCAGTGTATGATCCAAGATTTACCTGCAAAGAGTGAGTAGAGGGATGTTAGGGAAGGAAGGCTGAAAGAATCTGACAGTTTTCTTTTGCTTCTTATTCTGGAATAGTCCTCAGATAAGATATGGTCATGGTGGGAGTCAAAATATGACAGGACATACATTTGTAAGATGTTACTTTTCTCTTGTCTTTTGGTTGCTGATAAATCTGTGAAATAGAATTCAATAATTAGAACATTGGAGTGGTTTGAGGGATAATTTTTTATTGTATTTCTGGTTGATCTTAAATATTTTCTTCTAAATGATTCTATGATTCTGTATCACCTTTGTTTTGGGAGAGCTTTCTAGTAAAGGCAGCAAAGAATAATGAGAGAAAGTCTGTAGACTTTTTAAATAGTTGCTTGATTTTGGGCAGCCACTTGGTTGTAGTGTTCAGGTGAAAGAGGAGGAAAAAAAAGACAAAAGAGACCAATGGTGAGGGGCCAGGCTGAGATTAGGAAAGGAGATGTGAAGAAGTAGGAGGAGGGAAGCAGTAAAGAAAACACAGATAATAGCAGGGTCTTTGCAGAGGAGCATAAAAAGAGAAGAAGGTGTAAGTTGGAAGGAATGAGAAAACAAGGGAAGAGTAGTCAAAGACTACAAAGAATAGTAGTAGTAGAAACTTATTTTTTAAAAAGACAGGTAGAGAAATACATATTTAATGTCAGACATAACATGAAAGGAGCTGGAAAGTGAAAGATAACTTTAAACTGTATGGTTCCAATCTCTGAAAAAAGTGGTTGCACATGTACAAATGGAAAATGAAGATTCAAAGCAGGAACAGAACATAACATGAAACTCTGGACAGGAAATTGTTGAGGAAATCTGTGGGAGAAGATACTGTAAGGAGATAGAAACTAGAATTCTGTTTAAGAAAAATTAAATGATGGTTTCATTAAATAAAAATTTAATAAAAGGGAATGAGAATTGGTATAAAGTCTCCGTTTGGGGTAAAAGGTGGCAGACAAGGGATGTACTTTTAATTCCTTTACTTTGCCAGCACTTTTTCATGATGTGAAGAAGAGGAGAAGAGGAAGAGTTGCAAAGTGTTTATTTATGCCTCTGAAGTGCTCCTGCAGATAAGTCCTGGGAGCAGTGTGCATCTTCTGCACTTTCTAAAGTGCTACTGAGCTTTGAAAGACTGTCTATTTTGACATGTGTAGCAAGTTAAGGATTTCTTGAACTGTTTTACAGATAATCTGTTTTGCTTTTCTCTTAGGAATTTGTCTTAACCAAAGAGAAGCAGTTATTGTGACTTTGGAAACTTCTTTGGTTTGTTTTGTTTTTTGGGGTTTTTTTGAACCTTCCTTCAATGAAAGGTGGCAGCTGTTGCAGAGAAGAAAAAATAAATATAGCTAATGGGGTACTGCCCCTTGATGGATGCCCATTTATTTAATTGAATGAAAGGATGAATCTTCAATGAAAGATTGTACTGTCACCAATGTACTCATTCCTTAATCAGTGAATACATAGGTTCTAAGATCTTCATGTTAGTGAGAAATCTGAAAATTGGATGCTGCTTTAATACAGAAAGGGCAAAGTTAAAAAAAAAAACAACCAACATGATGTAACTACTGGAATGACCACCAGTAGGAAGGACAACATACACAGTTTTTCCCAGTTAGATAATTATTTACTGTAGGGATTTCCTTTCTCTTGTCTGCTTATGAGAAGTGTAGTAGGTTATTTGTCTTTACAACTACATTGAGTTAACAACAACTTCTCACCACTTCTCAGCCCTGTTTGCTTCCAGAAAGATGAGGCTACTACCTACACTTTATTGTTAAAAAATTAAAAAATTGTTAACGGTCATTCGTTCATCAGGAAAAGCAAAGATGAGCCAGCACATTGAGAGCAGCCTTTTTGTGTCATTACTGTCTAAGTTTAGGATTTAAGATTTTCCCAGGGTTTTTCCTGACTTTTGGGTTGTCCTTGAGCTTCCATGGATTCCAGTGGGTTACCAAAATGCTCAGTGGGCTGGGGCAGTAGCTGTATGAGGAGAAGCTGAGGGAGAGCAAGTAGTTCAGCCTGGAGAAGAGGTAGCATTGAGAGACCTGATGGCAGCCTTCCAGTGCTGCAGGAAGGTTATTGCAAGGTGGGGCCAGCCCACAGTGCCTTGTGATGAGAGGATGAGAGTCAACACAAACTGAAATGGGAAAGTTTCCAGCTAAATATGAGGAAGAGCTTGGGATGGTCAGGCTGTGGAACAGGCTGCCCAGAGAGGTTGGGCTGACTCGATCCTTAGGGTTTTCAAGACCAGACAGGAGAAAGGCCCTGAACAATGTAGAGTGACCTCACAGCTGAGCATGCTTTGGACAGGGATTGGATGGGAGACAATGTGAGGTGCCTTCCAGCTTGGATTACCATATGGATCCCATAAGAGAGAGGGAAAGAAAAGAAAAAACGTGTTAGAAAATGCCAGTGTTGGGAACAGACTAACAAGTGGGTCATCTGGCTTGCCAGACTCGTCAGAAAATGAAGGGAAGCTCAGCTCATCTTCAGAAGCTGTCAAAAGCTACCAAACTCCTGTGATGGAAGAGGTGATTAAATGAGCAACTAGAAGTGAAGACTCTCTTCCTTTAAGATGAGGTTTCTAATGAGCAGAAATACAGCTGATGCTGAGAGCAGAATGAAGAAGGGCAACAACCAGCAATGCATGGGTGTTTCTGACTTTCAGCGTTTGGTTACGCTGGGAATTCCTGTCTGGCATGATGATGGTTCTCACCTGGCACCATCTGCCTCTCGCTCAGGTGGATCCCTGCTGTCCTCACATTCAGTGAATGCCAGCACTTTGTGAAACAACAACTGGAGAAAATCATGATGATTATTGATGCACAGCTTAACTGTGGTAAGGGCAGAATGTCCTGATGTGGAAGAGAATAAAGAAGAGAGGCTGGTGTTAATCAAAAATCACCCATGTAATACCATTACAAGTGCTTTTCTTTGTTCTGCCACGACCTTTTTGTTAAATTCTTGGATGTTTTGAACAGGTTGAAATCCAGACTTAGGCTGAAAAATTTGATCTTTTATGTTGCTGTGTGCACATCATGGTACATTGCTGTAAATAGCACAGTTTCCTCAGCCCTACCTGGTCAGAGCATCTGCATTGTAGCATGTTAAAAAGACAGCAAGGTTGCAGACTTCAGGCAAGATTTCTGTTATTTATTCATGTAAACTTGAGAGAATTTATTAAAAATAAAGCAGAACATTAAGCACATGCTCTTAAAACAGGGAACACCAGTAATTAACGTTGGGCAACTGCTGATGCTGATTTTTAATGAACATTAAAAAAGTTCTTAAAGACTAAAATAATGCTAGAGTGCCAGTTTTTGAAGTGTGAAAAAATATGAAGTGTCAAAGATGTGAGGAAGTCCTGTCCAAACGTGGTCTAAACAGCTCAAGGTCAGCCCTGAAGCTTGCATTAGAAAAACTGTTGAAAGAAACAGCTAAAAGAAAATTAGAAGCCTGGAAGATTAATTGTTAATGACAAAGTACAGAATGGGACTTCCCAAATAAGTATGGGAGGAGATTGCAAATTTTTAGCTGATTAAGGAAACAGTGGCTATGCTTCAGCATATTTAAACCTTTTAAATTTCATTACATTCTAATTTTAAATATGTTTTACAATACCAACAGATTTTATGTTCAGGGGTTATGAACTATTTACTTCTGAATCATTTTTGTGGCATTATCACTGACTGAACAGGTGCATCAAGTAAGACTGTACTTCTGTTTAACAATTTATTCAATAACTCAGAAAAAAATTTAAAAATATTCTAAAGTAATACCAGTTAGAAAATAAGTAAACAATGAAGAGGAGAGATTAATGTGAATTGTTTGGCAAGCAGGTCATGTCCAAAAATGTTATGGTTAAACTACACATATTGTGAAGAAAGAATTCAAGGTACACTTACAGGAGGAAAGACTATGCTGAAAATACAGGATCCTACAAATGATCCAGGATGTCAAGGTAGAGTGTAACTGCATGTGTCTCCTACACTGTTTTTTTGAGGTACTAGCTAATCTGAATTTGGATGTGTAGGTAAAATTAGTAATGGATTGGAAAATGGTGTTACATCCAATAGTGAGCAGCCACATACTTGTTAGCATTATCATTTCAAAAGGATGTTGGAAAGATCAGGAAAGATTCAGAACAAAAGCCCTTCCCCCAATTATTTGATTCCTAAGGTCAAAATCTATTACTGTGAGACTTAAGGAAGTCTTGTTTTGGCTTTAATAAAAAGGGGGAAGAAGGGAGAAATTAGTGGATTTGTGTCAGGTCACACAAAAAGATACCATTTCAACAGGCTCATCAATATCTGGGAGAAAGTGACAAAAGATTTAAGAACTGAAACTTGGAATCACAGTAATTAAAATGAGTTATCTGGTTGATGATAGTAATAAACCCTGAAATATTTTGTTAGAATTTTTATTGGAATGATGACATTCCCACACTGGTAATAGTAGGACTACATGCAGATACACACATGATTGAATGAAGGGTATTATCCCAAGTGTCTCTCCAGAATTCAGTTCTTTCTCAGAGGTGTAGCAGGATCCTAAAAAGGGAATTTTCAGCCCAGTTTCTGGTCTTAAAATAATGGGAAGTTCAGAGCATCCATGTCATCACTCTGGTAAAAAAAAAATTGGAAGAAAAGTGAACAGTCTTCATCCCAATGAGAAGAGTCTTTCAAATTAAATTGAAGGAAAGGGCACCTGTTCTTTCATGCACATATTTATTTAAACAAAATAATCTTGTTTAAGCTTGAGCTTTTGTGCCTGAAAGAAATGAAGCTTGTGCAGTGAGCTTAGGTGCACAGCAGAAAATACTTTCTGCAAGCATTATTGATGTAGCTGTTACTTTACATCCAATTACTGAAAGTAGCACATGGTTAGACAGCTTTATTTGTTGCAGAATCAATCTTTGCTTGACTTTTATTACAGGTAAGAGATTAAAAACAGCTCTGTGAAATGGTGGGAGGAATTCCCAAGTGCAATAGCAATGACATCATATGAGACCATTAAGCAAAGACTCAATTATTAATGTCTAGGACTTGGCAATTCTGAAAGGTAAAGGAGGCTTTAAACTTGCTGTAGTCTCATAGCCATAGCACAAAGTCCTTTAAGCATCAAGGTGCTTGTATTCAGTGTTTTTCTCCACTCTATTAATTTTTATTCATCATTTTTAGTAACAGACATTAGGACTTCAATAATTTACCACTGCTATGAATATTCATAAGAAGAGGTGTGGAGAGGAAAGTGCATCTCAAAGCAACTGCTGTGTTTCTGTTCTCTTCACACTGATCTCCAAGAGCTTTATTTAACACTTTCAGCAGATAAGTCTGGAAACTAAATTCATGGTGTTAATGTATTAGTTTCATGGCCTATTATGCCTTCCCCGTGCCTCTTCCCCTGGCTAACCTTGCTGTTGCATAGCTCGGGGGGAGAAAGGGACAGAGAGTCTGGCACTGAGAGCCACTGTGTGGTCTCTGATATTGCCTGCCTGGCCTCTTCACTGCACCAGAGGCATGGGCTAACCACCCATCCCCATCCTAGCTGATCTGCATCTGATTAAACTCAGCAATTTGCATTTGCTTGCAATTAATTCTTAAATCTGCTGTTTCAGTTTACCACATCGACTGACAGGAGTTTTTGCCCATTTATAGTGTTTGGTCTAATCAAATACTGCTGATTTTGCAGCTGAATTTATGTATAATCAGTGTATACCTAGATATACATATATATATATCTGAATATTTTCTTGAATGCATGTGTATCTCTCTCAAGGAATTGGACCCTTGCAGTGAAAGTGATTAGAAGACTGATAAATGTATCTGGTTTCATATTTGAAAACAAAGCTGTTGAATTTACTCCTTGACACACTTTGTGCTAATGCTAGCTCCTGCATAGTAATAATTATTGTTGCTATGTGTATACAGCTGTTGGTCTGTAATGCTTGTTAGTCTCTATCACTAAATTAACTGTGACTACACAGTAACTTGCAGCTGCTGCTGTACAGCTGGCACTGGTGGCTGAGGTACTTTCAGTCTCCAGGGTGAAGGTGATGAGGCTGGAGAGATCTTAGAGGAAATGTCTGTTTTCATTTCTTCCCTTTCACTGCTGGTGTTTTTTGCTTCTTGCCTTCCTTCCCCTGGATTCAGCTTCTTTTTAGCTTGTTTAGCTTTTGCCAGTCGTGCTTCTTGTGTCTTGGGCACAATGCCCTGCCTGTTTTCCTTCCCATGTGCTTATTTTGGTCTGTATCTTGTACCTTCTGTCATTTTTGTGTCTCCAAAGTGCACCTGTGCTCACTAGATGACATGCTTATATGTAATGTTGGGCTGTGCCATGCAGTAATTGGTATTACAAAGTGTTTGCATGATGGGCATTCTGGTATTTAAGTGTGCTTGCATTTGGGGTTTGGGCAAGCTCATACTAACTACACACAGATTAATACACTTGGCAGGCTAATATTAACTACACTTTTCTCCTTCAGCCACACTAGCACAAACCTTACTCATTGCTGTTATTATTTCTGATTTCTGTAAAGAAAGGGAATATTCTCAGATGGCTAAAAATTCAAGAAACATTTAACTTCAGGATGACAATCTTTGTATGTAGAGAACCAGATCTGGTAGATCTTTTTTTTTTTTATGTCAGAGTGCATCATTGTTTGGTCAACACAGGGATGCTTCAGTCTTTCCTTTCTCTATTTATCCCATCACAGGTCTTCCTGTGAAGCTGGTCCAGGCTGTTGCTCTGAAGCTGTAGCTTTGCAGGCACACAACCCTGGGGAGTTTGTTCAGCATATTCCTGTGCTGTGGTTGCAGGGCTGAGTGGAATGTGAGCCTGTGCCACTGCTTTGCCCAGCTCAGTGCAAGCTGTGGATACTAAATACAGTAAAGCAGAGAGTCTGCCTGTGTTAGAGCACCAAGGGAAGAGTTCTTGGTTTTCTTGGAAATGCTTGAATATTCTGTTTATAGACCACACAGAACTGACCTTGAGCGTGAGTTACTATTTTGTTAGCAAAAGTATTTTATTGTTTTCCATGTTATTTTGGAAAGATGCACAAGGGGAGTCCTGTATTCCAAAAAGAATATAAAATGGATTTGATTTTCATTGTTTCTTAGAAGAAAGGCGAAGCCTCACTGTAAAAATTGAAATAGGAAAGGCCAAGGGGAAAAAAGGATTTTACATGAGGAAGCATTTTCTTTCTGGTTTTGTAATGCAGAGTTTTTCTAAGAAAGGCTCAAATATCATTTGTGGTTTTAAAGAGGAATATCCTCTCCAGCTGGATTCTGTCTACAAGCTGGCTGGCTTAATGTCACAGCAGTACAGGAGATGATCTGTTACATCTTCTCACCTTCTGAAATGTCCAGGCAGTGAAGGTGTAAAATGATTTCTGCTCTTGAAGATCTTTTTTTTTTATGCAGTGTTTATTCTCTCACTGGAGCATGCTGGACTTCAAGTAATATAAACATACTATACAGACACAACAAACCTGTCTCTTTGTATCCTATGTGATAGAGTCAGACTTCTCAAATTTTAGATTCACTTAAAGATTTGGTGTTATTTCAGCATCTTCTAGATTACTCCAAAACTCATCATTGCAATACAGGGTTATTCTACTGGATAAAACAAATAAAACCATCACAAAAACAACAAACACAAAACAACAACAAAATGCCAAACAAACAAAAACCCCAGCAAATTACAACCTCTAGTTAAATTAAGAGTTTCCTGGATGTAACTGGGTGTTACAGTTTTACCAGTCATTTTTATTAGGTTATATACATAGAGATCAGTGGTACAGTGAAATCTGTAAGCTAGAGGACAGATTCCAATTTTGCTTCTTTTGCAGTCATTTGATTTGTCAACTAAAAAAACCTGACTCAGCTGACTACTGCAAAAAGCCAATGCACTGGGATACAGATAATTTTAATGCACTTTTATACATCCTATACAAGAGAGATTAAAAATTGAATTACTTGCTAGTGTATCAGAGTATTGATTTCCTTTTCAAGCTATCTAGTAATTTAATCAATAACCAAGCTTTAGTATCATACATCAGTTATTTATTATGGTTTGAAAAGTGATTGAAAACGATGGTTTGAGTTCTTTGAAGTCACAGCTGCACCCTTTGGGGGAAACTTGTTTTGTACAAGTATTTACATGAAGGCAGCAGCATACTGTAGCCATGAAATATTAAGCTATGTACACCAAGATAATCTCCATCTTTACACACTGAGAGGAGGATCTTGATTTTTAGTTCTATTGGTCATCTTACAGTAGAAAATGTCTCTTTGCACTGTAATTTATATGGGAACCATAGTGAGAAAATAAATATAGATGGATGTGATAATAGTAAAGTTTACTCTTCATACGTTTTTCAGAAGTGTGTCTGTTGCTGCTCAGTCTTCTATTTTCAATTTAAATTCCACTTTTCCTTCATATGGATCGTGAACATTATCAAAGGTAATTCCAGCTCCAATAATTTTGCACACTATTTTAAGTTCTACATTCCTCGTAATGTTGAGAAATTTCACAGCCACCAAAGGATTGCTGTAGCTGGGCTAGGAGGAGAGATAAAAAAAAATAGGAAGAAAATACTTTAATTTTATGCTACCAGTTTAAAAATGAAGTCTGAAAAATAGCCTCTCCAGTTCTCATAGGATTGCAGAGATGTTTCACGTTTCACCTTACATAAAGAGAAAGAAGCAAAGCTACATCCAGAAGCACCCACCTGAGCCTTTTTCCCGTAGTAGGGGAAGTAGTGCAGGTTGAAGGTGCCGTTCGTGGGGTAGTAATCCACCTGCAGCGGGCGATTCTCCTCCCCCTGCTTGTAAAACGAGAGAGGAAGAAGCTCTGTTGGTTGAGGAAATCATCAGCCAGCCCGAGGCAAGCGTTTTAGGGCTGCTAAGTGTGTGTTCCAGCTCAAGTTCAGCAGGCTGTTTTAGCACCAGCAGGCTGTTTTAGCACCAGTCTTCTTTTTCAAATGAAAGTGGGAATGTCCCACTGCTCCTGCTGCCAATAAAAGCAGGCAAGTGTCCTTTGAGAGCAGTTGGGAATTGGGTGAGAGGGACCTGCTGAGAGCCTGAGGGAGAACATCACTACAGGGAGCTGAAAGCAGACAGCAAATGTTCTCTGCAGCACGAGAATACACATTTTCAGGTGATTTAAAATAAAGCAAACTTGGAGGTTTTCTCTTTAGCATGTCTGCTGGTGCAAGAACTTGCACGGAACTGAGAATATTCCAAGTATTTGGGATCTGATTTTCAGAGTTGCAAGTGTCTTTTTTCTGGTCACCACTGCACTTTCTTGCTCTCTGAGCTGCAGTGCTTGAAATGTGTGAGACTCAGACCTCATACCCTTACCACATATGTGCAGTTCACATATGGTGCAGTGCCATTGCCAGGGAAAAACTTGATAATCTGAAAAAGGAAACACATACTGGGTCAACTTGGAAATTGTTTTGAGATAAAACTGAGCAAGCAATTATTTGAGAACTGAGCTTCAAAAGATGCTTAATATGTTCTTGTATAAGACTCTCTCAAAGGAATAATCTCATTTATGTAGGTGAAAACCAGTTGTGGCTAGAGATTTAGGAAGCAGGACTTGGCCTTACGTGGGATGGGCATTGCAGATGGGCTCTAGCCTGGCCACAGCAAGTAGCACTGCACCTCCTCCAAGTCCATTTACCCACCCATACCACCTGCCCTTGCTGCTGCCCAGGCAGCCAGTGGTCTCTTAAAGCAGCTAATTGTGTGTCAGTAAAGGAAAAGCTGAATCTCCGTGCTTTTGATCTTGTCCTTCTTAGAAAACCTTGTTTATGGCAGAAAAACCCTTGGGCTGGTTTCATCCTACAAAACTATAAAAATATATATCTATATATATACTGTAACAGCAAAGGTGAAAGGAGGTGAAGCCCCCAGGTCACTATCCATGTCTTTTCCCTGCTGGGGCTGGCACCCCGTCTTGCTGAAGAAGGCATTTTTGGAAAAAGCCCATTTCACCTGCCAGAATCAGGGCTACAGGTTCCCTCTCAGGTCTTGCACAGATTCTTGAAAATGCCTACGGTGCAAGCCAAACAAAAAATGCTGTGATTTTTGTCTATCAGAAACTGGAGGAGAAATTGAGCTCTTCACTTTCTACCAAAATTGAATTAGAAGGCTCAGAATTTTATCTGAAAACAAGGTGCTTATGCCTTTGTCTATGCCCTGAAAATAATTAAAGCATTGAAAATTCCCTTTATTCCTCTCCAAAAAATGTCTTGGTTGTTTTCCCTGAGAAAAATATCTGCCAGGTTTGAATTTTGGGTGTAGAGGTTCTTCTAAAGATTTGCTTTGCCACCCAGAGAAATAAGGTATCACCTCTCTGAAACCACATCAGTTACTGTCACATCCTGATGTCTCAGCTGAAGGTACAGGGCTGTGGTATTGCAGGAGGAAACTCTTCTGGTGCTAGTTTGTGGGATGAAAGCCTTACAGAGACACTTACTAAACTAAACCTAAACTAAACCCAAAGCTGTAGAGAGTGAGTTCAGAGATCACTGCCCTCTGTTACTTTCTTAGGGATGGTGAAAAAGTCTCAGGATTTCCCTGGTAACTCCAGAGGTTTACCAGGGAAAAGGACATGATTTTTTATTCCCAGTACAAAGCAGAGTTTAGAACCCATGGTAGCAGAGACACAGCAGCTCCCCAGTGGAGACTCAAGCTACTCTTAAATTGTTCTGCTCAGCACCTTGAACTTGTACTTACTCTGTTCATTTTTATAATAAAACAGGGTTTTCCTTCTGGAAATCCAAAAGTTGGGTCTGTGATGCCAGAGCAGTTTTGAAGCATATCTGAGGTAAATTTGCAGGATAGTTTTGTTTTATTCGGGCCATCAAAGGTGTCCTGGATGAAGTATGTGTTATTGGTGCAGTTGATGTTCAGATGCTGAGCAGCTGGTGTATATGCTAGATGTGTGAAGGAGGAAAGAAAAAAAATCCCCTCAGAAGCTTTTCATATGCAAATTATACATCCCAACATCAGGCTGGAGATTCTATCTTGGGAGACTGTACTTCAAGTGAAGTTGGGATTAGATGGAATGAGGAAAGTTTAAACTGTTTAGGGGTTTGGTTCAGTTTTGTTGTGTTTTTTTAGAATATCCAAGCAAAGCAAAAGAAAAGAGATCAAATTGAGTCAAGACTGGCAGTTTGTGTTGATAGCTCCATATAAAGTCAATTTCAAATATATTTTCTCTCAATATGTGCATGAGAAATATGAGTAATTACAATATTAAGGCTCAATAGTAATATAAATGTGCTAACACATGAACAGGCAAATAGAGCGCATAACCTACTTTGACTGTATTCTCTGATGACACCATGCAACAGCTTTATGAGATTTATTGTGGCACTTTGATGTTTGTAGTCACAGACAAATTAATTAGATTTAGACGAGACTAGTTTTGAAGACTTTTTGTCCTCTCTCTTCCTTCAGACTTTCTATTGGTCTATTTTATTAAGGCTGTTTAGGATTAAACAAAGTGAAAGCCCTGAAGCAGAGCCTGGATTTTAACAGATGTGTACATACATTTGATTTAGAGATTCATGAGGTGATTTGCTCATCCCTTTCAGAAGATGCACTTTCCACTCAAAATCTGTGATTCGAGAAGGACAAATGTAAAATGGAAGCACTGACTTAAGGTGCTCAGACCTAGTATGGGAGATAAGGCAGCACCCTTTTTCAGTTTCATGCAAGAAACTTCATTTTTACCTGTCAGAAAAGTGTGAAGAGTTGTCACTAAACCTTCCCAGGTTTTGTTGTCGGATACGTTGTAATAAATTTGTAGTCCTCTATCCCCATAAACATCGGGTCGTAAGGTTACACCTTCATGAGGAAGAAAAGGGAAGACAAAGCAGAGGAGAGGTGCCAGGCACAGATTTGTTTATTTAAATTGACAGTAGCAATTATGCTTCATCAAGACTCATTGCAAATATAGAAGATCCTCCAGCCTTTTTGTGGAGGATTTAACAGTGTACAGAAACCACCTCAGCTGTGAGTTGTTCCACCAAAACCCTAAAGCCTGTGCTGCTGCTGAGTTATTTTCTTTTCACATATATCCATGCTGTTACAAGAACAGCTTGTAAAATCATTCCAGCAATTGCACTGGATTTCCCTAGGACTTGTTAGCAATAACAGTGCCATTGGGTTAAAGAAACAGATCATAGGGCAGCATGGGAAACAGCTTTTGGGAAAGCCACATATAATATGTCACAGGAATTCCTTTCCCAACAAACACCAAACCTGCTGAATACTGGAAGTGGAAACTTCAAAATACAAAAGCATCTGACAGAATAATTTTTAGGGCTATTTTTTCCCTCCCATTGTGAAAACAAGCCATTGGGGTGTGAAGTTTTAACACTGATGGTCTCCGATCATCCTCCCTATCTCTTTTCATGTCCCATGGATCTGTGTTCCTAATCCCACATCTTTGCCTTATTTTTACTTCCTTGACCACTGGCCCAGCACATCCTGCTGGCAAGGTATTCCTGTTCTCCCAGGAACTTTCCATGGTGCTGGCAGGTGTGGAAATACCCACCCCAGGCTGCTCACCCCATCACCTCTACATCTTGCTGGGCACCCCAGAGCCCGCTGTGGTGCTTGGCAGGTTGGAGCAGAACCTAGGAATTCTCTGGGGACTGACCCCTGCCCATGCAGAGAGAAGGTGACCTGCTACAGGCAGGCACTGATCATCCCAATAGCAAGATGAAATAAATGAATAGATCTATTAATTTTTCATATGATATATTCCTAAATAGATAAATATATAAGTATATTCACATATCAACAATGTCAATAAATGTGCCAGATTAATTTTAAAGCCTCTTCAGGCAGAGGTTAAACTTTGCAGGGATTGTTTGGGCAGAAGTAACCTGATCTATTCCACACTGATCTACCCTCAGCCCTGGGCTCTGCCAATGCCTCTCAGCCCAGCCCAGTCCTATGCAGCTGCTGCAGGACCCTGGCAGTACCTGGGGATTTCAGCTGGTCTTGGTAATCCGGCTCATATGGATTAATTGTCCTCATTAAAGAATAAATGGAGAGCGCAAACAGCCCCGACATCACCACGTAGAAAGCCAGGTAGTAGAGGCTGATCCACACTGTGGAAAAGAATAAGGGCAGAACTTCATGTTTTGAGCAAGGCCCTGCAGTGCTCTCTCTGCAGCCAGGATGATCCCAGCAGCAGCAGCCATCTCCTTTGCACCCTTGTCCCCAGGGAAGTTTTCCCTGCATAGGTGCTTTGGAATATTTTCTCTACACTCAAAGGACTATCCTTCTAGGGAAAAAAAAAAATGGTATAGTTCTACAAGGATTTTTGAAGAAGTTGGTGCTGAGCTCAGATTATTTAAAGGTTATGTGGCATCTTGAGGTAATTTCACATATTAAGACCATTACTTATTACACATGGACTCAGTGACACAGATGATAAGGTATTTCTTTGACAAACCCAAGTTGCTCCTTGTGTTATTTGGATGACAGATGTTGGTAGTTCGTGAGTGTTGGTTTTAGACCCGTATCACTGCACTGCCTTGTACAGTTGAAATCACCACCAGCAAAACGTGCCAGCTTGCTACTTTATTCTGCTGTGACATAATGTAAGAGTAATGTTGTGTTTCTGTCTGTATGTGCATGAAGTGTCTTACACATGGCTGCTGCTGTACAAGCAGACAGTGGTTGTTTTGGGGGGAGGGTGTGCTATTAGAAACCTGTCCTTGTAATCACAGGTGCCTTGTAGCACCTTCTTCTCTACCAACTGGAAAGGCTTACATTTCAGTTGCATTGTCTGTAAAATTCTGGTTCTAGGAGTAGCCAATAAGCTACACACACAGGCTTTGTGGCAGAAAAAAAATCACCTGGAAACTTGCAGCTGGTCCTGCAGTCTGTGGGGAGACTATGGATCTTCCTTACAATGGTCCAGGCTGCCCTTCCCAGAATGTAGATTGTGGTACAGATCATCACTGTAGACACAAGTTTAGCTATAGGAAGGGAGGCTCAGCTGGAATACTTGCTAATATAAAATACATGCTGGTATGAAATACCTGCTAGTATGAAATACATGCTAGCATGCAGTGATAAGAAACAAGAGCTACTAAGCAGACAATAATTCAGAAAGGAATTTCAGGAAAAAAAAACTTGTTTCCAAAGAATTGGACAAACTCACCAATTAAGCTAATTTCTCCATGTACCTGAACCCCCTTTTGATTAGCAGTGTCAAAACCACACTGTGACCATCACCCCTAGCTATTAATAGGGTACCTGTTAACGTGTTCATTTTTCTCCTTTTGAAGTGCTTGGTTCAAAACCTCTTTGAAGTCATGCATTTGCAGGAACTACGTGGATCAGTGTTTTGATCTACTTGATCCAGCTCATAGGGCCACCCAAAATGTGGCTTAGAAGCACATATAAGGACAGCTGTCTTCAACCTATCTACATTGTGTCTCACCCCCCATACACAGTTTTTAAGTATATCAGAAGGAAGAGAAGAATCTTGCACATGAAAACCTACCCCAGTTAATTAAGGACCTTCCCATGAAGAGCTTTGTTTCTGGATTCCAGACAAAACGACGGAAATCTGCCATCCGTTCGCTGCAGGTCTTCTTTTCATTTAAAGTTGCCATTTTCTCAGAAAAGCTCCCAAAAATGTGTCCCTCTTGGAAACTAAGAAATTCAACCAGTGCCCAGACAGTCGACCAAGAAAAAGACTTTGGGTTTTATACCTTCTTCTCCACTGAAGGTCACCGAGATTGCTTTCTGTGCCAATGAAAGCCCCTGCTCACCACTATCAACCTGCTGCAGATACAGTTCTTTATAAAAGGGTGTTGATAATGCTGGCAAGGGAAAGTTTGTTCCAATCAAATGCCCTTCTCCTTCCTCTTGACTGCCTTAGTGGGTCAGCAGAGTTACGCATTTTGCCGAGTGCCTGTAGGGTTTGCGATAGACTCTGTGTGATAGCTGTTATCTGAGCAGATAAAGCAAAGGAGAACTTGTTTCTCTCTGGGTTTTCTTCTTTTCTTCTTTTTTTTTCCAATTAACCTGCAAGTAGTAGATGTAGTTCTTCCACTACAACATGTAGCCATTTTTTGGGACAGAGGGTATTGCAGGGGGGATGGTTGGAAAATGAGTAATTACTTGTTAAGCATGCAGCTACTTTTGGAAGCTATTAGCAAGCAGAAGGAAGACAAGAAGGTGGTTGGGATTTACTAAGGGTGCACCACATGTCTGTGAGACAAGTGGACTGGTGAGCAAACATGGAGGCTTTCCAATTCCACTTCTGTCGCTGTGCAAGACAGACGAGTAGAAAAAAACCACACGAGTCCAAGTTAGCAGGAAGCAGCATATGGGCCAAACTTTACTAATTTTTCCAGGGTTTCTATAAGGCAGTTCACAAAGTGTATTAAGTGTCACAAAGTAACTGGTTGTTCGGGCCAGCCTCCCCCGAGGGGCTGGCCAAAGACCCAGGCACGTAGTAGAGAGTTGTTTTTCTCGGATACTGAAAGCATCAGTATCCGAGAAAAACAACCTGCAGGTGCAAGAAGTTTACAAAATAGTAATATTGTTTAGGTTAACGTGTGTGGGAAAGACAGGATTCTCACAGAACACTAGAGAGCTGAAAATTTCTCCTGCTACAAGCTCTGTCAGCACCAACACACATCATGATGCCAGTTTGACATCAGCAGAGCTGGTGGCACAGCAGGCAGGTGGGGAGCTGTGCATTGGCTTGGGAAGGGCCAGGGCGATGGATGGCAGCTGGGTGACAGCTGGGACCACAGTGCAGCACCCAGCACCTGGACATCCAGCTGCAACCAGTGTGGAGGGGTGTCCCTGAGGGGCCAGTACTGGTACTGGGACAGAGCTCAACTCAGTCAAGCCAGAATCATCGAATCTCAGAATGGTTTGGGTGGGAAGGGACCTTAAAGATTACTTAGCTCCATACCCCACCCTGCTATGGACAGGGACACTTTCCACTAGACCAGCTTGCTCAGAATTCCCTCCAACCTGGCCTTGAACACTTCCAGGGATGGGACACCCACAGCTTCTCTGGTCAGTCAGTTTCATTGTCTCACCATTTTCACAGCAATTAATTTCTTCCTAGTATCTGATCTGTACCTGCTCTCCTTCAGCTGAAGGCCATTACCCCTTGTCCCTGAGCATGCAATAGGTCTCTCCTGTTTCATTTCACAGAAACCCCCTAAGGGGCTGCTCTCCCCTCTTCCAAAGCCCAGACCTGGGAATGCATGCAAAAATATTAATTATGTCTTTGGTGAGATCCGAGTGGCAGCATGAGGGGCCCAGAGGGGACGCTGGGCTATGAGCAGCATGCTGTGTATATGGACAGCCTGCTCCCAAGCCATGTCACCTTCATGGACTTGTCCCCTGGCCCTCCTCTATTCTGCAGCAGCAGAGACCATGGAGAGAGAAGGGCCATGAAGAGCAGTTCTGTCTTAAGTGCAAATGTTCTGAGTGTAGAAGTTTCCCACTGGGAACCTGGGGATTTTCCACCACCTTGCAAACAAGCTGGCCTGGAACCTGGTGAATTGCTGGATGCTTGGCATGGCTGAGGCATGGGCAGCCTCCATGTGCAGCTGTGACAAATCCATGATTCTCCTGGGAAGTTTGTGCATGAGCAAAAATGAGCGCTGCCGGTCTGAAGTGGTTTATCAAGGAAGAATGGAGTGATTGCTGTTCTGTGGAGTCCTGGACACTGCAGTAATTTGTCAGGACACTTGTTACTGACCAGTGGGTAACTCTTCATAGCCCCACAGGAGGGTTGGTCTAAGCTCCCTGTTGATTTATAGTCCATCAGGATTCATCCAGTGCCCCCTTTCCTCACCTGCC
The DNA here is from genome assembly GCA_013399225.1 of Rhipidura dahli. Classification (NCBI taxonomy): domain Eukaryota; kingdom Metazoa; phylum Chordata; class Aves; order Passeriformes; family Rhipiduridae; genus Rhipidura; species Rhipidura dahli. Next base: position 275,285 of record VXAC01003824.1, read on the forward strand.
CCTGCAGGGCTGCCCATCAGCGTCCATCTCTGCCACAATGCCCTGGCATTTGGCCATTGCAGCCAGCCCTGGTCCCATTGCAGTGCCAATCCCTTGAACCAGAGCCTTTTGTTGAGTTTAATGTACCCAGAGCTGCTCAAAGAGGGACTAATGTTTGCTTTCCTTGGCTGGTTTTTAATGCCTGCACCACTGACCTTGGGCTGGCCACCGAAGGGAAGGACGGCTGAGAGGGAAGGTCACGCAGGAGAGAGGGAAGGTTTCTCAGGAATCTGGAGTGGCACAAGGCTGGAGGTGAGGCCATGGCCTGGTGTCCCCTCCTGCACAGCCCAGGCATGGATCCATTGCACTTTTTCTCTTGCTGACCAGGGCACCAGCAAGCAAAGCCTGGGCTCAGGGAGACCAAGATGCTCCAAAAGAAACCAATGGAGGATGTGTTTGGAAGGGTCACACTCCTGTGACCAGAGGTAACTGAATTATATGTACAAACAGGGAGGTGGAGCCCCTTCCTCTTTCTGTGGTTTGCACAATTAGCAACTTCAGTAATAAGTTTGAAGGCCACTTTTGGAGCACTGTGCCTAAAAGGTTAGATCCAGACTGAGATGTTACCCCTTGGAGATGGTGTCCTGAGCAGGCCTGTGTGCCAGCACTCCTTGGCACACCAGGCTTGGCTTTATCCCAGGCTCCTTCCATGCCATACCAGCTTGAACTGCTCTGAGTTCACCCAGCACTGACTGGGAACTCAGTGTCAATGTTAATAAAACATTAACTTTGATTACTCGTGATAAGGGCACTGATTCCTCCCTCTTGTGGGGGCTGTGCAGGAGGTGGTGGTGGTGGGGAATACCAGGAGGGACAGGTCACTGCCTGCAGCCTTACTGGAGCATTGCCAGCACCATTCTGGGGGGTTCCACGATGCTGCCTCTCCAAGCACCATGATTTCTGCCCATCTCCTGAAGGAGGTGTTCATCCTGTGATGCCTTAGTGACTCCCCAGTGTGGAGCAAGGACTGCATCAGCTGGGAGGAGAATCCATCCTGGTGTAGCAAGGTGTGGGGGAGCATCCCGTGGGCTCCCTCCCTCGTGTACCTGGAGGTTGTGCCAATGCTGGCACTGGAAGTTCATCTTCTTACCATGGTAGAAATGAGGTTTATGTCTCTGCCTTTGGCCCATGTCCGTCTTCTGTATTAAAAAGACAGAAGGTGACTGGACATGTCAGGCTTTCCCTGCCTTTCTCATGGAGAGAGCAAAAATTTTTCCTGAAAATTTTCTGAAATAAAAAGTTTAGAATGTAAGAGGATCCCAATCCCTCAGATGGTGTAGCACAGTGAAAGAACACTTTTTGTGCCCAGCTTTCTATCTAGTTTCAGAGTTTGAGGTGTGGTGTTTTTTGGTGTTACAATTTTTCCTTTACTGCTCTGTGTTTCACTAACAATCCCTCTCATTTGCCTCTCTCCTGTATTTTACAGTTTGACAAAAGAAAATATACTGGCATATTTTCAAGTTTGGGGAGCACAGTTATTCTGTGTTTGAAATAAAGACATCTGATCTGCAGCCTGAGAAATTCAGGGAAGCAAAACAGTGAAAACATCTTGACGTTGAGCTGATGTTCCCCCTGTTTTCAGCCTCAGGGAAAGCAGTAAGAGTGAGGGAGGGTATTGGCAATAGTGCTGTGCTGGGTTTATGATAGCACAGCATGATAGCATGATCAGGCAGTGGAAAAGGCAAAGCAGCCTTTCTTCAGGGCTTGGCTGGTCTCTGCTTTTCTGTCCTGCTCTTGTTCATCCACGGGCTGCTGACCCCACCACGAGCCTAGCCAGATCTCTCTACTTCCCCTCTGCCTCTTGAGAATCCAAAGGAAATTACTGCTATGAAAAGCTGCTAAACTGAACTCAAAAACAAACCTAGCAAAGCCCAATGGTGTTTCTTTCACATATGGTTGAAGGCCAAAGCCTGCTGTTTTGGGGCAACTTCCTACTGCTTGTGGTGTCTTCCAGATGACGGCAAATAATGGAGTCCTTGGAAACATCAAACATCCTGTGAAACATCTCCAGCAGTTCTGACCTCATCACCTTCTATGGAAGAAAGGTGTCTCTGTCTGCACAGGCTGTGACAGGCCAGAGAGTTTCATGTGCTGTAGCAAGAAAATAAGCCATGTGCCCAGCTGAATGCCCATCTACAAAGCTGCACCCTGGCTCTCGATACACTCAAAATCTCGTTTGTGGACAAAAGGGATGCTCATTGAGTAAAGCCGGCAATTTACCAATAACATAGCTGAAATTTTAAGAGCTTGATCATTATTACTCTGAATCTAGCTGTAACAGGAAAGAATAATGCAGTTAAAACCATACAGACACCTTCCAGCCCCTGTGCTTTTTTCTTGATCTTGCATTTCCCCTTCCACTGCTTCTTGGGGCCCTAAAGTGGTGGGGAATTGTGGGTGGCAGGGACAGCCAGAGGCATCCCCCAACTGGCTCAGCCTCCAAACCTGGGCTTCTCCCAGCCTGACCTCACCATGGCTGTTGTGGCACTGTCACCTTGTGAGATATTCCTCCCCTCTATCTTTTGCTCCTTCCTTTATGCCTCCTTACTTCAAAGACTGTTGAGATACTGCTTAGCCAAGCTATTAATAATTTAATAACCCCTGAGTCTTACTTCCTAAGCCAGTTATCTTAAAGTATGTTACTGCCATTTTCTTTTGAACTCCCCCCAGCTTGTCAGTGGCTTGGGGGTAATAAGGTGTCCAAAATTGAATGGTGTTCAAGATGTGGCCTCACCAACCTCAAATCCTCTAAAATCCATGGCAATGTGCCCACTGGCTTAAGTTTGCTTTGGGATCTGGCCTAAAGAGAAGAATGCTGCTTTGTCAGCTTGGTAAAATGATGTCTCAGCACGAACCACTCAAAATTACATATGGATTTTTTTTTTTTTAAACACAGCCCTATTAAGTTGCAAATTCACGTCTATTTGGAGGATGTAACCTGGTGTCAGCCAAAGTGGACACTCCCTGACCATGGAGGAGCCTTGCCAGACCCTGGTGAGAAGATGACTGTTTTCTTTGTCACATCTTCAGAACCTGGTCTCCAGCAGGCACTGAAAGCTCCTGCCCCAGTCAACACCACAGCTCCATTTGGAGCCCAGCTAAGGTAAGGGAGCCTGGAGCCATCAGGGTTTGCCTGCACAGGGCAGTTTGCAAAGCCTTTGGCTGTGTTGGTTTGGACCTTAATTCTGTGTCAGACTGTGCAGGGAAAGGTCAGCTCCAAGCAGGTCAGAAATCAATACCAGTGGAAAGCCTCATCTCAAGCTGTGGGTGTTAAAATGCCACTGGGAAAAATCTGCTTTTACAGATACCCCTCTTGTTGACTGAAAATTCCCCTCAAATATGCATGGCTGATTCCTCCATTGATGTCAGTCTGATTAACCATATTTGTTGAGAGCTAAATCCCTATAGGCCTTATTTCCCCTTCTGATATCAAGCATATATATATATATAAACCCCAGAAATTATATATATAATATATATATATTATATATACAATAT
>VXAC01003824.1:278910-355047 GCA_013399225.1 Rhipidura dahli
TATATATATCTTATATATAATATATTTTTTTTTTCAGGCTGATATCAGGAAGCAAGGCTGGCTAGAAAATGTAGAATTATCCTCCAGTAAAATCACAGTGGCTGTTCAGCTGTTAGTGAGCTCACTTTAACATGCACACGTGCTTTTACAGTCCTTGTTTCTCTGGAGCTGCTCAGCTGTCCTGGCTTTGTTACAACAACAAACAAATGCTCTTTTTATTGATGTGGCTCCTGTTGCTGGATAAAAAGATGCTTGGCTGAATAAAGTATTCTGAGCTATCGAAAAGCATATGGGATGGTGCTATGCTATAAAGGACCCAAAATTCTGCTTTTTTTCCCGAAGACTCAGCTCCCACCGCCTCTCACTACAGCAGGGATGGCAGTGGGGCTGTGTGGTGCTGTCCTGCACCCACACAAGCAGCAGCAGCAGCAGGGTGCTGGTGTGAGCAGCCACCACAGCATCCCCCTGGGGCTGCCCCTGAGGATGGAGTGCAGGAGGATCAGCCTCAGGGTCCTCTGTGGTGATCTGCACATCCCTGCACAGCTCCAGAAACCAGGGCCAATCTCACCTTGCACATCTCCAGAACGGGTCGTGCTAAGGGCATTTTAAAAGGGTGTCTAAATGATTCAGGAAACAGCAAAAATAATGCATTCAGTCTTCATCCAGAGGCAGAAATATTTCTCTTGTTCCAGTAAATGTTGGTAAGTGGGAAAGAAGACTTTTCCTGACAGAGCGATTGTAAGTGCTAAGATTCTCAACAAAAAAGGAAGTGAGAGAAATCTGAGGACAAGGGCTGAGAACAAGCAGGTTTTAGTATCAAATTATCTCTGTGTTGTACCTACTTGTCGAACCATTAAAACACCAGCCTAAGCTACACTGTCTTCTGAGAAAATATTACCCTTAGCAACCTGGCATTAAAAAGGTACATGGCTAAAGATAAAGGAGTTCTACATTTGGCTACTTAGCTACAGGACTTAACTGAGTCTTCAGAGAGAAAAGGTGAACAGTTTTAATGGAGATATTATTAATTCAAATGTTGTCTGGATCAACATTTCAAAGGAAGATCAGACTGAGAAAAATTACTGTAAAACTGAATCTTTCACTAGAACAGGTTAGGAACATTTATGGCACTTTTATGTTTAGCTGTCATCCTGCTGGGATTGGAACATTTCAGAATATGGCTGTGCATTAGAATTTCAGTATCAGTACATCTTTATATTGATCTGAGTGCCTGGGGTCAGCATCCATAAGGAAAAATGAAGCTTGTGATCCCAAGGCACTCTTATGAAATACCACTACTTGAGATTCAGTACTGCTATAGTCAGAAGTTGTGGAGATAATTGTGAATGCCAGGCCCAGGTCTCAAAATATATTCCAGCTGTTATAAAGAACTTTTTCTGTTCATAAGCTGTAATACTGGCACAAAGATATATTTGCTGCATTTATCTCAGCTGCTGTGACTGTGTAACTAGATTTATTCCTTCCTAGAAATAAGTATTAAGATTGATGGATTTGGCAGGGTCCATGGCAAAGACCACTGACAACCTCACAAAACAATGAACCTGCTTCTGATCTGACACGTACAGCATTGCCAGAAAGTCAAACTTGAACATGAAACCCTCAACTGAAGAGAGAAAACAGCTGATTCACTCTCCAATCTACCCCAATGACTTCAAAGACCCTGTTTGAGACTCAAGACACAGAGTTCAATAAAAATCCCACTCCCCCACCACTCATCCTTCACTCCTGCTGGGTAGGACTCTTCTTGCTGAGGGTATTCAGTGAAGTGAGAGACATCTGTCTAATGACAGTTCTCAGAAAACTGTTGTTATCAGTGAAAAAAAAACACCAACAAAGAGCAGCAGAGAGAGAGATCACAGAATTGTTCACTGGCGTCTTTTAAATAAAGGAGCTAAGTTTCTCTTTTTAAGTAGTTTATACAAACTGCAAATCAGCCAGAGGCACACAAAGACATGATCCACACCAGGGTCACTGAGCACCTTTCCACTAGCCAGGTGTGGTCTGTGCTGAGCCTCTGCTGCCCAACTCTCCATCCAGGCGGTGTGGGCTGTGCTCTCACCTCTGGCCGTGCCAGGCACGCACCAGCAGCACCCAAAGGTGAGAAGCCTGCACTGGGGTCTCCTGCTGGGATCTCCTGCAAGTCAGGATTTTTGGTGGCCTGAGGAGGGCAGCCTGGGGGTCTGGTCTGCCTCCTACACAAGAACACTCACATGGCAGCCAGGGCTTTCTTTGCCCAAAGGGGGGATGTGTCAGGGGAGGGGGCTGAGCTTGCATTTCACTACTGTTAGATAAAGGGTGCCCTTAGGAGTGGGGTTCACATCATGCCAGCCATCTGCTTTTGGTCCCAAGGCACAGCCCCCCATTACCTTCCAAAATCTGTGGAGCACAATTTGGCCTCTTTGATTAATGAAGTTTCCTAGTCCAATGCTGTGTACTCTTAATGAATAACAGCCCTGCCTCATGCAGACATCCATGTAGCCAGAGCCCTAAAGCATTCTCAAAGAGGGGCCAGCACCCTTAGGCAGGTTTACAGGGGGAACACAGACACAGCAGGCATTCATGTGACTTGTCAAAAACTTATTTTGGACATGGCCATGTTTGATGATTCTAGAAAGGCTTTTTCCAGCCCCGAAACACACATGTCCAGAAATAGATTTTATCTAGTATTTTTAGTTTCCTCCCTGGCCAGATTTTCATAATGTCCTAAAATTCAATTCCAGTCTCCCTTCTTCAGCTGTGACAACAATATCATCATTCAGTGCACCAGCACGACAGAGCTGAGCAGGCTATTCCTTCCCACGGCCCCAAGACTGCAGCACCCTCTTAAGTGGGGAGGTACAGGGCAGAAGGTCTCACTGATCATCTTTGATTTCTGTTCCCCTGTAAACAGCTGCTTTTCCTTGACTCAATAAACTCACGGTAAATGCCAATGCTGCAAAATACAGTTATTGATACATGAATCAATAGCAGGAGGCTCTCAGGATGGGTAACATGATACAGAGACTTTCAGTAAGAGGTCACAAGACCTAAGCTGAGACCAGGGGTACTCTTGGGGGCACAAAGCATTGTGGTCTGTGTGGTTGCCAAAGCTGGGCATGGGATGCAGCTGGGTGGGTGCAAAGGCTGTCACCTACTCCTGCAAAGGAAGGCTGGGGTCTGAAGCTGCCCCACGTTTTGCTGCTCCCCTGCTGTCACCCAGAACTACTGTACCTGGGACTGTTTCCAAACCCTCTCATGTCCCAGTGACCCCGTTTAGCTCAGTGCACTTAATTGCCACTTTTTTCTACCCTGTATTTCCATAGAGGTGTTTCTGCTGCTGGACTGGGGGAGGCAGTATCTGGCCATTGCTGAGGAGGTGGAGAGAATGTTCCCCTGACCTTTGGGGCAGCAGCCCGGCCAGCAGCCCTGACTGGAGCCATAGGGGCAGTGCTGGGGGCTGCAGCATTTCCTCACATCCCTTGTTCTTCAGGCAGTGCAGAGCCACAGGGGCACTTCCCCAGGGCCCCCTCACGGCAAGAGGCACCCTGATTGCAATGATCACATTACACCCACGTGGCCAAATAACTGGGGAAATGTGGGTTATTTCTGATTTCACACACATCCTCAGGGACCCAGAGCTCTGGCACTGAGAACTGGATGAAACTGATGAATCTTGAAAGAGGAAGGAAAGCTTTCAGTGCACCTTGAAGATAGCAAAGAATGCAGTTTTGCTGCCTGATGAGGTCGCTCATGCTTTCTCCTCATTTCTCCTTCTGTTGCTCTGTTGCTCTCCTGTGTTTCACCTTCTACTTCCTTGCCTCTGCCTGCTGCTTTTACAGCTGCTCAGAGATCCTGCTGCTCATCCAGTGCTCTCTCCCACCACACATCCCACTGGTCTTTGCCTGTCTCCAGCTGTGTCTTGTGCTGCTGCCAATGGGGTGCTTCTGATAGGGACAACTGGCCTTTTTCCTGGACACAGCAACCATCTTCATATCACAGGCTGTTGTTGGGTGCTGGGTTTGGGGATTTCCCAAGTATCTCAGTCATATTAACTGTTCCAGGGGCAGTCAGAGCCAGAACACAAGGCAAAGTGCATTACCTGTGCTCAGTGGGCAGTGTTCTCCATAAGCTGCCACCCAAAAGCCCTGCAGAGAGGATGTGCTCAGCAAGTGAGAAAATGCTTGCTGGCAATGCTTATGATAGAAAGATTTTGCTGTCTAAGTGCCTGAGCAATGTGGGCTCACTAAAACTTTGTCTTATTTAGAAAGCAATCCAAAATAACTTTTGGAAGTATCCAGAATGTTCCTAGTTGAATACCTATTTATACCCCCAGCAGTGCACCACAGGACTCAGTTACAGGAACCAACATTCACCCAGAGCTGCCACACCCCCAGATGTACAGGACAGAAGCAGGGTAGCTGTGTGTATTCCCACACACCCACTGCTGATCCCTGTGTGGTGTGGTTCCACTGAAATGCCACAAGTCTAGTTGTTTGGATCCTGTATTGCAGGAGGTATGGGAGGGGGATTATGGATTTGGGCTGACAGCACTTCTCTATTCATGCCCACAAGGAAGGCATGCACGTGTGTCTGGGCCTTCCTAAACACTTCCACAAATACATTTATAAACCAATGTCATTCCAGACAGACAAGAGGATCAATATTCACTATCACTCAGTATCCTGACCAGCACTGATCCCACTCATACCTGCACAACAGGGAGTAAAAGCTGAGCACGTGTGGTAGCTGTTAGAAGCTGCCTTTCAAGTGATAACTTTTAAGGATGCACACATACAATTCTACTGATCTGGAGGATTAAGAGATAATTTGGTGAATTTTCCTCCTACACAGTGAGAATGGATGAGATAGCAGATTGTAATCTACTGTCACATCTGTTATCTGGTACTGTACTTTCAGACCAACAGCATCAGTGAGAAGGTTCAGGGTGAAGAACAGCAAGATGGACAAACCTGTCAGGCAATTTTTGTCAACACAGGAGTAATAGCTGCTGTGGGAGGGCCCACCAGCAAAATCAGACCCGCTTCTGGAGGTGAGAACCTGCCTGTACAGGTGACCTCAGCACAGAGCAGGGAGCAGAAACACAGAGCTTTTTGGTGTTTTTGACCCTAATTATTGGTCACCTCGCAGAAAGGACATGATTAATAAGAAAAAATCTATGTACTTATTAAAAATTTTAAAGTCCTTTTTACACTGAAGCTGCTTTTACTGCTACTTAGGGAACTTTACTGTCTTAAAGATAGGGAAATTAAATTTCTCTGGAGCTAGGTGTGAAGTACCGAGTATGAATGTTTTATATGCTTATGCCCTCCTTGGGAACTTTATCCACAGTTTTTCCATTCAGTTGTAAATGTCTTCTGAGCCCTAAGCTATGAGATCACTGTACCAAGACTGGGTAGGGTTTCTCAGTGTGTGCTGCAGAGCAAGGAGCAGGGGCAACCAGGGTGGCTTCTCTGGCCTCCAAGAGCAGAATGAAGCCATATGGAAAGGGTGAGGCAGAGCCCTTCAGGGACACTGCTGATAGCACAGCCCCTCAGCATCCCTCCCTTTTGGCTCTTAGAGCTGATCTTGAACAGACTTTCCTGTTTCCAAACCCAACCAATACAATCAGTAAGTAATGTCAGTCTGACTATTTGAGGAGCAACCTGAGCAGGGCATATAAGATGTCAGCAGTGCACATATGGGGTGCCAAATGAGCTGAACATGATCATGTGTCATTTGCATCCCAGGAGCAAGGCTGGGAGGCTGGCATGAAGGGACAGTCTCCCCAGCACACATACTTTGCATACGAATTACGTTGGGGTTTTTGTCCAAATGGTTTGCAGGAAATCTCATCAGCTGCAATGTGGATTTTTCCCCAGCTCAAGCAGCTGAGCCCTGTGGGGACTTTTGATTCAACACCCACCAGACAGGGAACTGCTTTGCATCCTGAGACCACTCTCCCAGCCCTCTGGCCTCATCTAGCTGCACTGTGTACCACAGTGTTGGAAGCCCTGCCAAGCAGCCACCACAGGCTGGGCTGGGGTGAGAGGCAGCATGTCTGGGCTTAAGATGTGGACCCAAATGATTCCAAGGGGTAAGTGGACAGAGGGAAACTTTTCCCATCTGAACCAGTGAGGTGATTACTCTCTTTTCAACTGCTCTGGGTGCTTTCTGAGCCTGGGTGACCTTGGAGCCTACAAACAAAAGGTCTCTGCCAAGGCAGCCCACAAATTATCTGTATATTGTGTGCATAGGTATTTTTCTGTCCTTTGAAGCTTCTGCCTGACAGGGTCACTTGCAGCCCTGTGCTGCTTGCATTAGAAGAGACAGCTGGCAACTGTTCCATGCTGGCTTTTCTTACTGCCACTCATGGTCTTATTGATCTCCCTGAAGCCACCCCTGCTCATCTTCTCTTCAAACAGAAGAGCCCTCCTGGATTTATTGATTTCTGATGCAGAGGCCTTTTGGTACCTTTGATTATCCTCACTGGTGATGCACTGAGGCATCTGGAGCATCTTTGCATCTTTTCCAGTTGTGCTGTAGCTTTCTGGATGTGGGGAGAAGCACACAGTACCCAGCATAAGAATCATCTGCCCCTGAAATCGAGGTGTCTGCTCCCCACAGTACTGCTGGTGCCTGTCGGTCACACACAGAGCAGAAAGCAGGATGCTTCCAGGAGGGGCAGACAGATATTCAATCCCATTAAATCCCAATAGATAAATGATACATTGCCCAGCAGAGCAATCTGGGCTATCAGATGTCCTTTCATAATGGAGTGTAAAGCCTTCTCTCCTGATGGGAGAAGGTCTTCCTGCAAGCAGCACTAACGTGCCTGGGGAGGTATCACCAGCTGCTGTGTGTCATTTTGCTGGGTTCTGATGGGAAATTTTGCCTCTCCCTTCCTATATCTCGATAATTTGTTTAAAGCAGCTTCCAATTTTTCAGGACATTGATGAAATACTGTGACACAAATCAGCCCATTTGCTTTCTATTCAGGAAGCCACCCATTATGCCACCACTTTTGCTCAACACATGCTGCCTGTGAAGAGATAAAAAGCCATCCTCTTCTGTATAGTGGGATAAACTGAGAAGCCCAATCCATGAAGAAAGAGGAAGGAAATGGACTTACTTTTTACTAGACATCTCTTTTCTGGAAGTGCTTTTTCTGCAAGTTCTTTTTCTGGAAGTAAGACCTCAGCAACTGATTCTTGTAAGGACCAGTGCCAGGGTTGCCTCCTAAACACTGTCTATTAAAGTTGTTCACAGAAGATCAAAACTGATTTTGTAGATGAAAGGAAACTGAGCTGGACTGAGCTACTCCAGGACAGCCATCTGTTTGGGAATATATTGGAAAGCTGGACAGGAAATTCATCTATGTGCAGGCTTGATGTTGTCTGTGTGAATGGTCCATCTGAGTTTTTGAAGCTAACACTCCTCAGACAAGCTGCTCCCTGATGAGCAGAGTCAGCAGTGGCTGTTTCCCATGTTTCTATCCCTGTATAATGTCTCTGGTGCTTCCCAATGTAATTGACCTCTCCTTGAAACCCTTCTGCAGGGAGTGAATGCATTTACTCCCTCTCCCTTCATTGTCTGGTTGCTTTTCCCCCAGATATGTTATCCTTGAGATTGCCAGCTCTCTGCAAAGTGTGCTTATGTATGGCCACTGGGTTCAAGTGTTATTACAGGAGGCTGATGGGCACCACAATTGCATAAACCCCAGCTTCAGGAGGAACAAGGATAAAAAGGAGAAAAATAACCTCATTTAAGAAACCTTCATGCATTCATTGGTTAAAAACAGAGCCTTCCCAGGGAACTTCCACTTAAAGGAGTGAATGAACATCCCTGCACTGCAGACAGAGGTATCACACGAGGTGAGACCTTCAGATGTTGTATTAACAGATATGTTATCTGTATACCAGCTAATAACCTGCAAAAGAAAAGGGCCTAATGATTATTCATAACATAGAGACTCTTAAAAACCATGTATTAGGTGCCTCTGATGTCGATTCTGGAGTGCAAAAGAATGCCAGGCATATCACTTAGTGAGGCCTCAGTTTCAAAGGGGCCAAATCTCTCCCAGGTCTCAACAGACAGATCAGCTGTATGGAGGAGTTTCATTTGTAGCTGCACATGGGAATTCCTGTACTTTATATCCCTTGCCTAACCCAAGCCCACCAGTCCTCGACCCTGCCTGTGTGTGGCTGTGCCTGTGAAGATGCTAATGTGCTGCACAGTCCTACACCAGAGATGTACTTCTGCTGGGCACTGCCTCCTCTCAGGGGGATGTCAGGCCTCCTCTGAATGAGTGGGTTTGTTTTCTCAGTTCAGAAAATGTGAGTCTGGAAGCAGGGTCCAAGAGACCAGAGCATTTCCGCAGGTGAGCTCCATTTCTCGGTGACAGACAGCTGGGGAGGTGGGTATCTCTGCTTTCAGCCAGGAAAATGGGCAGAACATCTCAGGTTCCTTCTGATACAGCATGAAAACTCATTTTTTTCCATGCAACTGATTCTTGCTTTGTGGCCTTAGAGCCTCTTTCTTCAGTGATGCCCTTTAGAGCATATAATGTACTAAACTAAGGCTTTCTAAAGGAATGAGATATCACCCCAGATAGTCGTAGAGCTCCTAACTGGCAACCTAAGCAAACCAGCATTATTTATAAATGAAAGCAAAGTAATTGATAGCAGCAATATAGACTTGGTATTCAGTTCCTCTGTCTGAAATTTCTGGCTTTGACTCAGCACTGCAACTCAGAGCTGGCTGTCATAATAAATACCCTTATTTAGTGGTCTGATAAGCAATATTAATGTTATTTTCATTGAGTATTTGCTATCTGTTTGGGTAGGATACTTACAGTACTTAGGGATTTGGGGTATCTTTGCTCCTCCAGAGAAGTCAAGGTCTTTCATGCTTGTTTCCCAACCTCCAGACCTGTTTCTCATGTGGCAGATGCTTGCCAGTTTTTCTCCTTTCATGATCTGTAATATGAATAGAGGGATTTATTATCTCTTTCCTTTATTCCTTTACTCCAGACTCCAAGTGATGGCCTAATTGTCTTCCTGGCAAGAAGGGCTGTCTGTCTCCAAGAATTTTAAAAAAATAAATGTATTTACTTCAATGACTTTGAGGCTATTCCTGTCTGGCTGCGTGGAGAGCTGATGTGATGGTTTTTAGAAGACAATGACTGCATGTATGAAGCATTTGTTAAGAGTGCATTTCATAACCTGTGGCATGCACTGCTTACACTATGCCAGAGCCTCTGGACCACGATTCAAAAGTCATTGCTTCACCTAACATCTGTGGGCTGGCAGCCACCACTGCATTTTGTATTTGTATTGAGGACAGGCAGGGCAGTGATTCCCATTTTGTAGCTCACAGCTCCCCTGCTGTTGGGCCTGCCCAGCTATTGAAGACTGACACCACATGAAGGTTGTGCTGGTTCAGAAACCTCACCCTCTATCACCAGTGCCTGTAGGAAGCTGCTTCTGCTCTTGGGCAGTGCCAGATCCCAGCACAGTCTGTTTCAGGCAAGAGGTGAGCAGCACTAAGATGAGGGGAGCCACCAAAATCCCCCAAACAATCTGTTGCACTCAAAGATGATAGGAAATAATTCGTGGCCTTGAGGCAGGTCAGTTGCAATTATAGAGAAGCAATGCAGAAATGAAAAGCAGATAAGGGAAGAGATGGAGCATGATCAGAAGCAGTGGTTAATAATCAGATAGACAGTACAATTAAAAGGGACTGTTCTGTGATGCCAAGTGGAGGAAGGGAGATAATCCAATTCCAGTAGCACTGCCAGAGCACCACAACACTCTGCCTTCCATTTACTTAGGCAGCAGGAGAGCACTACCAAATACACATCATCATTATAGAAAGAAGTGTTCATTTCTCTCTTGTTCACTGTGCAATTAATTAAAAAGTTATCTTTTATTTGTAAAGTCATCATAAGGTTGGGGTCAATTTATGTCTTACTGAAAGCACAGTTGCTATTTGAGGAGTTAAAACAGCAGAGCATTTATTACCTATCTCCCTCCTGCTTCCTCCTCAATCATTCCTCCAGCATCCTCCTTCCCTGCCAAGGTCTTGCCTTGCCCTCTTGTCCCATATGACACTTGGTCCCTCATATCTGTGGCACATCCTCACACATACACACCCTGAACACCCCAGAGAGTGGTCAGCCACTTGTGTTACATGTCTGAGCTGAAATTCAGGCAACCCCCTTTGGCCAGGGTTCAGAAGTTTTCAGTGAAACACCACCCAGAAAACACTTGCAGGCAGCATGGCTGCTTCTGCAGCATCTCCAGAGGAGAAAATCAAAATTGAAACCTCTTGAGTATGCAGCACCAAGTTAAGATTTTCATGTCCCACCTCCTTTCTTTCCATTTGTGTTTCTCCTTGGGTTTAGGCTTTCCAAAGCAGAATCTGGTCCTTCTTTTATCCTCGCATGAGAAATCAGTATATGTTGGGTGTGGCATAGGTGAAAAGAAATTTCCACAAGCAGCTGTCATATATAAATAGATGAAGAGGTAATATTTATATTAAAGACCTGGCATTCTTGCTTGGTGGGGGACACGTAGGATGCTCTGCAGCAGAAAATTTTTAATAGAATAAGAAAATTGCATCGTACAAATCAGAAAGCAGCTTCTAGTTAAAAACCAAAAGTCTAAGTAAGAAGTAGAAAATGTAACAAAGTATTTTAGGATGGAAATTTTTCCTGTCAAATGCATCATGTTTTTATTTATGTCCCCTATAGTCAAAAGGGCAAAAAAAAAAAAAAAGGAAGACATTGATGTCCAAAGCAGAGCTGAACACCCAAATGCATTCACATAAAGAGTTTGCTGATAATTGGAATTCTCTGAAGGCTGGGTTACATTAAGCTTTGCTGTTAACAAGTGGCCCTAATCTTCCAGACTGATGTATGGAAGTTCTCTCGATTTATAAGGATTCTGTAGTAATTAAAAGTATTGAATGTTTATGTTCAGAAAGAACAACATAAATAAATCTGAAAGTTTTATGTTTTTATTTGACTTCTTTCAAAAGCTGTTTGCATTATAGCGGGAACCTTGGTCTCATCTCTTGTTTTATTCCTATTGTTCATACTGCTTTAATATAATTTTTCAAATTAAATGGGGTTTTTTCCCAGTGAGCTGGAAAGTGGCCTTGTGTTTATCTTAAATAACAACCACACATATGAGCAAGGCAGAAATCTGATATACACATAAAATTTAAACTCTAGTTCAAGCCAGGTTAAAATAGCTGTTTCCCCATGAGCTGAAGATCCTTCAAATTCTGCTCAAATTGAATTCAGACCTCTGAAACAGAGGTAGCCCAGGAACTTTTATGTGGAGTATATGGAGTTAGGCCTTCCCACGTGGCATCCCAAATGTTGAGCACACTGAGGCAGGACCATGAAGAGTGATTTACAGCCCCCAATGTAGTTTCAGTCCAAATCCTTAAATTGATCCTCCTCACCCAAAAAGACTATGGCATTTCACACTGAGTACTTAGGACCAACTTAAAATGGCCAAAGGAACAGAAGGAATTTGGCTTTTCAGGTCAGATTTTGTAGTCACTGTAACATAGAAACATACCTCAAGTTGGAAGGGACCCATAAAGATCACCAACTGCAGGTCCCTGCTCCTTGCAGGAGTACCTAAAACCAAGCTGTATGACTAAGTGCATCACCCAAATGTCTGACAGGCTCGTTGCTCTAACTACTGTCCTGGGGAGCCTGTTCCAGTGTGAACCCTCTCAGCGAAGAACCTTTTCCTAATCTGAACTTCCCCTGACAGCTTCATTCCATTTCCTTGTGACCTACAGTGGATCAGCAGAGAGAGGAGATCAGCACCCCCCCCTCTGCTGATGCCCTTGAGGAAATTGTGGACTGTGAGGAGGTCACCCCTCAGCCTTGTCCTCTCCCAGCTGAACAAACCAAGCGACCTCAGCCACTCCTCCTGAGTCTGGCACTCAAGGCCATTCACCACTCTTGGTCACCCTCCTCTGGACACAATCTATTATTTCTTCTGTCTTGGGCTACAAATGAATGAAAATGGGACTGAGTTTCTGCCCAGAGATGCTTGTGCCAGAGACATGTTCCAAAGGCATCCAGGAGAGAAAAGCTCTTGTATTTTTGTATCTCACCACAGCCAAGGGCTGCTGAGGACCTGGATCAATTGTGTGCCTGCTGTTAATGGTGAGTACAAACCATCATCCTGTGTCTCTCAGATATCTGCTGCTAACAAGGTAAGTATAAGATTTGAGGAAATAATTGCCAGCAGCTTGCAGAGAAGTTTTTCCATATACTGATATTAAATAATTTTCATATTTCAAGTTTATGAGTGACTTCTGCTGGTATTTCAGCTTAGTTGTCTCTGAGTGCATTCAGGAAACCTGTGCTCAGTCTGAAATCTGAACACCATCAATACCTCCCTTGTTTTGTTCTGACCTGTGTAAAGTTCTGGTTTCCAAAGCTTTAGGCTTATCTCATTTAATTTTGCTAACCTGAAGTGTGCCAAATTCTGACATCATGTATAAAAGCTTTAGGGTAGAGAAAGGGCCAGAATCGAAATCTTGAATTATCCTAAGTGTACTGTCAGAATAGAGAGCCCTTGGAACTGATGCCACTTCCCTCATGCATGCCATCACACTTTGCAGGAATCTGGATGCAAAGGAAATGAAAAATAAAAGCAGACTTGGTTTAGGACATAAATGTTCTTGAGTCACTAAAAAGTGACATTGGAAATGTGCATCTTCAACCAGTGCTCAGGAAGCCCTCCAGGGACAAGAGCCAAGTGAATCAGTAAACTTGGTTAATACTGAAGGAGTTGTGCTGAGAGAAGAATGCCTTTTCTTGGAAGAACCTAAATCAAAATCTAACAGCGAAATGAAGGCCCTTTTGAAAGTTTTATGAAAGGACAAAGCATTAAGAACCTGTTGCTATTGACAGCTGTGATCACATCTACTACTCATTTGGACCTTCATGTAAATATTATTGAAAATGAAAGACAAACACAGCATGTGGAGATCTGGCTATACAAATACAGAAAACAGTTATTTTTAACTAGGTTCTGTCCCCTTTCTGTCTTGTGCAACCCAACAGAGAAACACAAAACTGCGCTCTTCCCCCAAATCAGAGCTCTTTTTTGGTAAGTATTGACTCAATTCAGTTGAACTCAATGATCTTAGTGGTCTTTTCCAACCTAAATGGTTCTATCATTGTAATTCAGGATTACTGCGAGGTTCCAGTTTCAAGATTTGTTGGTTTGTTCTTCTTCATAACTGCTCAATGTGCATCTTTTGTTACATAACTTCTTTATCTTTTGTTCATAACTTTTGTGTGGGTGAGGTTTTTGTTTACACAGGCGCTCAAGAAATGGCTATTCTCAGAATAAACACAAACATTGATGAGCAAACGATAGAATGTGGAGTATGTCCAATTGTTGTTTGAGTTTGTCTTCAAAGTTTTATTTTCCTGGGCAAGGTGCAGAGGTACAGGGGGAGGAGCAGGTCTGATGGTGCAATGCAGGCTGAAACCCTGGGTTTGGGAGCCATCAGGTCTCTCTCCAGTGTGGCAAGGAAGTCCTGTGTCTCCTCACAACCTGGCAGGCATAATGCAAGGCTGAGGGTGCACAACACCACCAGGGGAGAATTCTGATGGGAAATCCTTCATTCCTTCCTTCTGTGACCGTAGGAAAGCCTGGGAGGTAGATGACTGATCACAGACAACAAGAAGAGAAAAACAACAAACAGATCGAATGAATGGTTTATTTCTCATATTAAATTGTATCCTTAGGATTATTTATGGTAACAAATATATGTGTAGAGCTTAGGATCAATTCACAAAGAAAAAGTCAAAGTAAATTCAAAGTTTTACAGTTAGAAGAAATTGTATTTGCTCTGAGGCCAACTAAGGACTTATGGTATTGCTCATGTTTTTGTGAATCCAACAACACATTTTAATGGGGCATGTGAGCATGCCTGCACACATATTTAATAGAAACAGATATGCCTACAGAAGGGAGTTATGGCAGTGTGGCAGTTCTAGCTGTGTGAAGTTACACTTCATTCACTAGGCATTTTTAAAGCCTCACCTGCACCCTGTCCCACTGTTCAGTATCCTCAGGGCCCAGTGTGCACACTGAAAACTCCTGACACTTTCACACTGCTGCTGAGGCTGAACAAGTGAAGCCCTCCCATTATCACAAGCTCTCAGCAAATGTTCCTTTTCCAAAGATGGATTTTTCACTGACTCCATCTCCAGAACGCTTTTCTGCCTGTCCTCACACCCTTTCCCATCCCTGCCAATGACTCAGGAGCAAGGCAGTATAGAATCCTTTCCTTGAAATCACAACATGCAACAAAACCAGCACTGAAGGCTTTGTGCAAATGGAAATGGAAATTCCCACCTTTATAGCTGATCTTCTGACCAATGGCACAGCTCCTAACACCAAGGTACTACTGCTCATGGAAAAGCAGCTATAAACAATTGTCAGGGATGTCAGAAACTTACCACTGAGCTTCCCACTCTCTTTTGAGTCTGGTACCTCTGTAGCAAGGCAGATGCCTCTGTAGTAAAGCAGCAAAAACAGTCTGTAGCATAAAGAATCTTTGCAAAGAGTTACCTCTAGCAGTTTTTCTGCCACCATTTGCTATAAGTACCACACCCTTCAGATGTCCCATGCTGGGAGATGGCACATGGTCTGGATGACCTGTCTGCATGCCTCCAGGCCTTTGCCACTGACCAGTGGCTCAGGCATTTGCCCAATCATGCTCATAAAAGTGTATTACTGCACTTCAATCAGTCCATTCTGTAAAGATTGTGAAAAGAAAAGCTTGTAAGATTAAAGGACCCAATTCTGCACTGAACTGTGTTCAAAGCACATTTATATATTTTAGACAACCCCTGCAGCCCATTGACCAGCTTGAAGGCAGAAGAATTTGTGGCTTTGTTTGAGGGACCTGCCTTCCTCACAGTGCAGTAGAGTTGCTGGGGGGTGTCCATGGAAGTCAAAGGGAGGAATTGCAAGGCAGGATGTTAAGCAGATGCCTACTAGATTGCTGTATCAAGAGTTTTCAGTATCTATTTCAATGGCTTCAATGATAACAAAAACTATTTAAAAAATAACACTTTCAGGTGTGACCTGAAAAATACCTATGGGGAATCAAGATGTTACAGAACTGTGTGATAAGAGAGACTCTCTGTTTTATCAACTCAGAGGTTCACAGAAGAGAGAAGATACAGCAAAACATAATAATAAAGACATACTGCTGACATGGCATAACAGTGGTCAATGAAAACTGGATAATATCCAGGTTGTTCTTAGAAAGGGAAAGATTTGTGAATACTAGCATAAATAAATATTCAGCGTTGTATTGTATTGAAAGTGGTCAGCATCTTTTTTCTAAAAGTTCCTTGCATTATTTGCATAACAAATCCACTATGAAAAAAAAGAAAAGGTGTTTGAAGATGACTTATAAAAAAAATGTGGTCTATTGCAGCTTTATTTTGCTTATCAACATATACAAAAAACTCAATTTGCAGAAAAACAATCATGGTCTTGTAGATCCTCAGGAAAAAGGCCATAAATCTACAAATCATCTGTTGCTGTTGCATTTGTGGTGGAACCAAGCAGATGCAGTGGCTCAGGGAACTACCTGGGAAATGATGCCTTGATCAAAATCTGGGAAGGACCTGTGAGGGACCTTGGAGGCAAACCTTTAATGGATACTCAGCACCTTAAGTCCACACTTGTTTCAATGAGCTGCCATGTGAGCAGACAAAGCTAATGTGATATCAGATGTAAGCCACCATGCATTGTCTGCAAGGCAAAAGGAATGTCCCATTTATCATAGGATCTGTTTCCTATGAACAGTCTCCTTATCTCCAAATACAATCCATTTTTTCCTTTAGGAGTCTATGAAATCAAGCATGAATCTGGGCTCCATTTGCACATTTATGTTCACAAGTGTTTCAGTGCATCCAGCCCAATTTCACCTCTCACTCTGCTTTTTCCCCACCCATATCTCAGTGACCATTTTTTTCACTGACACTGAAAAAGCACAATAGGGAGACTGGTTTCCTGCTCTCGATCTGTTCCTCTTATGTATCTGCTTTCATATGTGCATAGGCAAAGGATATTTCTCCTGTTTTTCTGCCCAATGCTGTAGTTTGTTTTCTGAGGAGGAGCAGAACAGCAAATTAAAAGGGGGCTCTCTTCAGTGGCTGCACTCAGAGTCCACAACTCCTCCTGTGCCATGGCATTTTGTCACATTTTGAGCTGACCCTCCCACTCCCCTGTGCAGGGCTTTTTTCCAGGGTAGCAGAAAGTTCTCCAGAGATACCAAGCAAGACTGAAGAGCTTTGATTTTGTCCTGCTCCTTCAGGAGCACCCTCTTCGTCTCTGCATAAAATGCATCAGGTGACCTGAGGGCTCCATCTGTGGGGGTGCACAGACAGGAAAGGGGATGTATTACTGGAGAGGCAAGCCTTGCAAATACCAGTCTAACTCATAGTCATTTTAATCCAGTCTCAACATCTATTCATGGCTTAGATCTTCTCAGCTTAGAGAGATTTCTCTTGGTTTCTTGTGTGTGCTGTCCTGCCCTGTTGAAAATGCTGTTTTTGTGGTCTAACCACACCAGGCACAGGGACTCTGCTGCTGAAGTGACAGCTCTGAGGTCAGCAGAAGTGTCTATGACTGACACCCAAAGGAAACAAAAAAATTAGGGGCAGAAGAAACATAGAAGTGATAAGTGCATCCTAGACTGAGTTTATTGCTCTTATTAGCATCAAAATATGACAATTTCACAGAATACTTTGGACAATGTGGTTGAAAGGAAATAGAGGAAGACATGTAACATGTTCCCCTTAACCACCCTGAATGTGAGGGCCTCAGAGTTGTAAAAAAAAAAAAAAAGGNGGGGGGGGGAGGCAGGGAAGTAGAACATATATCCAAATAATGTTTTCTGCTATGCTTCTTTTCCTTTGTGAAACACTTTGGACTGCAATGGCTCTACATCTTTTGTCCTCTTCTTGTATGTCTAAACATCCATGGCAGCAAGCCAAAGTCCATCTCCTGGACAATTAAACCTCCTTGGCATCAAGTTGTGGTCCACCAGCAACTTTTAACACTTTTTTCTTTATTGACAACATAACATTTTACAAAACAAAGTACATGTAAGACTCTGAACTGCTGCTGGAAGTGTCTTAGCCCTGAGGGTATAGAATGCATTTTAAAACCTGTCACCTTTTTTAATTTCAACCCTACATCTCCTCTTTATCTCTACAAGCAGCTCATCCCACCATATGCACCATTAATTCTGGTACTTTCAAATCAAGCAGAAGAAATAAACCAGGCCGTAGCCCTTCCTTTGCACTGCCACAGTGAACCAAGCCAGGCATTGGGAAGACAGAGTGCTGACATTTTAACTTTTAACTGAAGAATTTCTTTCCCACAGAGGTATAAACAGGGAATGGAGGATCATCCTCCCTTTTAAAAGTAAAGACCAAGTTCCTCAGCTGCAGCTGGTTTTGACCCATCATGGATACAGCCACCAGTGGGGTGGTGTAGAGGTGACTCTTACAAGGCTGAAGATGCAGCTGAGCTAAAGCAGTAGCCACTGTAAGTCACTGTTCTGGCTGAACAACCTTGAATCTGACACTCAGAACCCACCTGCTGTTTCCATATCCTGTAGTGCCTCCAGCTAAATTCCAGTGATTCAACTCGTTCACTGCCTTATTCTGTCAAGTAGCCAGGAATCCTCATCCCTCCATAATCACACAATGTCCTGCAGGAGGACCCAGCCTCCAAGACAGGTTTTATGGTCTTCTGTTACACCTTCACAACTTTATTAAATCCTAAACACAGACTTTTAAGAATTGGCAAGGTGCTTCTCTCATGTGTGAAAGTAAAGTCAGTTGTGATCTTTCCAACACATGTGAGTGCTGTGAAAATGCTGAAACGCTGGACTGCAGTAAGAGCCTGCCATCTTATTCCCCTCTTAACAGGCAGGTGGTTCCTAAGGACCCTGTGAGAGGGAGAAAGAGACTCACTCGACCTTACAGGGATATCTCTCCAAGGCTGGAAGATTTTCTTCTAGAACAAGCTTCCAAGGTTGACCCACCTGTCTCTGGTCACCCTCTCCTTCTCTCTGCTTTCCAGCTGAGCTACCACATTCTACAGACTTCACTGTTCTCCTTACCAAGACATTTTTGATTCAGTGGAAACAGCAGTGCATGTCAGAATATGGCTCTAATTCCATATTTCATTGTCCAGAGTTTATGAAGAGTACAGTGAGTTCTTAAAGTTAAAGGAGTACATCAGTAAAACAATTAGGAGATCACTTTGACAAATGTTGCAGTACATTACAGCTCTTGAGGGGTCGTCAGTGTGGAACTTGGCTCTTGACTCTCCTCATTTTCCATTAAACTTGTAAAACTGCCTGTCAAGGGAAAGGAGAACTTCGTAAGCGAGACTTTAAAACTCAACCAAGCAAAGCTGCTCAGAATATATGGAGGAAACAACCTTGCCTGGATGGGACAAATGAGGTGCAAGGAGCCCTTTTTCCTTACTGAGACTGTACTACACATTGTCCAGTTTTAAACATTTCATTACTACATCTGCATTCCAGATTGATTTATTCTTTTGTTGATGTCATAGATTTGAAATTTAAGAGGCATTTTCCAGAGGAGTTTCCTCATGCATTCCAAAACTCGATGATCTGTTCCTGTTTGGACTGCTATAAACACCTCTGCATAGAGATTTTTACCTATAGACAAATTAATGTAACTACTCACAATACCAACCAACTTTTTTTTGTTTTTTTCTTCAGTCATGTTTCTGATGTGTTATTGTTGGTACCTTTCAAACACACCTTTATTAATCCTGTTGCCGTGGTACATATGCAGCTTATATAAACTGAGCCTCAATCAGTATAACAGTATTTCAAAACCAGGTACTTCTCTGAAAATCTTTGGTTTACTTCAGTTTTCAGAGATTTGTTGCCTTGATATGATTATGAGCTACAGCACAAGAATGGTTTCCAGTACATTATCCATGCAACTTTTCATTATCTAGCTTTATTAACAAATAAATAACACAATGGCTTTTGTATCATGTAGCAATTGTCTGCTTGTTGTTTTGTTGGGGTGTTTTTGTAAGGGCAATGCACCTTTCCTCAGGTACATTCTCCTATGACTTTAAATATATCTGACATTTAACTTGACTTTTATCTTGCTCTTTTCAGTTTGTCTCTTGTTCCCACTGGGCTATCCCACCTCTTCACACAGCACTCATGGAGCTCCTTGTCATAACATGTTGTGAATGCTAAAAGTTCATGGAGTTCAAAAACTGACTGCACAAATTAGTGTGTAAAAAATCTAATGAAGGCAATGAAAGAATTTAAACCTGCTTTTGATAAACATACACCATGAATGAATGTGTCATTCACTTATTTTCAATGCCTCTGAACAATGCTGTACATACCTACACCTTTTCAAGTCCCTTTTAAAGAAGTCAGACAGAGTCTTTTAAATCTTGAGCTAATAAAACACACCCTGGATACTGACTGGCACCAGGAAGCAGAATTTTTGAAGACAATTGCCCAGAAATTGTCTTGTAATTGGCCATATTTTAGTCAAATACTCAGTGGCCATTTATCTCAACCTCAAGGCTACTTCTGTTGTTCCTTTCACCTCCTGCCTGATTCCCTTATACTGCCCAGCTGAACTAAGGCAATATACTTCCCAAGGGATTGTATCATGCCAATAAACACTATTTATAAACCATGAACCAAGGAAATATATTTGCCTTGTTGTCATGACCCTGTGTGACTGGGCAAACCAGCTTATTAAGAATCCTTGGTTTAGCCTCAGCAATGACTGACTTTTTTTCTGCTGGGCATTCAGATAATGAGAGGAGGAGACAGGTCCCAGACTTTTTGAGGAATACAGTAGGAGCCTCCAGACTGGTCCTTGTGGTGCTCCTCAAATGGCCTGCCTGTATCTTGGCTCCCCATTCACAATTCCAGTACCTGATGTTGACCCACACTCATGGCTGTCCCCTCCATGTTAAGACTTTTCCCCTAAAGGACTCTATTAATGTGTAGGCATCCAGACAGATTTGCTTCACTGCAATGCTTTTGCCTCACAAATCACTTACCAAACATCTTGGTAGTCTGACATGATCTAGCTTTGATGAACCACAATGTAGCTGAACCCATTTTTCACTTACCTCTAAGAATTTTCTCAGTCAAATTAACAGGGCATGGAGTTGCTGCTCCTCCCCCTCCCCCTGCCTTTTTAGAAGACAGGTTTCCTGTTCTCTAACAGTCTCCAATAACAGCACTTCACCCCCAACTTTGCTGATTTTTCAAAAGTGTTGCTCAGGACTTGACATAACGGATGCCAATTTTTCAATATTTTGGGTGCAATTTTCTGGGACCTGTCACAGGAAACAGCCCAACTTATGCTACTACTTCACATCTGCTAATATCATCTTTTACATTGTCTTGCTTACTTTATGCTCTCTGCAAATACCCTCACCCTTATTATTCTTTTCACTGAAAACTGAGACAGTGTATTTATTCAGTATTTGGAGCATCCTTCATCTCATCCCTGGCATTTAGCCACCATGTATCTTGCTTCTTTGAATCACTTTTATTTATATAGTTGAAGAATTCTTTGTTATTTGTTGTCCTTTTCTTTGCAGCATCTGGTTCAGCTAGATTTTCATCCATTCTTTCTCTCTGATCCTGCAGTTTCCAACCCAGCAAACTGTACTTCTCCTATTTCCCGTGGGTTCATTCATTTTCAGGTAGTTACTTATCCACTAGTTCCACAATTATTAATTACCTATTCCAACCTCTTTTATGGGATGAAAGGGCTATACAGGACTTCCCATTTTGGATTGAAAATAAGTCCATGATTCTTCCACACTCAAATACTAGGTCCATGCAGCCTCACCAATCATTTTTCAGAGTTTCTTAATGTTTGCCCTCTGATATCCAGGACTGTAGGATATTCCTGTAGCTCTTTTCTTGGTTCTCAAGAAATTTGCAGTAAATAATGTTAGTCATTCATGAGAGCTTATTTTCTATAATCAAATTATTTTAAAAGAAATTATAATATCCTTATATTATACTGAAAAGAATTATAGCACAGCTTCCCTTTAGGCTGTTGATTCTGATCAGTGGCTGCTGGTAAATAAAAAGTTTATTGCCCATCACACCCAGTAATACATGCTGCATATGGGCTTTGTCTTGCAGCTGTCTGGGGAATTGAAATCTTCCTCAACCTTGCTGTTATTTACTGGTGATGAAAATCTCTAATCATAGCCATCCCTGAACCTGAGGGTCTTTACCAGATTTTGGGGCATTTCTATCACTCTTACCCACTACCACTTTCAAATAAATTTCTAACGTGTACCATCACCGTCTCTGTTTTCTCAATCAATTCCTTCATTTATTTCTATTAAAAAATAGCAATTAATAGTACAAATACTATCTCTATCCTATTTTTGCTCCTTTATTCAACCTCTTCAGGTAAGAAGATGCAAAGAGAAAAAAGGAGATTTGTGTTTGGCCTTAGCTCCTGGTTTACTTATCTTCAAAGACTATAGGGTTAGTACCTGAGAAAATTCTCTTTCCATCTAACCATTTCCTGGGGAAATCAGCTTAAGACTGAATATCTCAAATATATATACACACATACTTTTACAGGCTGGAACAGAAGAAAAGCAAGAATGTTAAGTAGAGTTGTGCATTTTGCAAGTGGGAGGACACAACATAAGCAAAGCACTTGGCAGCCTATCAAAAACATTATTCACAAAAAGAATTTACTGCGTTTGCTGCTATACGGAAGACAGGCAAAAGGAACAGTGGACACCAGAACAGCACAGTGCCTTTGGCTACTTTTCAGTAGTTGCTAGACTCTTTCAGACAGAAGTCACACAACCCTGCAGTCAGTAGCACTAGAAGCAACAGCTGGCAGTTCCTGGGAAGCAGCAGGACAAGTGTCAGAATCTGCAGAGAGAATAAAAACTGAGACAGTGAGATTGAGAAATTGATAATCACCATGTAAGAAAAAGGACAGCTCTGTAGCGTCTCTTGACTACTGATATTTCCTGTCTTAGCCTACACCTGCCTTAACCTATGTCTCTTTTTTCATTTAATTAGTATTTCTCGTTGCTGTGTTATTTTATTTCTGATTTTGCTACAGAAACATATTTTTTTTAAGGGAAGAAGAAAGCTGAAAGGAAAGTTTGGGACAATTCTGATCTCCACCAGGAGTCAAAGAGGCCAAGAAGAGATCCAGAAGTGACGCCAAGGCTGAGACACGGGTAGGACAAATAACGAATAGAGCAGCTGATGGCTGCACAAGCAAGGACCCGGTCCGTGCTTCCCTCGAGGATGGCAGGAGCGGCGCACGGGGGGCTCAGCCCGAGATCGCCGGCGCCGTCCGCGCTGCCGCTCATCCTCTCGCTGGCCGAGGTGTTTAAAAATAGCGGTTCTTCTTCAGAGCTTTCGGCTGCGCTTGGTGAATCCCCGTGCTGGAGGTTTGACACTCGGAGGAATAGCTTGGTACGGGACGCGGACAGGAAATTAATGTAAGAGCCGTCGTGCTGTGCTCGGTGGCCGCGGCCGGTGGCTGTGCTGGGGCAGGCGGTGCCCGCAGGTGCGGGGCGGGCTGGGGACAGGTGTCGGGTTAGTTTCCTTCCTCCTGGTTCTCCTCACTGAATGGAGAGCTGCTTGTGTTTACAGCGTACGTCCTGAAATACAAACACATCGGCAAAAAAAAAAAGGTCAAGTATTTCATTATTCCAGCGGAATTCGTTAAAGTTTAGAAAATAACAGAGCTTATTGCTAGGAATTACTCTGTGTACCCTGTTAAAGGATAAGCAGAGACTTTGCTATGCACTCAAGGATCTTAACAGCCGGTACTTAATTTTTGTCTTAAACTTGGAAGAAAGATAATGTTGTTGTTGAAAATGTGGCTATGGAAGATGTGCTGTAACTTAAAAACATTTTTCAGGTAGTCATTGGAAAAAGAAGGATCTGTATGCTAGCTTTAAACTAGTGATTGGCTGCTCATTAAATTATTTATTGGTGAAACAATTGCTGCCAGAACAATGAGGTCATAGTGATACTGCATGGTATCACTTACCATAGTCAGGGCTTGTGGGATTGCTGTTTCATTTTGTTCAGTATGGATATTTTGTAGTACAATTATAAACTGTTTCCCATGGTCTTGAATATATAATGCACTCGTGGAATCTTACTCAACAAATTAATAATAAAAGTAAGAGATGAGCCTGATAAAAGGTGCTGTCTTGTGGCTTGAAATGAATGCTGTTGCATCTGGTGTAATTAGTTCAGCACTCTGGACAAGTCAAGCATTTAATCAGAAGAGGGAAAGTAATCACCAGCAGCAGGTGTGAGTATCTCTTTAAGCATCTCAATCCATCACATTTGATTTTGGGAGGCAATGTAAGATTAATTCAATTTCCCTGGCATGAAACAGTTTTTAAAATACACAAAAATGTAGTTGAGAGAGAGGTGGCACTGAAGTGAGCATTGCAGTAATTAAAAGTTTATAATTTCGATCCAAAGATCCCCTAAAAATTTTCTCAATAGCAGCAAAATAGCGGCTACCTTTGATACTAAAGTTTGTCTATGGTGAATTTCCACTTAAATGATCTTATTCTGTGTGCTTAATGCCACTCTCTGAAACATGTCGCAATTTTTAGTAGTATTCATCACATAATAAAAATACACTATTTTTTCCTGTTACAAAAGTTTCCTTCTTTTTCTCATAGTGAGATGCTAATACACATTGGCCTGGGCATTATTTGAAATAAGTGTTTCCATTGAGATCACCATAATTAGATCAAAGAAGAAGGTATGGAATTATGTAGTGCTAATATTCAGCAAATGTCATTGTAATCCCAGGTAACTGCTACATCCTGCAGTGACTTTTTTCCTCACCAAAAATAATGCCACACTTTTTAACAGACTTTGTGATGTCTGAAGATAGGTTTTAAAAGAAGTAGTGAAGTTGGAAAAGAATAGTTTCCTTTGTCTAAATGTAGGCTTTTTCAGTTCAGCTGCAGATTGTATGTAGGTTTCTCAAGGTGGAGAGATGCTGTTTCATTCTATTCTTTCTTGGCCTCTGGACACATTCTGTGCCATAGACATGGTTCATCATTAATTAGTTCACCCTCCTTTTAAACTCACTCTTTGCTTCGTTCAAACCCAGACCCTACTATTTATTGTTAGATCCACCACTTTGCAACCTCATATGTACCCTCCCCACAAAACCATTCATTTTCCCATAGTCTCCCTGCAAATTTAACCCCCATCCATTGCAAACAGAACATTGTAAATATAATTTTGTTTTCTGCAGCTGCTGAACGGACAGAAGTTTTTTCTGAGTGCAGCAGAGTGTGGTCTTCAGCAGGTACTTTTTCTTTTTGATCTCTGGAGGGTGATCTCAATTTCTCTCCTCATGGGCCTTTCTGTGTCCCAAGGAGGCAGCAGTCTGGTGTCTCTCCTCCTTGTCTCTCCTGGTGGCATCTTCTCTCCTTCCATTGTTGAAACAGGGCTGAATGGCTCCAGCAGATACTTTGCCTGACAGTTGTTTAGTGAGCAAAGCAGAGAGTGTTTCTGTGACTTTTTGTGCACAGTTTAGGTCTGAGCCAGGCAGAGCACAAGCCAGTCATGTGGAAGCTTTGTTGCCTCTCTAAATTATCTGTAGTGCCTATTGCTGCAGTTAATACTGCAGAAAACTGAGCACCCTGAAAACTGCTGAAGAATATTGCCAATAAATGTTAATAACATATTCACACCCTCTGTTGACCCCAGCCTCAAGCTAATGCCAGTAAGGGTATGACAAGATTTCTTCCTGCAAGCTTGGTTTTTGGTATGCTAAGTATAAGAATTTTAAGTTACAACTAAATTGCATTAAGGTCCAGACTAGGGCTTTAATAATATTCATATTGAATCATGGTTAAAGAAGTTGAAGGTAATAAATGTCAAAATTATTCTGAGAGTTACTTCAGTACTAAAAAATTGAGAAGTGAATAGCCTCCATTAACTGTTTCCTGCACTCCAGGAACATTGATGTTGGAAGAAAATTCAGGCTACAAATATTGACAGCAATGTTTCCTCTGCTCTTAATTTAACTTCTGTTCTTGTATATGCCAGCCTTCAGTCCAAGCCTTGCCACAGAGAGTGTCATGGAAGAAGGCTGGACCAGGCACACTGCCTGAGCTGGAGACAGGGCTTCTGAGTCTGGCATTGGCTTTTGGCTGGCAAGTACATTACAAACAGATCCAAATAAACTGCATGGCAACTGCTACAAACAGCACTGAACAAAGGCTGGCAAAATCTCGGAACCCAACAAGACTGAAAGTGCAAAAGGAAGCCAATAGTAGGAACCCTTTGCATCTGTAGCTTCTGAAGGTATTATGCTGCTTTGCAAATATTACATAGGCCTCCCAATATTCTGGTGGCTTAGATGCATATAATTACATATATTTTGATAGAGCAAAGATTTTTATTGTTGTGACTAAGGAGAGCCAAACAGCTGTGATAAAAACCGGTTTAGGCCTGATTTCTACCCATCTTCTCTGAGCATGTGGAAGTCTGTGAGAATAAATCCTTGCATGTGCCAGCCTCTTCTCCAGAAAGGGCCTTTCTGTGCTCCTGCACATAAGTCATCTCTCCTAAGGGTGGAGTTCATAGTTAATGACATGTACTTGCCAGAGTTTCCAAATTTGACTATGTAAAAGGGGAGATATCATTGGATATTTGCCTCTATTTTGAGATGCAGATGCTAAAAGATCAATAAATATGAGGGTGAAAGGGTATTGCATTCATAAATTTCTTCTGGCATGTGTAAATGTCAACGTCAAAATGTAGTTCAGACCAAAAAAAAAGTCCCTACAAATAATGACATCCTTTCCTGTTCTATCTTACTAAATCCACATCAGTTTTACTCCAATTACAAATAAGAGCATGCTTGTCCTAAGACATTTTCCAGCAAACTCAGTCAGGGCAATCAAGTTTGTGTCTTTCACTATTCATAACCAGAACTCAGGAGGGTGGGTTGGACCCATAGTTTATCTCCATGCAATCTGATCAGCCTTTGCCAGTACAGGTGCTACTCTGAGGAAAATGTGGAGGCTTGGCTCCTCAGGTACTTTGCATGAAAGTGCTCAGTGGTTTCAAAAAGACTTGGCTGAGGAGCATCTGCCCCACTGGCTTTGGGAAGGTTTGTGTTCCTGTGTCCCTTTAGAGTCCACACTGCAGCTGCAGTTTCATGTCAGTGGATATGAGCACACATACCCAACACACTTTTAGTCTAGCTGTCTTGACTATCATAAAACCATAGAAGAATTCAGGTAGAAAGGTACCTCTGTTGCAATTCCAACCTCCTGCTCAAAGCTGGCCCATGAGGTCAGGCCAGGCTGCTCAGTGTTTTTTCTGTTTGAATCTTGAAAACCTCCAAAGCTGGAGAGGACACAAGTTCTTTGGGCAACCTGTTCCAATGTTTGACTGTCCTAATGTTGAATTCTTTTTCTTCTTATACCCAGTCTGAAACACTTTTTTGTATTTCAGTTTGTCTGCTGTCTTTCTTCCTCCTGCTGTGCACCATTATGAAAAACTCGAGTCTGTTCTCTTGACAACAACTCAAAGGAATTGGAAGACTGCAACTAGCCCTGCCAAAAGTCATCTCATCTCCAGGCTGAGCAAGCCCTGTTCACTCAGCCTCTTCTCATGCAGAGATTACCAGCCCCTGACCTTCTTTGCAGTCCTCTGTTGAATTCACTGCAGTTAATTTATGTATTTCCCTGTATTGAGGGCACAAAACTGAGTGTAACATTTTGTGGTCAAAAAAGTGCTGAATAGATAGGTGTAGTTGCTCCTCTGATCTACTAATGATGCTCCTGTTAGTACAGCCCAGGATTCTGTTGCTAGGGCACACTGCTGGTTCATGTTCAGCTCATCATCTACCAATACCCCCAGGTCCTTTCCAGCAGAGCTGCTTTGCAGCCTGGCAGTCTCTTACCAAGGGCATTGTTCCTTCCTTTGCTCAGGACTTGGCATCACGTTAAAAGCCTTGCTAGAATTAAGGTAAAAGACATCCACTGCTCCTCAAGTCCAGTCTTTTTGCCATAGCAGGCACCTGGGCTGGTCAGACATGACTTGGCTCTGGTAAATCCATGCTGACTGTTGCCAATCACCTTTTCCTTCTGTGCCCAGAAATGTCTTATAAGAGGACTTTGCTCTGTGTTTTTGGTCCCAGTATTCCAGGAAAGTGAGGTCAGTTAGTTTGTAATTCCCTGAACCTTCATTTTGGCCTTTTTAAAAACAGGTGGAGCATTTGCCTTTCTTCAGTTATTGGGGATTCCCTAATCTCCTTGACTTTTCAAAGATGATAAAATATGACAAGGGCATCAGATATTATTTTAAATCTGGTAGATGTATTGAATAAACCAGTTTATAGGAATGACAGCTGGCTTGTGGAGCTGCACATCTGAAATTTCATTTTCCCTCTTGGCCATGTGAACTGGCTTCACTGAAAGAATTGTCTTTAGCTCCACACACTTGGTGAAAAACTGACTGCTAGCAAGGAACCTCTCGGCTTCCATGTGCCCAGTGACTCTCCATGGATTAACAGGGAATTGCCAGAGGAAGACAGCAGAGACACAGGCTGGAAGAAGAGGCGTTTGGAGAGTCTTAGGATTTATTTCTTGATCTTTAGCAGGAAGACTTTGTACATGCAGATGAAAGAGACTTGTGTAAGCTCAATAGATGGTATTTGTCTTCAGAAAAGTTGCTTGTATTTCATACTAAAAGACTGGAATAATTTTGGCTGGTTGTTCTACTGGAGAAATGTCAGCAAACACAGCTTTTTATTATAAATTCTTTTTTTTTACTATTGAAATTATTTTACTTGGTTGCAAACATCACTAATCTTGTCACTACAAACATTTAACTGGGTTACATGGCTTTCAAATGGCCACAAAAATCAAGTGACTCATTGCAAACGGCTTCTGCTTGCTTTTTGTCTTTCCTGCATTTCCCCTGCTTTTGCTTCCAGCAGTGCCCCCAGAGCCTGACCAGTGCAAGCAGTACCTTCCCCTCTCACCTCCTCCTTGCTGATGAGGGCTGCTGCCTCCAGTCTTCTGAGCAGCATCACAGTCTCTGCCTTATCCCGAGGCTGGGCAGTCAGGCAGCTTTGTGAGGCTGCAGAGGGGGAGAGACTGGCCCTGCTGTGGCCAGGCTGTGCTGGCTCAGGAGCTCCATCCTGCCCAGGTGCAGCGTATGGTACCCTGGCATCACATGTCCCAGTGCTACAGGCTGATCCTGCACACTTCTGCCTTGCCTTTCAGAGTGAGAACACCAGAAATGAGGAGCACAGTTTGATTCACTTGGGTGTCTTTTGTTAGTTGGAGTCATGTATCAATGGCTTTTTAAAATCAGTCTTACCTTAGTCTGTGCCATGGGCTGGGGCCCTGGTGCCAGTAACCTCTGGCAACAGCTCAGATCCTCCACTGGGATAACAAGGTTGAGTGCTTTGGAGCAGGCTGCAAGCTGGAGGTGAGCATGCTGGTTTTCACTTTGGGGTGTCTGGATCCAAATCCCAGCAAGACTGAATGTATTTCACTGAGCAGCTACTGTTAGAAAAGTGTCATGTGTAAGTCTCACCTGATAAACTATTACAGCTGTGCTTCAGGGATACAGATTGCTTACCACAGTTAATATGGAGAGCACATTCATTTTCATGATAGTATGCAGAGTTCCTGCTAATCTTGTTTAAAATACTCATTTTTATGTTCAGGCCAGGTAGACTCAAATTGCTACTTCACTCAGGTAAGAATTTAAGGCCTGCAGGATCTGACTTACCAACAGGAACAACACTTAATTATAAATGTTACTGAAGACAAGGCATAATTATCATTGTCACTGACTTACAGTTCAGTTTTTTAATAAAAACTCATCTCATGCCTGTACCCAATGTGTGTGCATAAAGCTATACTCTAGCTAACTCTGTGGTTTTTAATTCCTTCTCTTGTCTGGCAGCAATTTCCCTTAGTGGGATAACAATAGTGGGTTATCAACAGAAAAAACTGACAAAAGAAAACCTTCCATCGTTTTATATTTTTTCTGCCATGACTGCAATGAAAGCTGGGTTGTTTTTTTTTTTTCCCATTTCCCTACAGGACAGTTTGCAAAAAGGAAGAAGACTTCACTTTGGTTCACAGTTGCACTGCTGGTGGTGTCCATTTTCATACTGACCATAGGTCTGGCAGCTACCACACGGACAGAAAATGTTACTGTGGGAGGCTACTACCCAGGCATTGTTGTAAGTAAAAAAGCCATTTTAGAATATTAGGTTCAGCAAAATAAATTATTATCAGCTGTAAATGGGAAGCTCTGATAGATTGAAAAAAAAAAAAGAAAAAAGACAATTAATTCTGTTGATTTCACAGGAGAGAGATACTGCTTTGTTTTGATCTGATTCTAGTGTGTTGTAAAGCAGAGGGGTAACCTATTTTTCTGAAGTGCCCCGAAGGGGAGGCTGTTGGGGGGCAGAAGGAGGTCAAGGTTACGTTACACTGCACTATGCTGGGCTCAGGGAACTGTGTGAAAACCTGTGCTGGACTCCTGCTGGTCTCCATTAAAGGTGGGTGTCAGCATGACTGGACTGTAGGCATGGGATAGATTTGAACAACCTTTCAGAAATTTACTACTGTGATTGATGGCAGGAGAGCCACTCCACTCCTGTGTCTGTGTGCTGGGAATTCTGCTGTGTCCATGAAAACCCTGCAAATGGACATGTGGAGGCTTCTCCTTAACATCCTTCTGTGCAAGCTTGCTGCCAGTTCTCTCACACAAGATCCTGTTTCCAAAATCCTTACTCTTGGTTTTGCCTTGGGAACAGACTGCTTAAAAACGTTCCTGTAGTGGGCATAAGGTTCAAGCTCCACCTGCTTTGCCTTGTGGTGCCTGTGTGACTTCTGGTTCAACCCCCAGG
This sequence comes from Rhipidura dahli, assembly GCA_013399225.1. Classification (NCBI taxonomy): domain Eukaryota; kingdom Metazoa; phylum Chordata; class Aves; order Passeriformes; family Rhipiduridae; genus Rhipidura; species Rhipidura dahli. The sequence goes on from VXAC01003824.1 coordinate 308,948, forward strand.
CCCTTTCTGATCTCAGGAGAAGGGATCAGTTATATCCAAATGTGTGGAAAAGCCTGGGGTAAAAAAAAAAACAAAAAAACAAACAAATTAAATTCCTGGGCTGAGTTTTAAATATGAGGAATATGGGCAGCAAACAGAGAAGGGCTGAGTCAGCCAAGGGAAGGTAGAGGGTGCAAGGTGAGGAAAGAAACTCATGTGCTTAGAGTCAGATACTGCTTAGCTGTGTGGCTCCACTACTGCCAAAATATGTTGTAAGGTACCATTATTTCTTGCTCTCTATGGAATGAAATGCCCAGAGAAGAATTATATTCATCTTCTAATACTGTGCATAAACAATTAATAATTTAAGTTAGAATTGTTCCTCCTAAATAAGTCATCTTACATCTTAGTGTTACGTTGAGAACAGGACTTCTGAAAGATAATTTGAGGATAATGATCTGTAAGGAGCAGTGTTCCAAAAATAGAACAAAAAGCAGTTCCAAGAATAAGACCTTAAAAGAATTATTTTCCCTTTCATTAACCTAAAATAGATTAATAGTGATAAAGGTCTCTTCTTCCGAAACTTGACATAAAATCTTTTGTAAGACCACGTTATCTGTATTCACCCCTAGAAAAAAGTTCATTTTTAATTTGCTGTCTTTAACAAGTGTAATAAGTAATAAACCCATGTGCATAAAACAGTTTATTTCAGCATTTGGTTTCTTGTAGGAATAACACAATGTCTGTTCACTCATCTGCTAAAATATTTTTTAAAAAAATCTTGTTTTCATTAATAACCAGATAGAAAAACAAGGATTTATTAGAATACTTTGAAAACAAAACCTTTTATTAATAATTTTCTCTTTCAAAATATTATTGCCAAATAATTTTAATAGAATTCAAAATTGTTTTTGAGCACACGATGAATTATTGAAGTAACTGAGAAAGAGTGATGGGTAATTGTCAATGTAAATGTCATCAAGATATTAAATATCACAAACATTTAGCAAGAGTTAAAAGTGCTATGCAAATTTTACATGGTATCTTGCCTAAATCCTGATCAGAGGTGTGTGGCAGCACTGTTGTGTTCCTGCCTCACTGCTAGAGATGACTGACTCCAGTGCAGCATTGGCAGATTGTCATAGAATCATAGAAAGGTTTGGGATGGCAGGGACTTTAAAGGTCATCTCAACTCCCCTGCCATGGACAGGGACAGCTTCCACTAGACCAGGTTCTCAAAGTCCCCTCCAGCCTGGCCTTGTACACTTCCAGGCATGGGGCACCCACAGCTTCTGTGGGCAACTATTCCAGTTCCACCACTTTCACAGTAATCAGTTTCTTCCTAATGTCTCACCTAAACCTACCTTCTTTCAGTTTGAAGGCATCACCTCTTGTCCTGTCTCTTCAGGCTTTCTTGTAAGGCACCTCTGGGAGCTGGAAGGCAGCAATAAGGTCCCCTCAGAGCCTTCTCTTCTCTGGGCTGAACACCCCAAACTCTCTCAGCCTGCCCTCACAGGAGAGGTGCTCCAGCCCTCTGATCATCTTTGAGGCCTTGCTCTATACTCACTCCAGCAGGTCCATGTCCTTCCTGTGATGGGGGTCCCACTGAAGGCAGCTCTTTAGGTGGGGTCTCACCAGAGCAGAGTAGAGGGGTAGAATCCCCTCTCACCATCACCTCTTTCAGAATGTACAGAATGGCCCTCAAAGGATGCTTCTCTTCTCTGCTGACAGTAGAGGGAGCTTAGAAAACCAGCAAACTCTGATCCCAAACTTGTAGATGCCTAAAGCCAGAGAGTGAGTTTGTCACTACATGTTTCACTGCTGGGAGAAAAGCAGAGAAAAGCAAGAATATGAGGAGAGATGTGTTAATTTCAGTTAAAAATAAAGTCTATTTCTCACAGACTTCAGTAGTAAAATATTAATTTTGCAGCTGGTAGATGAGATGAAATCTCCACTGACCTTAGGTAAGAAATTTTGGTCTTAAAAAACATGCAGAATTTACCCTGCTTTTACCCTACAAAGATGAATGCCACTACCCACTGGCAAAGATTTGCTTGTATCTAGAAGTATTTGCAGAACAGGACTTCAGAGTTAGATCCGTAATACAGTTTGGCTTCTGCCAAGTTCCCACTGGCTTTAAGAAGAGCTAAGTGCCTTGATTTCCCTGCATATGGGGTCACTTGCAATTTGTTTTGATTTTTTTTTTCTAAATACATCTTTATATTGCTTGATATTTCCTGAACTTATGCATCCAGGCTAATAGAACATAAAATACTTCCATGTGTAGGTGAGTTAATATAATGTTGCACTTTGGAAGGTGTCTGCATTTAGTAGATTACTGCTTGATTATCTGTTTGGACCGTCTTTTTGGAACAGTCTGCAAAGACAGAGTTGGAACAGTCTGCAAAGACAGAGTTGGAACTGCTTCAGCCTCATTTCCTTATAAATATTGTTTATACTTAAATATTTAATGTCACTTCTCTGTGACTACTTACTGTATTATTTTTGTTTGCTATTTTTATACTCTTTCAACAGAGTCCAGTTGTACCAGCACCACACTGACCTGGACTCCCAGAGTTCCCAAATAGCCTGTTGTCTAAATGGACAAAAACCTAGCTCATGTGACCCTAAAACAATTTCAATAATGCTATGGCTTTCATCATGATCTCCATGGTTCTGCTCCTTCTGATTTAATTGTTATTCTTCTGTCTTTGGTCGTTTTTTTATTCTCATGGATATTACTCATTTTGTGTTCCCTGCATCAGCCATAAATGAGGCTTTATGGATTGTTCCTGTTGGAATGAAAAATGGGGTTTGGAACCAGATGTCATTTTGATGTAGTTATCTTAATTTACAAAGTTGCTGTCCCCTGAACAGAGTGTCCTTGCTCCTGGTTCCAAGTATCTCTACTATTTAGCTGTCAGCATGGGTGCGCTTCCCCACTCTTTCAAAGTCTCTGCTTTTAGTCCTTGTGCCTCCCTTTCACATAAATTTTCCCAAAGCACTCAAGAGCAAATCTCCTTTCCCTACATTCACTTTCTTGAAAGCGAGTGATGGATTCCTCTTGTGATACTGAGCGAGTAAAGTGCTTGCAGGGGATTTGCTTTCTGCTGGGAGCAGTTGTGCGGAACAGCAAGGAATTTACAGGCAGTGCTTAAGCCCTTGGCTGGGACATGTAGTCCTTAAAAACTTTATTTGTGCTTGGAGGAGAGGCTCTGAGCTCAGTTCAGAGGCCTCATTACAGAGAGGGGCTGGAACTGTGAATCCAAGGAGGTTCTACTGCTCCAAAGCTTCATGTGCCCACCGTAAGGAGGAGGCTTTTCCTACCATCCTGATGTGGAAGCAACACTGGAACGTTAAGGCCAGCTTACTTCAGTGTCCCTTCCTCCCCTCTCTCCTGTGGCTGTTGGTGATGCAGCTGACTGTAATGATCCTTTTAGCATTTTAGCAAGGAGTTCTTCTGGGTTATGTGATAGCATCTAATCATTAAAATCAAAGAGGAGTAACTCTAAGGGTTTGAACTTGGGTCATTTGCATGGTGAGAACGCATAAATTTTTTGAGTAAAACAGTCTGCAATTGCCTAAAGCTTTGCAATTTTTCAAAATGTTGATGTGTGGACTAAATATAAGTGGTTTTTTCTCCTACTTTCCTTAGTTTTTGCTTTACAGTATGTAAAACTGTACATGCCAATAGTAACAGTAGTCAGGTTATAGAAGTGTGTCTATACAGACTTCTGCTTACTACATGACAAATTCTGCACTGAACTATCAAGGAGCTGCAGTGCTGGCCATCTCCCATTACATGATATGATTTATGTCCAGCAGTAACTTCCACCTTTTCCCTTGACCCGCCCCATTTAGCCCATCTGTGCATTAGCTCAGATATCACTGTATGTGTTGGTGTGTTGTCCAGATAAGCTGACCTCATGCTTTTCTGTTGATTTTGTTCTTTGCCTTAGCTTGGCTTTGGATCTTTCCTAGGGATTGTTGGCATCTACCTGGTAGAAAACAGAAGACAAATAGTAAGTAACAGTCCTTTTAATTTTTCTTTTTCTTCTTCTTTTTTTTTGGTATCAGACTGTATAAAACATGAAAAGCAGGGATTTCCAGTTGACTTCAAAATGCTTCATCTGCCTCAAAATGTTAGTCATTTATTTCACCACTTCTGAGAAGTTTTAGAGAAGCATGAATGGGCCAGTAACTTCCTTTGTACAAGGCAAAACAGAAATAGCTTACTTTGTTTTACTGAATGTACTTTGCTGCTGGTTTAGTGAGTTGAATTGATGGAGGGCAGAATCACCTAAGTGCCAGAGCCTGGCCAGGATCATGTAGCTGGGAAAAGGATGGGAAGAGAGCAACATACCAGGTTGAGCAGCAGCAAGCTACATGATCAGCTCCACCCTAGCAGATGATCTCATCCTGCACAAGAAGTTTAAGTCAGGAACAGTTTCCTGAAACTGTATGTGTTAAACAGAAGAAAAAATCCAGAGCTCTTGCTGTCAAGATTCCCTGGCTGTGACAGTCAGAATCCGAGATACCATGTGATTTGTTTGTAGTTTTAGCTTGGCTTTCCAAATCCTTTGCTTTTATTTATGTGAGGAAGTCATAGAAAGTCCTTGGGGCATCCAGGTGAAGGAAGGTGTACTAAGCAGGATGAAGGAATTTGTAGAAATTTTTAACACTTTCCTTCCTCTATTTGCAAAAAATAGCAGTCTTGGTTGAATACTGGACTTGGTATGTCCAGTGGGCACTTCACAGTAGACTGATTATAGCCAAGCATCATGAAGTATGATTAATTTCATAATGCAGAGCTTTCACTGGTCTAAATCAAGAGTGGTGTTAAACTCAGAGGAGGAACTGATGGATTTAGCTTGCATTTTACTAGCAAGTAACTACTTTACTTACAAGTAGTCATAATGTCGCTCCTTTGTAATATCACTCTTTTTTTGCATTACCTGTAAGTGTCAGTAGTGTATTTGCAAGTATTCCCTTGCTTTTAGCTTCTGTTTCTAGCTGGGTTTCACAAAGAAATAAGATTTATAAAGCTGTAATATTTGTCTTTTTCTGTTCCCCATTCCATGTTTTTTAATGTGTTGACCAATTTCAGGCAAACTCAGGAGGGAGGTAGAGACTTCCAATGTGTGCAATTCCCTCAAGTTTCATGAAAATTCACGGGTGGGTAGAGGAGAGAAATGTGACCCCATGGTGGTAAATGCTGCAATGTCACCTCACCACTATTTAAAAGTAAAGAATCCAAATAGGACATGACCTGTGAGACAAAATCTGCAGTAGGTCAGGTGTCATTAACTTTGCTACTAACAAAACAGCTTCTTTAAGAACTATTGCTCCTGATTTCTGCATCAGAGACCAGGATGAACAGCAGGTTCCGAGTTGCAGGCTCACTGCTGGGCTGATGAAAATAGCTTTGTCTTCCACAGCATTCCTACTACCTTAGTAACAGGCATAACATTTTAGGGTTGTTTGATTTTTCACTTTTCTTCTAGTCTGCCTCATAGTTTTCTGTGCTTCTGTCCTTAGCAAAAGTAAAATGTCTGAGAAAGCCATAAGGTGGGTAAGCAGGAGTTAAAGTATCTCTTTATTCCTCAACGTGCTGTGTCATTTACACAAGGACTGTGGGGACATAAGTGTCCAGTATGTTTGGGATTAGTGCCTGCTTGCATTTCCCAGCATGGAACAAGGAAAACTGCTTTGTGCTTATAGCACTTACAGATTATGGCTGTTGGAAGATTGGGTTTCTGGGGAACAGACTAAGAGAATAACTAGAAAGTTTAATTATGCTTCTTGCCTTGGGAATCATCCACAGTGGGTCTTTTAACACTGTCTGTGCTGAGGCTGAGCTGATGGTTTCAAATGTTGTGGAAATGAGATTGAAAGGGTTTACAACAGAAGGCAACAGTTATTCCCTGGGACATAACTGAGCGTATTTGATTGGAAGGGTATAGGCCAGCTTTAACACATTTGCAGCCATCAGTAAGAATGTAAGGACTTATATAAGCACAAGATATATAAGAAATGTAGCATAAATGTTATATTCCTGTACCTAAAGACTATATGCTTTGCAGCAGGACAAAAGGTAGTGGAAAGAAAAAGAAATTGCTTACTCCGTTGCTTATATTTTAACTAGACTACCTTTGAGCAGTTACTGCATTATGATTTGAATTTAACCCAGTGTAGCTCTGACAATTATCTGGCCCCTGAAATGACTCAATACTCCATTTTTTATTTGTTATTTAAATTGAAAATGAATGCAGATTCAATTGCACTAGGGAAAAAACGTCTATTTCAAATTGACCGTTCTACTTAAATCTATTTCTTTTTTTGTCTTGAAGTTCTATTTCACTGTGACCCATCTATTTTAAGTTCAGGTTCTTTCATGGTTGATGAAATGCTAAATTCAATATAAAATATATAATGATTAGCAGAATTAGTACAGTAAAACCCCAGCACTCAGTAACTGATGAGCATGGAGTTTGAGAAAGAACAAAAGCACAGTTAGGCAGAGTGGACAATGGTCTGTTCTTAAAACATTACATTAATAATGTTGCACTTCTTTGACCTCCTTCTTGGCATCCCAGAGCCCGCAGTGGGAGTTCATTGTGCTGACCAAGGTATAACCCTTAATTCAAAGGAACTGCTGCTTGAAGAAGCAGGCTCTGCCTCATTGAGTAGCTTGATTTCACTTCAGCTCTTAGCATTTGTGCTTGGCTCTGATATGCAAAGCTTGGCACCAGCAGAACAAAATTTCCCTTTGACTGAAGATTTGCGCTGATTTGGATGTTTCTAACTGGCAAACAGAAGGCATTTCAAGCATAATGTGTTGCTGTCCCTTTCTGTCTCTCCTGTGCTCTGCAGAGCAGGTTATGGGTTGAAGAGCAGTGTATAGCTGTGTGTTGTTTCATTCCAAAGGCACACTTAGTCCAGCCAGATGGGTGAAAAACATGATACTGCTCAAATCAAATGGATTTGATTGTAAGACATGAAGTGGCCTCGCTTGTTTGCTTCCTTGCCATCTCCTGGCATTACAGGACAAAGTATTTCCAGTTAGGAAATGAGGTGCTGAAATTACAAACAGAAGTGGGGAAGGCTGGCTGTGGGGGGGGGCTCATGGCAGCAGAGCTGAGCTGAGAGCTGAGGGTAAGTAAGTAGTGCTGAGGGAGTGATGTAGCAGGTTTCTCCTCAAAAGATCTGTGGAGGTGGCACGAGAAACGAATCATTCCCTAAATGTGCAATGTGGATATGACACCATGCATGCAGTTTTAGTGAACCCCATGGATAAACCAAGCATTGGCTCACAGTTCCCACTCACACATCTCTCCAATGCCAGCCTCACCAAGCCATACTGTTTGCAAGGCTGAAAATGAGCACCCTGAAGCTGTGGTGCCTACAAGAGCAGTGGGGAGGTGCAATGGCACCAGAATAGCTGTCAGGGTTTTGAATATCACAGTGCTGCCTGCAAGAGCCCTCACTCAGGCTGTGGGAGCCACACTGACAGCAGCACAGCTGTGGCAGAGAGCAGGTAGGAAGGGCATGGGAGGAGGTACAGGAGAAAAAGGACACAGGGAGGATGGGGAGGGCTCACTGGAGCAGGAGTGACCCCTCAGGAGATGTGAGTTAGCACAAACCTTGGTATTTAGGATGGAAGCAATTGTCTGAAGCAGGTCTGACACCCAAATTCATCCACTGTTCAGTCTTCCTCATGTTCAAACAAACATTTAATTTTCTCACTGACATGTCTAGGATACACTCAGATATAAACCTAGTGCTCAGACTGGTCCTTGACTTGTTCAGAGAGATTGAGGCATCACTTCCAACAAAAACAGAATTTGAAAACATGAGGAAGGTTAAAACATGGAGCTCTGCACATGGAAAAGGCAAAGCTATTTATTCAGACTTCTCAAGGGGTGCTAAGTTTAGGTCCCTTAATATGCTTGCTTCACAATCTTTGTCAACAAGAGTTAGATTTCAAATGGAGTGTTGAAAAGACACTACAACCAAAGTTGGAGAAACAAAGCAATAATTTTCTCTTCTGTTTCCAGTTGATAGACTTCCCTGACAATGCACACATCCCTGTTCTTCACTGACATTGTGTGAGGTAGTATTTCAGTATCATCTCTGATTGCTTTCTTGGCACCAGACTTTACATCTGTTTCAGAATAGAGGATTTTTTGAAGCAGTTACATGTGTGAGCCAACTTTCAGAAGAGCCAAACCTCTTTAAGTTTTTTCAAAACCAATATATCTTGTAAATAGATTATGTCCATCAGAAAATGCCCACTGGGCATTCTATGTAAAGGTGATGGTTATTAATACATGCACCCCCCAAAAATACTGCTATATATACACACCTAATTTGCTCTGTTCAAACACATTCTGGTTCATTTGCTGTTTGCAAATCAAACAGTCTGGAAGGAACTGGCTCTAGTGCATATTTTGATCAAAGATATATTAATTACTGATTGATTTCATATCATATATTATGATAATTAAAACAGCTTGTTCTGATAAAAAAAGACCACTGACGTTCTGTAGATCCCCCTGAGAATATCTTTGATGTTCCTTTGCAAATAAATGGAAGAAGCCTTTACTATGTTGCAGGGGAAATGCAGAAAAAGTAAAGGCAGTCTTTGTAATTGCCAAGGTATTATTTCTTTCCTAAACTCAAGCTTCTGACAAAGTTAACAGCACTTCTTTCTTTCATTGATTTTCGTTGATTTTCTGTATGCTCATATTTCACAGAGTTCCAAGAAAAGCAATTTATGCTGAGGTAAAAATGTAAATGATGGAAGAAATCAGTAATCATCCTGCTCTTGTTTAGCACCTTTAAAATGATTGAAACTGAAAAGACCTACTCATACCTTTTCAGTCATAAATGTGTGCTAGGTTTTGTGGTGTGATCTAACTGCACATTTCAGAAACAGACAAGATTTAGATAAATGTAATCAGAATAGGTTGACACTGACACTTGCATGAGCTCTAGTGGCTCTTCTTTAGGTATCTGCATTTTTTTCAAAATAGAACAACATCTTATTAGCTGTTAAGTTCAAGCAGCTCATTCTTTGAGAACATCTTCCTGCTCTCTCATGGCTAGCTCTTCAACACTGTAATGAGGTGCTCTTCAGAGGCATCTTGTTCTCTCCATAGGTTCTGGAAGAGACCTTTAAGGGTGGCTTAAACTAGTTTTAGTTTGCTAAAGTGTGGTAGGAAAAATCGTGTGTTAAGTAACAATTACACTTCTATAATGCTGAGGGTATTACAGAAGTTATCATACCATAATTCTGCCTGGTTTTGAGTTTAGAGCAGAGCAGCCTATGTATAGATGGCTCATAAGCATTATGTAGTCTTGGGTATTAGCTGCCTTATTTTGCAAGGGATCACCTTTGAGACCTCTTTTTAACCCTTTTTGGGAAGGATTTGGAATGTGGTCTATCCATGGCAGGTCTGGGACATCTGTGTTATTCCTTGTAATGCAGGAGAATATTCAGCAAAAACAGGAATAGAAGCGAAACAAGTAACTGGAGATGTTTTGAAGGCTCGGTTATTTCAGCTGCAGAGGAGGAAGATAAGTGGAAGATAAGATATATATGTGGGTATGAAAGCACCATCCAAAATGAAGACTAGGGAAATTAAAAAAAGAAGTTTTATGGGCAAGTAAAGTGTAAATAAGTGGAAAAGTTGTTTCTAATTTATTTTAGTCAGTATAATATTGTGAGAGACATTTTGCTGTTATTAGTGTTATATATTCCATTAATAAAGACTTTTTTTTTTTTTTTTAACATTAGTAAAATACTTTGGATTTCTTTATGCAGTTCTTTGACCTCGTGCATTTAATGTATTTCCAATTTATAATAAATGTAAATACCCACTGCCACAAAGAGATCTTTTCTCTCCTTTGCTCCTTCCTCTGTCTTGCTGACTCCTTCTTCTCCTCTTTCCTGCCCTGGCTAAAAATATTCTCCACTGGTTAAGTGAGTAACAAAGTTCACAGCCAAGTGAGCATCAGACATAGCAAAAGTTAACTGGTGGGGTGCATGGGTAAGGGTGGAGAGGAATCTGTATAAGGAGGGAACAAGACTTGTCCCTTTTGCTAGGAATTATCTGTTATATCAGCTTTCTGTGGTGTGAAACCATCATCTAAGTGTTGTCAGTGAGTTAAATGCCTGAAGATAGATAGCATAAATTTCCCAACAGTGTTTGAGAATTTTAAAAGTTCAGGGACTCAAAGACAAAAATAGATGCTTTCACTGTGTGAATTACCAGAGGAGGTGTGGGAGATGTTTCAGCTCTTCCCTGATCTAGTTCCTTATGGATTGGCATTTCATATTGCATGTCTACAGGTGTATGCTTTCAGATTTTACCAGCACAGATTCATCAGCTAGACATGCAAACATTTATTTATATATAAATATTATAATACAGGAAAGTACTACAGCATTATAACCACATCATACATAATCTGTAATATATGTACATGTATGTATTTACAGCTGACATGTCCTGGCAATCACCTGTGATAATGACAAAGAAGTCTATGCCACTGTGCCACTGACATTATGTCTTTATTGTGCAAAATGCTTTTTACACTCTTCACAGCTGTGTGTGCCAGGTTGTTTCAGCTGCTAAAGCTGTGCTGGGAAGCACAGTCAGGTCTGTAGCAATCTTTGTGCTCCATCACCAGGGCTGTGTCTGACATACCTAGAGAGATGCCACCAAGTACCTCTGCCTGCAGCCTGGCACTGTAGTTCCTTCTCTCCTACACAACCCTGTGCTGCTCCACTGTTTGTACCAGTACCAGGTCTTACCCACCTCAGGTTTCTCATCTTGTGACAAAACATAGCATTAGCTCAGTCTCAGGTAAGAAATGACCATGTTTTCACTGCTATAATTGGAAGAAAGAAATGGAATATTGATTACAAAGGACAAAATTTTTGAAAGAGATACTTTGGGTTCTATTTGGGGAGCTTCCTCAGCAACCAGAATTATTTTAGTTTGCTTCTGGAAGCTTAAATTCTAGGGAAAAATGAATGAAATATATGAATGAATGAATGACCTATATGAATGAAAATATATATCACCACCACTACAGCTTGTTATCAGTACTGCAGTCTTTAAAGACTGTCATCATTCTTTTGAGTCAGAGACTCAAAACACCAAGTCAGTTTAAGTTCTCTGTCCTATTAAGTGGCAGTCTTTTGGGATGTGGTTCCTTTCAGATCTGTTCTTGGGAACAGCACACAGGATTATGTGCACGATAGGGAACTTTTTAGCTGCCAGTTGGTTTTCTTGTGCTGTTTATGTAATGAAAGCGTTGCTGCCAAACAGTTGAAAACAAAAGTAAACCTTATGACCTGTGAAATGTGTTTGTGGAGCAATGAAGATGTCAATTACTCTTCCTGGGAAGCAGGAGCACGGGATAGAAAGTCTCAGTGAGGAACATGGGATAAGTTCTGGTATGTACATGGTGAAGGTGAGGTGGGGTGTGCCCTGGGAAAAGGACAGGCAATTGCTGAGCCTCTTGTTGAAGAATTAGCTCAAATTAAACAGCTGAGCATCCCTGATGGACAGATACAATCTTCCAGGCTCTGCAGGTAGAATTTCACTACATGGAAACTTGTAATTTATGCATTTCTGATAAAGAATGTGTGTGTGTCTTGAGAAACCAATGCAGTCACTGTGTAGTGTAAGAGGATTTGTAAAAACAGAGACTTTGGTGTAAAAGCAGTTCTTGCTGCTAAAACAGTCAGCTCTAACAGTCTCAATCTATGTCAATTCCACCATTTTTTACCAGGAAGTATAAACTTTTATGACAGATGGTATGCTATGTATTTTTGGTTTATTGTTCTCATACTGCTCTGAACAGCTGTTGAAGTCATGAAATGACCTTGTTCCAGTTTAAGCAATTAAAGACTATCCATGAAAGGAACTATGTGATTAATTCCTATAATGTCAGCACTGTTATCAGTGAACCTAGATTTGTTTCACTTTTGTTCCCTTTCCTTTTAATGCTGTGTTTAGTTTTTCCTTCTAGATTGAATTTGATGTCCTTAAATGTGTAATCATTTTTAACCATTCTTCTCTAAGCGCTTTTGCTGATGTTTGCAAAGGGCAGTTCTTACCAGGTTGAAGTGCCTGCTGGTGGACTAAGACTTGATTAAGCTAGTTCCAAAACCAATAGCATTTCTCCAGCTGTGAGATCCAGGTTATTTTTTTTCCTCTTTTCTGTATAAAGGTGGCCAGAGAGTGGCACTATCTGGAAAAGCACAGTGCACTGAACTGCCATGAGAAGCCTCAGTGTTCCCCTACATAGCAATAAGAGTCTGAAACAGAGGGAAGGGGGTTGATCCTACAGTCAGCAGCTAATTTAATGGGATGGAAGAAAAGTAGAGCAGCTATTTTAAAAACATCTCTCTAAAAGGAGGGAAAACACAGAGCAGAGTGGAGCAGAGCATAAGTACTGCACCTCCTTGAAGCAGAGAAGGTCAGCCAGTAGGGAGGTTGGATCAATTCAGACTTGGGGCAAAATGTGCTGCTGCTAGAAGGAAAATCAGGAACTGCAGTAATGGTTACTGGGATATGATCTGGGGTTCTTGAAGGAGAGGCTTAAAAGAGCACTGGTAATAAAACTAACCCTGCACCAGGGGAAAAAAAAAGTTTCCTTCGTTTCTTAGAAATGTAAAGCTAGTACTGTGCAGTCTCATTAAAAAAAAAAAAAAAAAAAAAAAGTTTTAATAATATCTGTTGGACTCCAGTGAAGTCTAAGATTATACCAGAATCTCAGGAGACCTGATAGTGCATCATCAGTGGTGGCATTTTAACCGAATCAAGACAAGCATTTTACTCATCAGTGAAGGAATTATCTTGAATTTAATATGTGTTCATTTACACATATCATATTCATGCTCTGATTGCAGTATAATGGTGACTTCAGTTTCAAAAGTCTTAAGTGCACAGAAACTGCTTTATATAGGTTTTTTATTCAGTAGATTGGTCATTCTAGTAAAGATTTACTTGTAAAACAATTTGAAATCATTTCCTAGCTATTCTAAGTCTGGCTTTGTAGCTGATATTAGATTATGAGAGATGTATTAATCAGGTAACATTTCCCAGTAATTTTGTTTCCTGTTTCATGTTTCATAATGGCTATTGATTTAATTCCCACCAATCTTTATTTTCTTGAAAATAAAAATATAGGAAAATTTCGTTTTATTTCATATAACATTTTTTTCACATAAACTGTATCTTCGTGTGCTTTATCAGGTTGCAAAAAAAAAAAAAAAAAAAGACAAGCTGAACTACAGAAAGAGTAAAGCAAATGCATTGGTATAAGTTAAGGATTAATGCTCAAGAGAACATTTCTAGAGGGTGGGAACAACAGAGAGACCTAGACCAGGGAACTGTTAGAGTTAGCATGCAAGGTGTTATGTGAACAGTGCAATGGTGAGCTGTGAGGATGGCACAGCTGCTGCCATCTGCCAGGGAGCAGGGAAGGGGGACGGGAGGGACACTCAGTGCTGGATGGCTGGGGAGGCCTTGTGAGTAGCTTAACAACAAGGGAACTAGGGGACAGTTTGGAACTAGGGGCTTTCATGCACTAAAGGGAAATAGCAAGAGAATGGCTGTGTGAGCCCCCTTCAGTCGTGGCAGAGCCATCGCACATCCCTGGGCATCTGTCCGTGTGGTCAGATGCTGAATTACCCCATCTCCATAACGAACTGTCACAGCAAATGGCACAAGTAAAGTTCCCAGCACCTCCAGTAGTCTGTTCATCTGACCAGTGAGGAAGTGGTCCCTGTCCTAAAGATGGCTCTGAGTGCCTTTAGGAGCTGGAGTGAGCACACTCAGAACCTGTGCTCCCTTTCTTTTCTTGCTCAACTGTGCTGCATAAACCTGCTTGGGTTGGGACAGAGCCAGGACCATGAAGTCACCCTGTTGCACATTTCCCATCCTTGGACACTTCTGCAGTCCCTTGGCTTTGTGTGTACCCTAAATGATGAATTATCTACAAAAGCTGAGCAGCAATACCATTGGAAGAGAAAAAGAGAAAGCAGTGTGCCTACTTTTTACTGATGCCTAAGTAGGATAAAAATTAACTGTGAGTACCTAAGGTGTAACAAAAGGTGTTGCAAATCCTGACTTTCACAATTTTGCCCTTCAGGAAGGATATGGGGCAAGAAAAAAAGATAAATTTTCCAAACAAAAATGCTACCCTAATTTTGAAAGTGGATTTTAATCTTGTTTTTTCTCTTTGGCATAATAATTTATACCTCTCATGTGGTTTCTGTATTCTTTCCCCTTTGTTTATCTAATTAATTTGACCTTTTTATGCATGTGAGGCTGCTTAAATTTCTCATGGGACTTCTCTCCTGCCTGTGTTACACCAACTGGCCTTTTCATGTTGCTATTTTTCCTAATTATCCCTGACATGATACTGGGAAACAGCAAACTTCTTCACAGGCAGTAAAACAAAAGTCTCCTTGACCACAAACAACAAAACAACCCCAGTCCTTATGATTTATTCATTACAGCTAAAACCTAGCTTTTACTTTGATAATCCCTAGGACTGTAAATTACATGGAACAGGTGAAGCAATCCATTAGTTGCTGTCAGCACTTCTGCCTCCTTCCCTTCTGTCGTGGCTGCATGGTGTCACCTTCTCATCTGCACTGAGTCTAGTGCTCATCTCTCTCTCCAGTCTTCTGGTTTAACTCATTTGAGGGAATAAGTAGTTCCTGCCTGTGGAGTGGGTTTCACTGGCTTGCTGTGTGTTTGGGTAAGCACAGGAGCTGGGATGCAGGGATGCAGCCCTTTGGGACAGAGCAGGAGAAAGGGCTGGACAGCAGGGAACCAAGCTAAGAACTGGAGAAGAAGATGCCCTTTGAGTTGACAGTGAACAATCACACAGGCTCAAGCCTATGCCCTGAGGTGCTATTAATAACAGAGAGAGGGAAGAAAATCTGAATCAAAGATCTTTGTTTTTGCTGATAATATTGAACAACATATGACTGGACTTGCTGAATTCAACAGTGAAAAGGCTATAGTTTTCTAACTTGATCTAAGCATGAGACTTAATCTAAACACCTGGCAACACAGAATCATAGAATCACAGGATGGTTTAGGTTGGGAAGGACCTTAAAGAGAAGGTCACCTAGTTCCAACTCCCCTGTCATGGACAGGGATATCTTCTGCTAGGCCAGGTTGCTCAAACCCCGTCCAACCCAGCCTTGGACAGTCCAGGGATGTGGCATGCACAGGTTCTCTGGGCAACCTGTTCCAGTGCCTCACCACCTTCACAGTAAGGAATTTCTTCCTAATACCTAATCTAAAGCTTCCCTCTAGTTTGAAGCCATTCCCCCTTGTCCTCTGACCACATGCCCTTATGAAAAGTCCCTCTCCAGCTTTTTTGCAGGGTTCCCTTAGGAACTGGAATGCCTACTTTGGGCAGTCATGGAAGTCTTTCATCATTATGAATTCTTGTCATTGTACCTAGTTCAGGGCTGTGGCTGGAGTTGGCATTAATGAATAATGAACATGGTGCAATCCTATCTCCTGTGGTGTGACAGCCCTCCAGCAGAGCCTCAATTACAGCCATGCCATTATTTAAGAACCAGCCTTTGGAAGGAGTATGTTGTCAGGCCATAAATTGTGGAGCACATTACCTGGTGTAGTGAGAAACCTCCTAGTAAGCTCAATTGTGAAAACTTTAGGAGCCTTGCCCATGCTTCATTTTCATCACAGCAGCAAAACATCTGTCCCAAGGGCAGGGAAAAGAATTGGCTGTTGTGTGAGAAGGGGCCACACAGGAGAGGGCATTCCAAATTAGAGTAAATAACTCACAATTGAAGTACTTACATGCAGACCTATTTCACAAGAGAGGCAGTGCTTAGTTGACAGCAGCATCTGAAATACAATGCAGTGCAATAAGTTTAATTGTCTTAATTTTTTGGGTTATTAATCTACAGACCTGCTGAGGTACCATGGTAACAGATGCAGCTCCTGACTGAGATTGGTTTTTCCAGTTCCCTGGCTGCACCAGGGTGGAAAATCATTCTGTTTTGGATTTGTGATAAGTTTTTGTAGACTTCTATTCTTACTTCATCATCTGCATTGAAAAAGTGCAGCAGATTTATTTAAACCTATGTTGTATTCTGATCTTGGGGACACGGGAAAATCAAACCAGTAAAAAGGCCCACAGAATTAAACTGCAATTTGGGGAATGTAATGTTGGGGGCAGCCTACAACAAACTGCCCCATGCATTTATTTTCCAAATACTTGAACCTGTGTGGGAATAAAAAAGGGCTTTACAAACCTGTGGCATAACATTTACACAGCGTTTTGCAGAGACTTAACTTTCAAGGGTAAAAAATACTGAGTGACAGTGTTTCTCAATTTCTCAAAATCAGTCAGGGTACTTCTGATTCCTTCTCTGCCTGGAAAAGAATCCCAGAGAGGCTTGATGAACAGCACAATGCTCGGAGACATTGGAGGCTGTGCAGTGCAGAAGTAGCCATTTAGCAAGAGCAAAGTGAGTCTGTTAGATGTAATGTAACTTGCATCCAGTACCAAGGTGATTTTGAAAACAAAAATCCATGCATTTTTCAGTCTCTGATCTACTTGATCTGAATTGAGAGAGTGAGACATCTCACACAGCATCTGGTGCTAGGGTTGTGCTTTTTGGCTGAGGATAGGTAAGGGCTACGTTAAAATCACAAGGAAAGCAGTGATGTGCCAGAACTGAGAGTCTGGCTAGCTCCCAGAAGGATTCCACAGGGATGTTGGAAACAGCCAGAGAGGTGCCAGCCTGTGGGCAGCATTGCTTGTGCTGAGGAGCAGTGTGGCTTCCTGTGGGTCTGCTGGCAGGCGCTGGCTGCGTGTCACACAGCAGGGACGTGGCACCAGCAGCGTGTCACTCACTGTGCCTGGGGAGCTGGGGTGCAGTGTTTGTGTGCAGTGTGAGTGAGAGCTGGGCTGGCTTCATCAAACACTTCTTGGGCCTGCTCTGTGGCCAGCTCTTAACTCCAAAAATGGGAATCACTGTGGGAGACTTGGGTGCCAGCTCCCTGTGCCAGGTGTGTTTCTGGCAGCTGAGCAAGAGGCTGTGACCAGCAGCTGTGGCTGCTGTGTATCCCCTGCTGCCTTCACCAGTCTTGCTTGTTCAGGAGAGTGACAGTGCAGGCAGTGGTGTTGTGTGCCTGCTGAAGGACAGGAGGTTGTCTAAGACAGGTGAATTCTGAAAAAAAAAAGCATGCCTTTTCTGAAAGAAGGCAGCATGCAAGCATTTAGCAGCCCAGCCTTTCACTAGTTTTGCATTTTTAAGTGTTTTCATATTTCTGTGACGCTGCTGAAGATAGATTACAGCTCTTCAGTTAATACTGTGTACAAAGTCCCTCATTCCATGTGCTATTTTGCTCTGCCTTTTCCTAAAACCCCTGTGTTAACTGCCTTTTGAGTTTGATTGTTAGGCCCACACAGTAGAGTTTTTGGCGTTTAATAACTGGTTTTATGGCTCCCTTGTAAATTATCAAATCATTCTGTATAAGAACCAGGAGTAAACATGTTCTGGTGGCAACAGCTGTAGAGAAGCCTGGCTGCACACCAGTGGAACAGCAAGAGCAAAACTGTTTCTTGAATAGCTGTTCAAATATATTGCTATAAATAATAAATAGTTGTCCTGAGAAAACATAATGCTGTTGAAAATGGAGATAAGATGATGTGATGGATCAGTGGGGTTTTTTTAAGTGCTATTTCTTTACCTGTCAACAAGCATTCTCCACCTTTAAATGAACTGTGTTGCTTTTCTTTCTACACAGTCCTAGGCTTGTGAACTCACTGCTCCAGCAATCACCTACTACTCAGAAAAATTAGCTTTTGAATTTACAACAGCTCTTCATTTAGTTGTCTTGGCAATTTTCAGAAGTAATTAATTTTGTACTCAGTTTTTTGTGTCACTCACATTCTTAATAAGCAATGAGAGATTTGAGAGAGAATATAAATCTGTAATTTCATTCAAAGGAGTTTTTTTATTGGTGTCCTTGTATTATTACTGTTTTTATCGTTCAAATATATATATATATATATATATATATAAAAGGCAATTTAAGTCATAAAAAGCTCTCAGTGTCACATTCTGCCACTTTGGCATCATAATAAATATAGCTTCAGTCAAGAAATGGTATTGATTCTAAAGGGAGGGCTCACTGGCTGCTGGTAGGCATGGATAGGACCAGCAGGGTCTGGCTATAAGCCTTTGACTTGCACACAACTCCTTGGAAGAGTAGGTGATCTCCAGAATGACATAGGAGTGCAAAGCCAACTCCATAGCTCCTGTCTATACTGTGATTTACTGCACCTTTATATGTGGTCCCCTAAGGCTGTATGGTGAAACTGAAAGGCCAGCACACTCATTATGTGATTTAAGCTATTTCCATGAGTGGAAAATGTTGGTTTGGGGATTGTAGATCATCAATAAATTGTTCATGTGTGAAATGAAAAGCCACTTTGAGGTCAGCTTCCAGTAAATTTGTCTTGAGCTCAGGCAATTTGGAAACACCTGGCTTAGCCCACTAATTATTTGATTGACTGCTATGACTTGAAAAACAAGATAGAGGTATCAGACAATAATAGCTTAATCAGAACTTTTAAACACTACTGCTTTTTCAAATAGAGGGATCAGGAGCTGTAGCAAATGCAGCTGCCACAGGGCAGCACAGCCCACTGGTCTGCAGTGATAGGAGTCCACAGCCTTCTAGATATGATGAATTACATGCCAAGTTCTTTGGACAACCAAATTCATGAGACATGAGACGTGACCTTCCACACTGGAGAGCCATGGGCTAGCAGAGGTTGAAGGGTGGTGCAGCCAACAGTGCTTTCCCAAGGTTTCAGCCAGATGGAGCTGGCTGCAGGGGGAATGCAGCAGGTTCCCAAGATCAGACGGTACCGTCAGCCTCAGCCATGTTTGTGTGCCCCTTTCCTCCCCAAGCTGAGGATTCCAATTCCACAGCAATCCCTATGGCAGCACCAATTTGCCTCTGATTGCATGAGCCATGAGCTAAGGAGAAATTAAAGGAGTGTCAGAAAGCATTGTGATCCTTCAGCTTTTAAGTTGCTTTTTCTTTGCCAATTCCCCACGAGCTCTTATCTCCAAGTAGGTGATGTTGCTTTGACATCTGTGTCTGAGCTGTGGGCTTATATGGCTGCAGTTTTTTACTTGACCAATATAAATTTTTTTGAGGAAATCACCAGCGTTTCATCCCCTGGAAGCACTACTGACGCTGTACTGTGCTTAACCCAGCACAAGCTAGAGTCTGTTTTTCAAGTGAGTTAGTGATGCCTTACACATTTGTGAAAATGGGATCTAGGTGATGCAGATCTGGATTTTGTATAGGCAAAAGGATATATGAACTGTATGGATGTAATTTTGGGAATCTGTACCTGGGCATTTCAGGAATACTTGTTGTGAAGAAGCACTTAAAGACGAGCAAATAACAAAAACGTTCCACACTCTTAACTGAATCCCTTTTCCACGTGCTCTCTCAATAAAATATGCTGTTCTGACAGTTTTTAAGGAAATATTTTAATCTGTTGCTGTTATTAACTATAACTTAATACTATTGTAAATTAAAATCAGCCTATTGTATAGGGTATTTCAAAGGATTCCTCTTGTGACTTTGCCTGAGAAATGCCAGAGACATGAGAGGTGTACATTGCATTACGTTAAAAACATAGCCAGAGAGTGCACATTAGGTTCACCTTATACCCTGCAGGAACCCACTCATCCAAACTCAGGGTGCAAAGTCCTCAACATCACAAAACCCTCTAATCTGGGAGATGAAGGACTGTCAGCATCTCTCCCTCTTCTGATGGCACTGGGGCTAGCCAGCCCAGGGGATCACTTTGCCACGTGTAGAGTTGGTCTTTCAGGACTTCATCTCACCTGGCTCGCAGCACTGCACCCTTCAGGTGGGACCTCAAAATCCAGTGCCATCTCAGAAGCATTTGCAGCAGCACACTGACTGGTACTGGTCCCTGGTGGAGATGCATTCCATGTTCTTTCCAAGTCCTGTTGCTCTCTCCAGAGTGAATTGGGCAGGAAGCTTGCTGTGTCCAGGGTTGTTCTGGCCCTGCAGTTACTGTCAGAGCTGCAGCACAGTGAGCAGAGCCTCAGCATGCCCAACCTGCACTGAGCCCTCCATACCACCACTGCTTGTGCCAGAGCTGTGCTCCAGCACTGCACCATCCACAGTCTTGCTGACAGAGAATTAATAATGCCTAACAAATGAAGCAGTCTGGGAGGTAGAACAAGGTCTGAAGCTATGGCTAGTAGGCTAATGAAGACAGTGTGCTGTGTGGGCTGCAGCTGGGACACTCACTGAGCTCTGCTGTGCCCACTCTGAGACTGAGGGGCAGGCTGGAAACCCCAGCAAGGGCAGGGACCAAGGCAGCACACCCCAGCCCTTCCACAGGTACCAGTCCTGTGAATCTCTGATTTTGTTGTGGCATAAGCTATTCAGGATGATAAAAGATTTCAGATTGTTCACAGGCTAGTTACTAACTCACTAAGGATGTCTTTATCTGCTGGTGTGAAATAATACCACATAGTAAAGCTCTTAAGATTTATGTAAGCCAATGGGAACATGAATTTTTGCCATGTCCCTATGGCAAAGCTCTGCTGTTTTATTAAATAAGTTGATTTGGAAGAAATCGCCTTTGAATTTATTAACTCTTGAAGCTGGCCTAATTTTCTCCTGAAAGATTTAAACTTTTTCTAGTAGGCTTGGTGGTCTGTCAGCTCAGTGTCAAGAATTTCTGCCTTGTGCATCACTGTCATCCTGACACACTGATCTAAAGTGAATTACAGCAGTGGAAACCATAATTTCAGAATCCTAGAAAAACTAGTGTAATTGTTTTATTTAAGGAATTATACTGAAGCCATTGCTCCATCTGTTATTCTCTTCTCAGTTGGTGGCCTCCATCGTGTTTATCAGCTTTGGTGTGGTAGCAGCCTTCTGTTGTGCAATAGTTGATGGAGTGTTTGCAGCACGACACATAGTAAGTACAGTGATTTTGTAGTCTTTCAATTTTGATTATTTATATCATTTCTAGTGGGAAAGTGTTTTCTTTTGGTTTATATTTAGCAGTATATTAGGGCGTTTGATAGTTCTTGGTGGAGATTCCAAATAGAGAGGTGATATAAAATGATGTAATGAAAGGCATGTTAAAAGTTACATCTGCTTAGAAAAGGAAGACATTTCAAGCACTACAAGCATTTGTTTCCTATTGCATAAAGGCTTTGTGGGCACAGAAAGGATTTGGAATGCAGTGATGAGCACCAGAAGACCCGATGGGAATTGAATATGCCAGTTTATATGTTAGAAATGTGTTGTTTGCTGTTCTATCTTTTATGATAGAAAACCAGTCTAAACCCTAGCTTTTAATTGAGCTTTGATTTCCAAAATCATTGGGAAATAAGTAGTCATATGTGTTAACAGACATTAGAGGTCAGATGTAGTATGCTAAATAAACAGCAAGTGTGATGTTATATTAGCCTGTCTGTGCTATGAAATACCATGGGCCTGCTCATCTTTCTGCTTTTGTTCATTGAGGGGCAGCATAACCACACTGGCATCAGTGGAACTCTGCTTGAATTTCTGTTAGCAAATACCTCAGAATAATTAGGCTTTAGATCACTTGGAGCATGAAGTTATAAACTGGATTATATTTTACTGTTACTGAAGAGGGCTTTAAACCAAATGTGGGTTTCAGAGCCACATGTGTATTACACAAGACAAGAGACATGCATTGGTATAAACAGCTGAAGTGTGCAATGTGGGCATGGATAAATGCTCTGGACTGTAGTCATGTTTTGTGCTATACAGACCCTGCATGATGCCAAAGTAGCTTGCTTTTTCTTGGATTTACCCTGTAGCTGGTCTGGATGACACCTGGTTTAACTGTCTCTGATTAGCCTAGGCCCAGGGAGCCTTTCCATGGAGCTGCTTAGAAGAGGAGGGGAGCAAATTTCTATTTAGATTCCCTGCTCCAGACAATTCAGTCGTTGAGCCCTGGAAAACCACTGCCACTTATTGAAATTTTGGATCTGTCCTGGAGTGGCTGAGGCAACTGGGGTTGGGAGGTTATTTGTTTGGAAGGAGGTCATAGTGAGGTGAAGGTCAGTCTCTTCTGCTATATCCCACTTAAAAGTTCGAGAAGAAATGGCATTAAGTTGAGCTGGAGGGGGTTCAGATTGGACACTGAGAGAGTGGTTAAGCACTGGAGAAAGTTTCCCAGGAAGATGGTGGAATCACCATTTCTGGAAGTGTTCAAGAGGCATCTGGATGTGTCACTTAGGGATATGATGTAGAGGTGATTTAGGGTTGATGGTTGGACTGGATGATCCTGAAGGTCTCTTCCAACCTTGATGATTCTGTGATTCTGTAATTTCCCAGGAACCCGACTTAGCTCTGTCCTGCTTTAATGTGATCATTAGGAAGTGTTCAGATGGCACTTGTACAGTCTTACACCTTAAAACTGCAGTGCAGCTGTGCAGCCACAGCCCCCCACTGCTG
This sequence comes from Rhipidura dahli, assembly GCA_013399225.1. NCBI lineage: Eukaryota > Metazoa > Chordata > Aves > Passeriformes > Rhipiduridae > Rhipidura > Rhipidura dahli. The sequence continues at coordinate 331,510 of VXAC01003824.1, forward strand.
GGGGTAGACACAGCTTCTCTGAGGCAAGGTGCTGTGTCAGGGGACAGTGTGTGCTCAACCTTAAGCACAGAGACAGGCATTGCCCCTCTCACCTTTCTTGGTGTTTTCAGTAGGAGAACACCAAGGCACAAAGTCATTGCACTCACCCAAGGAAAAGGCATCTTACAGTCTGGGGTGCAGTTCTGTATCTGGTTAAGTCAGTGACTGTATCCCCTGTGAGAGCTGGAGGCTGGAAGGGGCTGGTCACCAGCCGGCCATTCCCCAGAGTGCTGGAGATGTACAGCCCAATAACATGAACCTTCTTCAGTCACATCATGACAGGCTTCATGGAAATCCATGTCCAGCTGTTTGCATTTGAGCTTAGTTTTGTTTGTCACAGCTGTCTATTGCTGTCGCCTTCACCTATTGCAGAGCAAAGAAATACTGAGTAGCACCATTTGTTGGAAAACCAGTTTACATCTCAACATGATCACACCAACTTCAGCTCATTCTCCTCTGTTTCATAAGGAACTTGATAGGATCAGGTGAAGCAAACATCCACATCACCAAATTTCTCTGACTACCACACCTGGGGAAGTCTGTAGGGTTGATAGTGTAAGTGTGCTCCCAGTTTAATTTACAGTAATGGTGGGGCCTTATCAAAAGAACATGTGCCCTGCAGACTGCGGTGTCACTGCCACTGTGTTACACCCACTTTGCATCACAGCTCATTTCCTACAGGAAGAGCAGTGGCACCACGTTCAGTCCATTCCCTACAGGCAGTACCAGCCTTTTTCAGACATGGTTTGTGCTGTTGCCACTTTGTCCACTGCCTTTGGGACATAACTACTGAAGAGCTGGACTAAACTGTCCTCCAGTCAGGGTAAGGACAAATTCCTGCCATGTCAGAGCAGGTGCCTCATCTATACTAAAGCCATAAGCTTTTTGTGAGAAATGGAAGCTAAAGCCAAGCAGTCCTCAGACTGGTTATAAATATAACGTCCATCACACAAATTTGGAATAAGAAATGTGTCCCCTCTTTCATTCTGCTTTTAGCTTCATTTGAGCTGGGAAGGATGTGAAGAGGACAAATCACATAATTACAGATTTTTCTTATTATGTGCCTGCAGTGGAATGGGGACTATCACTGTTGCACATTTTCTCCTGCTCTTATAAAACTGTGGATAGAATAATAAAGTACTTTTCTCTGTTTTATTTCCTTCCCAAGAAGGCATGAAATTGACAAAATTTCTTCCAGGAAATGGATGTATTTCAGAAAAGCGATACTTAAATTATTTAAGACTTACTTTGCTTTTTAGAAAGCTCTGGATCACACAATTTATAAAATTAAGAACACTGAAGGAAACGTAGCTTGATTTGAAATAGTAGTAGTTTTTTTAAAAAGTAATGGAGATGTAATTCACCTTTAAAAAAAATCCAAACCAGAATCAAGTGAAATAAAGTTGAATTAAAGTGCAGTGATGTTATTTTAGAAAAATGTGGTGATTAAAGGAATTTATGTGCATTTGTGTTTGCTTGAGACATTTTGTTTTTTAGAAGACAAGAATAGTCCAATTGTGCTACTGGAGATCATTCAACAACTTCCTCCCACCACACCCTGTCACACCTCAGCTGCACATTCTCTGCTGTAGCTTCGATCTCTTATTCATGACTGCAAGCCTTGACCATTGCCACAGGATCCTTAGCTTTGCAGTTGTGCCCCAGGAAGAACCTAAAATAGCCAGCAGCAAGAAATCCAGGTATGAAGTGAGGAAATTGCCTTTTCCAGCCTGGTTTATTCTGTGATTCTGTGAAGGAAAACCAGGGTGCTGTGGAAGGCAGAGTTAATAGACATTAAGATCTAGAGTTCTAGAATGCACACCAAACCAAGCAGTGTTACGTTGTTCCTCTCCTCTTCTGCAAAGCCACTTCTGTGTAATACTGATTTAATATAAATTTTCAGCTGACCTAGTTTTCTCCTCTTGATAGTGGTGGCTTAAGGAATTAATTAAAATAGAATATTCATCAGGTGCTAAGCCCTGAAATGAACCTGAGAATAAACCTAGCTGAGCTAGAGGATATTGAATCACTCTTCGATTCGTACCTTCACCCACATGGTTTAAGTGCAGCTTGTGGACTGCTGAAGCGTATCAGCTGGGTAATTACCTACTGATTAGGGAGTTTAGAAATTAAACTAGAGATATTTGCCTTCTCTGTATATATGTTAACTCAAAACAGTGTTAAATGAGACAGGCATTATGTAAACTCACTTTCTGCGAGGCACAGAGACTAGGCAATGGGAAAACAGAGTCTTTGATCTGGGGGATGCTCATGCAAGTTGAGCTCTGGTTGGTAGAACTCCAAAGCTTCTGTATTAAGTAATGTCAAGTTGGCAGCCCTGACCTAGTGAACAAACAGCTACATTATAAACACATTCTGTGTGATGGAGATCTGCTGGTTTCTGTGGTTTGAGCAGTTCCCTGGCAGAGACGCCCGGCCAGCAGTGCCCTGTGGGCTCCCAGCTGCTCCCCGCTGCCTGGGCAGAGGATGCTGGTGCTGCCTGTGCCCTCAGAAGCTGGCAGCACCACCCGGGGGTTGCACACACAGGGGCCGAGGATGTCAGTCCTCTTCCCATCTTTGGAGCTTCTGCAGGAAGCAGACACTCAGGCAAGGACAGCAGCAGGTGTGACTGAGCACCACTGCATTTTACTACAGAGTGACTTCATATGCCCATGGCACAAAACACGGGTCACAGTCTTGCACACTGCAGGCCAGGTGCTCTAAAAAATCATTTGAAAGTGTTCTGAGCAAGCCTCTTGGCTTTCCCTTTGAAGAAAAAACCAAATAGTTGTATACCATATCTAACAAAGTTGTTACCTTGACAACTGGTGGTAGAAAACACAACTCAAAGAATAATTTCTCACTGGAATTAAGTTAGGTGGATTCTCTGGAGAACAACACTAAATGCATTTTAGGTTCTCCATGTTGCCACATGAGACAAAATTACAGCTAATTACTTTTAATTCCTTTTCCATCCTGTATGACTCATTAATATAATAGCATGGCATAGCATATACCATAAAAAGCATCCAAAGCAGTCTGTCCAGTGGGTCAGGGGAGGTGATCTGTCTCTCTCCTCTGCTCTGGTGAGACCCCATCTGGAGTGCTGCATCCAGCTCTGGAGTCCTCATTAACACAGAAAGGACATGGACCCCTCTGAGGAAGGCCAGAGAAGGGCCACAAAGATGATCAGAGAGATGGAGCACCACTCCTGTGAAGACAGGTTGAGGTGGATGGGGTTGTTTAGCCTGGAGAGGAGAAGGCTCCATGGAAACCAGACTGGGGCCTTTCAGTACCTAAAGGGGCTTAGAAGAAAGATAGAGACAAAATTTTTGGCAGGGCCTGTTTTGATAGGACAAGGGGTCATGGTTTTAAACTAAAAGAGGGTCAATTTAGGTAAGATATAAGGAAGAAGTTTTTTACAATGAGGGTGATAAAACACTGAAACAGATTGCCCAGAGAGGTAGGTGGTAGGTGCCCCAGCCTTGGAAACATTCAAGGTCAGGTTGGACAGGACTCGGCAGCCCGGTCTAGCTGAAGATGTTCATTGCTACCAGATGGGCTTTAAAGGTCTCTTCCAACCCAAACTACTCTGTGAAAGGCTGTGCAGTTGTATTTCTGGTTTTTTAGCAGAGTGAGTACTAAGCATTTATAACAGTAAACTAGTGCTAGTTCAGTAGTGATATTTATATTGAGGGTCCAACAAGGTAAAATTGTTTCATTAGTGAACTTCCTAAATATAGAGTGCTTGAGTTTCCAGCCAGTGCATTTTGATGCCAATAGTCAACTATCCCACAGTATTAATCCTAGTATAAGACCTCACAGCTGACACTGAGATGGGAAGCACAGATTGCATTCCTAGAGTACCAACCATTTACTGGGTGGAATTAATTCTTTTTTATGAACTTAGTTCAAGGGTTGAAGCAAAGGAGGATTCTACCAGCTGAAGCCCATCTGCCGAGATTTCTCTTTTGTACTGCAAGACAACCACATTCACACATCCAAATGCAGTTGACTGTGCTTTGAATCAAAGGGCAAAAACTTTGAAAAAGAATTTTCCTGGAGGGTCTGAAAAGCTTGGAGCCTGCTGTACTATCATTTTTGTTCCTGTTACTCTGATGTATTTTCCCTTTGAAGCACATTACAGCTCGTGAGTGCCCATCCTGTGAAAGGTAAATTAGTCAGAGGTACATAAATCAAAAGCCTCACAACAGAAGTCACAAGGAAATCTAGTAGAAGGGAATGTACTGACATTACAGAAGACTTTCAGACCACCCCCACAAGCTATTTTGAAACCAGATTGCAACTGGACATATAATGCTAAGCTGTGTTGGTGTGAGCAAAGCAGTGGGACCATACAGAGTTTGGTCTCTGGCTTTTATTGGACAATATAGGAATAGCCTGTGGGACCAATGTGAGATTACTGATTCCACCTCTGGCATTTATTGGTGCTTTGCCAAGGACGTTATTGACTTGGAAAGAGTTTGAAGAAGAAAAATCTGAAATCTGAAGTGGTAACTTTTAGAAACAGTACTCAAAAGTTTGATTTATTTCATTTAACACAGAAAAGGTTGACAGGTAAATTGATCATGGCCTCTCTAATGTATCAGTGTAGTCAAAGGTTATCTGATAGCAAAGGGCTTTTAGTCTCTTGCACAAAAACAAAGTAAATGCAGTGAGTTGAAGTCAATGCTAAAGAGATTCAAACCATGGAGCCACATGGTTTTGACAGTAATGAATTATGGAAGCAGCTTTGTCAAGGTTATGGATAGTTCTTCATCACCGAAATATTTAAATCCCAAACTTCTTTTTGTATAATCTTATGAAGCTTATCCAGAGGTTATGAACTTGAAGCATATGTCTTGGGATGAAATTAGAACCTTTGTTGTTTGAGAGGTCATTCTAGAGCAGGGTCTTCAAAGAAGACTCCTGTGAACTATTTTTACAGTCAGGTGGAAACTCTGTTACCTCTTGTCAGACCTGTCTGTGTGGTGCCAGGACCTGTTCTCTGCTGGAAAATGTTTAGGATTTGATAGATTAAAACCACTTGAAAATAATTTATCAAGATTTCTGATCTAGGTTTGCTGATCTTCAAATCAACAGAGGAAATGCAATCTTTAGCATGAACATAACTGAAACAATATCTCTACTAAAATCACTATTCCTCACATACTGGGTAACGTACAAGGCAACCCAGTGATGAATACATTCAATATATTAATATATATGAATACACATATGCTGAACATATTGGATGCATCCAGGGACTTGTCAGCAAAACTGCCATCTTACTAATGTTTTCTGGTCTAGAACACAGATACAGGGTCTTTGCAGCCACAGATCTGCAATCTGATATTCCTGTGTTTCCAGACAGGTAAGTACTATGCATGCAGCCTGAATACACTGACATTACAGAGGAGCTGGTGGTGTGCAGATATGGCTGCCAGATATTTTGTAGTAAGAAAAATAATGACAACCCTTTTTTTTGGAGTACCTCTTATGATTCCCCCATGAGTTTGCAGAGCCTCTCACACTGGCAGGGACAAAGCCCCCTGTTTATATGCTTTTTTTTTTTTTTTTTCCCCCTGAAATTCCTTTCAGGTTTAGCCAAACTGCAATTCTTTAAAATCCCTTTTTTCCTCCCTGCTGTGACTTGTTCTCCTGAGGGAAAAGGGCTGGTATTGTGCCAACCAAACAGAAATGTCTAAGCCATTAGGCAGCACACACACTATGTTTGGATACCAAAGAGGAATTCACTTATTGATGAGAAGGAGGAAGAGTGGTTCCGAGTTCTTTTCCTCTCTGCCCCACTGTGTAGGACAAATGCCTTCACTGTTGGCAAAACCAGGGATTGGTCCAGGATTCCCTAGCCCCCTGAGATAAACACTGGCTTCTCTCTTTGTGATGTAACAGCCCAAACTGAGATCTCTCATTAATGTCATTACTTTGGTCATTCAAATTGCAGCAAGGCAGCTTTGAGGGAAGAGTTCTGTGAAGATGCAGTAAGACCATCTTACTACAATTATATGCAATAGGGAGGGAGGAAGACTGCTGTTTTGGTTTAAACTGGGAGTTTGTATTGTGAGAAAATGTTAAGGGAGTGACCCAGTGAGTGTTTGAATATTTGAAAGCTAATGGTTAAATGCCACTGCCATTTAATTGCATGATCCTGTTCCACACAGACCACAGAGTCAGTGTACAGCTGGGCAGAATTTTTAGTGCATTGGGGTAGTAGCAAATCTGGCACTTCCAGTTTCTTTGGCTCTGAAAATTAATTTATTTTCTTTTAGCTTTGCTTCTAGTGTACTTGGATAGGTGCAAACTCCACTGAGTACATTGTAAATCAGCTCCAGAGATAAGGAAATATGATAGGGAAATTTTACACTGAAATTTTACTGATATTGATAATCATATTAATGCAAGAAATAGTATGACATGTGAGAAAGTCCAAATTTAAAATTACACTGGTATTTTAGTTTCTATGGATTATAGTCTTCTGCATCTGTGTGGCTTCTATACATCCAAAAATGAGGTGAGTGACAGAGAGGGCAGAATTTGTTCAGCAATGTAGAACAGCAGCTTGGGTCAGGGGAGATTTATTGTCTACTTCCATCTTTACTTCATTACTTTGCAAAGCACCAGCCATGATGGAATTTATGCAAAGCGTACAAAGCAACTTAATTACACTTTAATCCTCAGAAAGGTAACTGGGGCAAAGGGCTTGCAGTCTGTTCTGAAAAGCAAAATCTGCTTCACTCTGATGTGCTGCCAGCAGAAGATAATTTCCTTTATTGTTTCCTATTCTCAGAAATGTTAGTAGACTAACAACATACATTTCTTTTCTATGAAAAAATTCAAAGCTTCTACATATAGAGGGAGAGAAAGTAACCACCTACAGACTTCAGATTGCAGCAAAAATACTTCACAGCTTTTTTTCTCATTTCTCAAAGGAAAAACAGTGTTTCCAATTGCCCAGTGCAGAGAATAGTGGAGTTAAAAAAAAGGAAAAGGCATTGTTTATTCACATGGATCTGAAGTCCTTGAATTCCACTAGAGTAAAAATTAGGGATGTTTCAGTATGCTGCAGTTTGCCCTAGCAAAAGGTTTTATTTGCTTCACCTTTAAGAAGCAACCATGATTAGTATGAATAATCATATCATGTAGCAGGAATTTCTCTCTCTGTGGGTGGATGTTTATTCAGTTGCATATAATATCCATGGGAAGTATGTTCCCAGGTATTCAGTAAAGTTTTGACAGTTGATTATTTATGGCTCTATTAAGAACTAATTAAAATGTATTGCATCACTGCTGCTAGATTATGGAACTTCGCACTTGTACTATATTTATTCAGTCTTCCATGATAAATTCCAAGAAGGTAACATAGTTAGGAAATTTTTTTTACCAAATCTGCCTAGAATTTTCTTGTGTGTATGGCTCAGTGCAGTTCTCTCCACATTCCCAGCCATCAGTATATCCAGTGACTCCTTTGCCTCTGGAGCACTGAGTGCCGTGTATTTCAACATTTCTGATCTTCGGAAATGCCTGTGGAGTTGGGGAAAAGCTAATTGTTCCTGAGCAGTCAGGGCACTCATGAGCCATTTCACTAATTGTTTAGACTGTTTTACTTTTATAACCTATGTCTTTCCATTCCTCTCAAGGCTTCTCTCATGGACTTTTTCCTCTCTTACATTTTGGTGCCTAGTCCTGCAGTCCCTCCCATTTGGATGAGCCCTGTCAGTCTGGCTGACGTGTGTCGAGGGGGTCTCTCTGTTACAGGAATAATAGGGAGCTTTGATGGCAAATTGCTGGGCATAAACACCTGCTTTCTGTCTGTTTTCTGCTTAATACCTAACATAAAAATTTCATACATTAAGTTGTTATTACTTTACTTAAATTATAATAGGGATATGTTGTGCCATGCCCCAAAAATTAAAATCAACACGGCAATGTTAATTAAGCCTCCAGCACTTAATTTGTAGATGTAGATATTAAAAATATAGATATATTGCTCTATTAGATGTTTCTAGTGCAGCCTCTTTTCCTTCTCTTTGCTGGAAAATAAATCCAAAAGAACATTATAAATGAAACCCCTGTACATTTCAGTCAGCAGGATATTCCAATTTCAAATGTCTAAAGGCAATGTCTTCCAAAAGGACATTTCTTGCAGTAGTATACTTAGAGATTTATATGAGATTAGCTCAGTTGGTTAAAGCATGGTGCTCATAATGCCAAAGTTTCAGGTTTGATCCCTGAATGGGATCATTCTGTTCACTTAAGAATTGGGCTTGATGATCCTTGTGGGTCCCTTCCAAGTCACAATATTCTGTCGTTCTGTGGCTTCTTACATATTCTGATAGCATTAAGGCAAAAAGGAGATGGAGCAGTTTTTCATGTATTTGAGTTACATTACCAGAAACAGAATAAACAGTTCTTGCATTCTTGTGGAAACGTTAATTACTCACATGGCACAACATCATTACAATCAAGACAGAGCAATCAGTTCATATAACAAACCCTATAATCAAAGTAATGTAATCAATGTAAGTAATCAACTATAATAAGCAATTAAATACCTAACTGCATCAAGCAATAACTAAAATTACAGCCTTGAATAGTATCAGCTAATTGCATCATTAGAAACTTGTGTAAAAGCCAGTGGTAAGTCTAAGTTTCTAACTACACAACATAGCTGTTGCAGGTATTGTGAGAAGGTCTGTAGCCTCATCCTGAGAGACATTGGCTAGCGAGACTTGACTAAAGGAAAGCAGAGCTATTCCTGTGCCAGGCTTGGATTTGCTGTATTTAGGCAGGAGTAGGCTTCCTCACTGGAGCCTTGTGTGGCTTCATCCCCAGAGCAGCCAGAGCAGCAGCCCCGAGCAGACAGGCACCATGGCACTCAGCAGCTCTGCATACACATCTTTCCTTCCTGCCACCACCTGAGCCTGCGTCACCTAAAGGCACTGGAGCCACTGAACCTCCTTGGGAATGTGCAGGGGAGCCAGTTCTCATTTCTTCTGCCTGTTCCACTGCACTCCATCTGCTTGAGAAGGCTGATGGGCCTTTCCTCCCACCTTCGTGCCACGGAGAGTGTGGCCAAAAGTCAGTGAGGGAAAATCACCTGTTCGAAGAGGCCTTAATCTCTTCTAACAGATCTGTATCCATCTGAGAACAGACCTCTCAGTCCACATCAGGACGTGACCATTGTCCAGCAATGGGGCAGCTCCAGCATCTGGAGGCTTTTCATTTGGCTGTTGCAGTATTACAGGACCACAAACCTCACCAAAACAGAGTAAGACTGAGGCTACCACTGCAAAGTATTTACATAAAATAAAAACCAGTGAGGAAATATAAAGCAAGACAGATCCATGTATGTGTGTTTTTCAGCCATGACAGTGTACAGGTACTCTGTATGTACAAGTACTCGTTTGAAAAACCTGAAATTAATACCTAGTGCTACCAAGCATTAAGTGAAAAAGATTCTGTAGGATCTAGTCTTTCTGATTAAATAGAAATCCTAAAAAAAGCCTCTGGAAGGCACAATGGGAAGTAAATCTAGCTTGTGAGAGTAAAGTTTTCAAGCCCCACCAGCTGCTTTTCCTATTTTCAGAACTGAAGTTGGGTTATTCCAGCATAGCAGACAAGATAGGCAGGGTCTCCAGGCTGGAGTGCAGCATTTCTAGAAGAAGATTAGCTCTTAAATTCAAGCAAGGCAGATGTAGAAGCGCAAGAGAGGGTAAGTGCTGTCTGCAGACTGCAGTGGAATTGCTCTCGTGGCGTGGCCTCACCCAGAGAATGCAACCAGAGACCGAGGCGGCTGCCTCTGAAGTGCTTAAACAACACCAGGAATGTGTTATTTGTATTGTTTGCACCAGGGGATCACTGGTGGGCTGTAGTTACAGCAGCAGCATGGCATGGACAGAAGCAGGTCTCTGTCTCACTCTGCATTGCTTTGAAGGGTTTGATCAACTGTGCATTTGGGAACCCTTGACTCTTACGGCAAGGGCAATATGTGTAGAAACTGAATTAACACACACTAGCCAGGTCTGCACCTTAGGTAAAAATAACATGTGAAAACCTAATTCTAGGGCTTAAAGTTTCTTAACATACCTCACTAATTATTGGATAAATTTTGACGAAAATAGCAAAAAAATTGAAAACATTCTATTCCTGATGGTCTGATCCATTAGCAGCTCTTGGCAGTAGCAGAACCTTGGGGCTGGGCTGCTGCACTCACACAGGACTGTGGGAGCCCTGAAATGGGTCACTTTTTTTAGCACTCACCCTCCCAAACCCCAGCCAGCATACACAATGCTACCATATGCCACCATGACAGCCTAGGACTTTCCATGTTGATAGTCAAGGTGATGCCATCAAAAGAAAAAAACATTAGAAAAAGTTGGAAACAATCACTAATATCACAGGGGAGGCAAATGGCTGAAATGCAGAAATAGAAATGCTTGGAGGCCCGCTTGACAAATTGAAACTGAACTGACACATTTGGATTCAAAAGCTGATTATGAGCTTGGTGACTATGACATAAAAGTTGTTAATAATTCTAGAAAAAACTGTCTTGATGCATGGTCAAAATGTGAAGTAGGTAAGGATTATCATAGAAGGGTAGAATTATTTAGGTTGGAAAAGACCTCTATGATGATCAAGTTCAACATAAACTTAACACTGCCAAGGCCAGTAGGACATTTAATTTTCTTCCCATAACTGCACTTTCCCAACTTCCTTAATTTAAAAAAAAAAAAAAATTGTTTGTTTGTTTTTGTTTTACACTTTCCGTCTTTCAGCCATCTCTCCACAATGTTCATGGCTTTATTTTCTAGCACCTGGACCTCCTTGCAGAGTCCAGGAAGGACAGTGGTTTTTAAACCTGAGGTTTTGTAGCAACCACAGCATTCCAGATAGCTGCCAGCCAAATGCTTATAGCCAACTTATTATGTGGGTTGAATTTCTTAGTGAATAAGAGAGATGGAGATGCAATAGCAGCCTCCTTGGAGTCGCTGGCACTGACTAAAAGAGCACATCCTGGCAAAGAGGACTCCCACAAGAGCAGTCCCAGATATTGAAGGGAGAGAAGAGAAGCCCACTGAGCCCCGTGGTGGTGGTGGGCAGCCCCAGGACAGTGGCCCATCCAAGGAGGCAACATTTCCTGTGGGAGCTCATGATCTGTCCTGCCCAGAAGCTCCTGCCTGCCACACAGTGAGCAGTGACCCCTCTCTTCCTCTCTGTCCAGCTGCTGTCTGAAATACAGAGGTTTGAAGATAATGGCATTAGTTATAGAAATAAATTTCAATGAGGCATATGAAGAACACTGTGTTAATACCTATATGTAAACAAATAGTTTACAAAATGTGTAACTATATGTATACAAAAATTTACCATCTCATTAATTATGGGTAGGGCATTCTGTTGGACTACCAGGAAGTTTAAGATTCTTTAACAACACAAGAGAAGATGCAGGTCTTCAAGAAACCAGGCATTTTAAATTTGTTATTTTAATTAGTTAGTTTTCTGATAGTTGATACGGGTTAAATAATTGTAAACATGGACTTGGAGATTTCAGGGGGTATTGATTCTTCTTTTTCCATGTAACAGTGAAATTCTTCAAGATAAATTGTTTTCTGAAAGCTGATTCTGCTTCAGAATTTATAAACTGAAAACTGAATTGTAGGTTTATCTGCCAGTGAGTAAAAGCCCAAAACAGTTCTCAAAAAAATCCACCCTTGTTTCTGATTCTGGAGGGTATGGTCATGTGCTCTGTGTGGGAGTTGCAAGGCTGGGGAGCTAACTGAAGTATAAAATGTTTTGTTCCTTGAAGCTGACACCCTCCACTGCAGTATTGATGATACTGGCCTTGGACTCAGAAGTTCCTAATACCCAGCTGGCCAGAGCCAATATGGAGACTGTTCATAATTTTATTTTTTAATGGACATTTTTCATTTGTTTCTGATTGAAAGCACAAAGATGTTTGTATAATCACTCCTGTGAATCCCTGGGATCTTCTAGCAGTCGTCCTCAAGAGACACCCATCTCATTGGGAATGTTGTTAAAAAAGATGGAGAAATACCCCTTGGTCAGAGAGAGACAGGAATTACAAAAGACCTGTAGCATTTCCTCTCATTGTTTGTACAGGGTAGGATCCAACCAGCTTTAGCTTGGGCCCCCAGACAGTGATCCAGTCTGCCTGCTTTCCCAGGCTCCTAATATGCTGGCCCCTTCTTTCAGGAGATTCTTTTATCTTTGGTCTGAAAGCTCTCAGATTTGTATGCTCCCATGTGCCATGTGCTCTCAGCCAGTGTGGGGCAGACAGAGATACCTGTGCTCCATCTAGCCCTCCAGAGGAGCATAAAAGCTAGCTGCTAATAACTTCTATCTGTTCAGATTTGCGTGCCTGTTTTCAGAAAGTTAGCAGAGAGTGTGATCTTGAAGGGAGTTACAATCTCCAGAACACCCAGCTGTCGGCGCAAGGCTGAGCTGGCACTGAAGGGTGAGGTTTCAGTTTGTTTTTAGGATTAAACTTGAAAAATTTTGGCAGCTATCCCTCTCCTATTCATTGCTAGCTTTGCTGTAGATGAAAACAGCTGAAAACAGAAAATGAAAACTTGACGCTAATGAGACACTAAAAACATTTTTCTGGGTTTGGACTCCTCAGTTCTATCTAGATTCATTTTTCACATGTGACCAGGACGGTTCTGTGCTCCCCAGGCCAACTGGCATGGTGAAGCCCACGTCCTCGCTCTCAAAGTCTCTTGGAATGTAAATGGCAACGTCCAAATTACTTACTGGGAATAGTTCTTGGCCCATACTAATTTACAAATCATGCCCAGAAATTATTTTGGAAGAGTGATAGTTTGCCCAGGCCAAAGCCATCACCAACACAGTTCTAACAATTTCATGGGCTAGATGCTCGAGTTTCAGCCCTGGGAACATTCCCTGGCACTGATTAATCTACACCTCTATTGATGCAGCTATGGAAGCTAAGACTAAATAAATACTGTAATTGGAAAAAAATAGCCCTCACTATAGAATTATTTCAATAAATTATTAGCAATATTTTGTAAGTATGGTGTACATTTCAGTCAATGCAGTTTAAGCTATATCTCAGTTTTCTGAAAGTGAGCTTACACATAAGAGAAGATGGAATTTTCCCTATGTTGTCCAAAATATATCTGTTCTCCAAGGAAACAAAAACTGGCATAGAAGAAACTTCTTTCCATACCTCAGTTAAGAGCCCTTCAACTTCCCCACAGACATTTTATCAAATTCACCGAAGATACTGTTAAAAGAATACTTTTATTACACAAAAAAATGTACTGCAATGCTCCCACCATCAAAGAGAATGTGGGGTTTCTATTGTAAGCTCCTAAAACAAAGAAATCAGCCAAACCAAAACCCTCTGTATTTGGACCAAATCTTCTCTTCCTTGGCATAAAGCCTTCTCTCTTGTCCATCCATCACTCTCAGGTTTTAACACACATACTAGAAAACTATCAAAATAAAAAATTCAAGAAGAGGGAAAGCTACAGTTGCCTTGTAGGGTGCAAGGCTGAGCAGTTCTGATATGTCTCAAATTAAAGGGAAGTACTGGGTGTCTTGTTTTTTGTGGGGGGACTTTTTGACACATCTGAAAATTTTCTAAACTTAGCTTGATAGCATTCTGACTGTACCTGCCCAGCATACACAAACAGAATCATACATAATTAGCTAAGAAATCATCTTTTCCAGTGCTCAGGATTGAATAAAACCTGTCCATTTTTCCTTTGAACCAATAAATACACAAACAAGCATACAACTACATTTTTGTAGAGAATTCTTCCTCTTTTTACCAGCCTACATATTTTGTCCTCTGCATGTATCAACAGAGCTCTAACCAACAGAGCTTCCCCACCTGCTCATTTCCACTCAAAGGGACTTACTCAAAGAAGCAGGGAAAGGGAATGCATTGTATATTATATATTAATAGTTTAATGAGTCAATATTGCACATTAGTGGGAGGTATGGCATAGCTGTGCTTCAATAAAAGTGGTTGAGGAAGTTCCTGGTATCAAAGGATATTAAATTAGTTTAAAAGAATATTGTTCCTCTATACTTTAGAATTAGTCTTAATAGATGAAATGTATATATATACATACACACACATATATAGTATGTAAAACTAGCTCTGTCTCCACCAGTATTGCTATAAGCAGCAGAATCAAGAAGAATCAAGGACTGGTAGGTATATACTGTATTCATATACAATCTGTTGTGAGCAATGTGAAGTATTTTAAGACCAGTCTGTCAGGAATATTTTTATAGCTTTAAAGTATGTCTCATTTGCCTTTGGTATTAGAGACTCCTGTAAAGTCCAGTGGGTGCTTATGTGGTGTGACATACTGTTGGATAACTTTTAAACACTTTTTAATATCTGTGTGGTGCCTTATTCATATAAACACCTTAGCAGATAGACCACAGCACCTCCATAGCAGGAAAATAGAAGCTTTTACCAAAGCAACTTTTTGGCATCCCCAGAGTACTTTTACTTAAAAGCTGTGTGCTTTAGGTGTTAAATTTTGTGCGTCTGGACGAGGCCAATGTTATCTATGTTATTTTTGTGCACTTGATCATCACTCATTTATTTTGATTGCACATAGGGTTGCATTTAGAGAACAGACTAGAAGCAGAAGGCTGGCTGTACTAGTGCAGCAGGCTTGCTGTTCAGAATTAGGTACATGAAGAAAGGCATTTGTTTGCCATGACTGTGCATGCAAATGTAGTAACTGTATTCACGGTGGTCACTTCCATGTCACAGCTCTGACCTTTTTGCTGCACAGCAATATCAAGCCATAATAGCTGGTATGGATTAATCAATCACCTCTCTCCTCAGGGAACAGTGCTGCTTCCAGTCACAAGCACACTTGGATGAGAAGTGTGTTTGTCTTCTCCATCAAAGACCAAACCAATAAAAGGACCAATTTATTTTTTCAGAGGAAGAAGGTATAAGAGGTAGAAAAACTGTGTAAACCAAGAGATCAGGGCCAAAAGTGAGGGTCTTCCTATACTTGATGGAGGCAGATTAGACAGCTCTCTCACTGCCTTTAAGAGGTGCCTTATAGAGGTGTCTGAGGGGAGTATTAGCATTCACAGTCAGACTCAGCCTCACAGTGTGATGTGGTGGTGTCACTCATCAGCAGCCTGTAGCAAGGATATGAATGCCCAGAAGGTAAGGCCAGGGAGCATCTGTCTCCAGGTGCTAAGGTGTATCTGCTAAACTCATAACCTGTGATACTTAGAGAGAACTTGTTAGTGTGCTCATACCCTGGCACAGCCTCTGATCCTCTTCACAGAATCAGAAGATTGCTGAGACTG
This sequence comes from Rhipidura dahli, assembly GCA_013399225.1. Classification (NCBI taxonomy): domain Eukaryota; kingdom Metazoa; phylum Chordata; class Aves; order Passeriformes; family Rhipiduridae; genus Rhipidura; species Rhipidura dahli. Next base: position 346,906 of record VXAC01003824.1, read on the forward strand.
GGCAGAACCTCTGGAGATTTCTAATCCAACCACCTGTACTTACACAGGTGCCTCAGAACTGTGTCCAGTCTGAGTATCTCCAAGGATGGAGACTCCACAACCACTCTGGGAAACCTGTTACAATGTTTAATCACCCACAGAATAAAAGAGGTTTCTTCTTATGTTTAAATGGAATTTCCTGTACTTCAGTGTCTGCCCACTGCATCTTGTCATTTTTCTGGACACTACTGAGAGAAATGTGGCTCCATCTTCTTCACTTCCCCATCAAGTATTGATCCATATTGATAAGGTACATGGGAACCTTCTGTTGTCCAGGCTGAGCAGTCCCAGCCATGCTTCTCTTACTACAGATACTACAGTTTGTTAATTTGCAGACCATGTCCATGTTCTCTCTCATACTGAGGAACCCAGCACTTTACTCGGTATTCCAGATATGTCTCACCAGTGTTAGGAGGCAAGATCACCTTCCTGGGCCTGCTGGTAATGCAGTCAAGGATACTGCTGGCTTTTCCTGCCACAAGGACATATTGCTGGTTCATGTTTAACTTGTTACCCACCAGGACCCTCAGGTCCTTCTCTGTAAAGGTGCCCTCCAGCCAGTCAGGCCCCAGTCTTTTCTGGTGCATGGGATTATTCCTCCCCAGGTGCAGGATTTGACATTTCCCTGTACCGAACTTGCTGGGGTTCCTGTGGGCCATTTCTCCAGCCCACATGAACCTCAACAAGTTCTTCTCCAGCCCATTTCTCCATTGTTCTCCCTCTGAACAATGACATGGGCCTCTGGTGTTTCAGCCACTCATCCCAGTTTTGTATCATCTGCTAGCTAGCAGAGGGTGCACTCTACCTATCATCCAGTTCAGAAATTAAGATGTTACACAATATTGTCCCTAGAATTAACCCCTGGAGCAGACAGCTATTAAGTCACCTCCAGCTGGACTTCATGCCACTGCTCCCAACACTATGACCTCAGCAGTTCTGCCAGCTTTCAGTCCACCTCACTCTCCATTTATTTAGCCCATATTTCATCAGCTTGTCTGTGAGAATGAGAGACTACGAGAGGGATTAGTGAAGATAAAGATCTGGAAGCAGGTGAGCAAGAAGCTCCACTCATCCATCAAGCCAGTCACATCCTTGTAGAAGGTTAACAGGTTGGTCAGACACGACTCTCCCTTTGTTAATCTGTGCTGACTATTCCAAATCACCTTCATGTCCCTGAGATGTTTGTAAATTGTTTCCAAGATTATTTGCTCCATCCCTCCACACCAGTGTGTAGTTCCCTTGATTCCCTTTCTTGTTATCCTTGAAGATAGGATGTATCTCCAGTCTGATTAAATGTTCTTTAAACTGATCCCCCTTCAGCAAGGGTAATCCTTTCTTGTACCAGATTTTCCCACTGGTCTCCACAGTAGAGCAAGGCAAAGAAGGCACTGAATACCTTGACTATTACCATGTCTGTGTACCATGTTGCCTGCCTTACTCAGTAATGTGCACATATTTTCCTGATCTCTCTTTTGCTGCTAATACACTCATAGAAGCCCTTCTTTTAGCCCTTTACAACCCTTGCTGGATTGAGTTCCAGGAGAGATTTGACTTTCCTAACCCCTCCATGCATGCTCATATAACTTCTCCATTTTCCTCCCGGGTGATTTCCCCCTTATTGCACTTTTTGTAGACTTCCTTTTCATGCCTGAGGTACATCTGGAGCTCCTTGTTTTTCCACACAGGCCTCATGCTGCCTTTGCTTGATTTCCTGCTGGTTGGGATGAATTGTTTCTCATTTAGGAGGTGGTGAACCTTGAATATCAACCCACTTTCTTGGACCTCATTGCTTTCCAGTACTGTATCCCATAGAATTCTTTCAAACATATCACTGAATAAGCCAGTGTCTCCTCTCTTCAAGTCCAGAGTTGGGATCCTGCTCCTCCCTCTCCAGATTCTGAACCCCACCATATCATTAGGGGCAAAGCTGCCCCTGACCTTCATATCCATGGCCAACCTTTCCTTGTTTGTAACTATGAAGTCCAGCAGAGCTCCTCTCCTTGTCAGCTCCTTGTTCTGGCAGAGAAACTACAGTCCTGTTAGACCTCCCAACCAGATCTGTCCCTGGAAGTAGTCATGGCTAAAGGCTAATGCTTTCCCAGGACTGCAGAAGAATGTTGACCTAGTTCAAGACATGGCATGCTGTTCATGTGGTATTTGCTTTTCCTCTAGAGAAAAAGAATTACTGAAGCATTTTTTCTTACACTTGTGTAGTATAAATAAATATTTTTGGATGCAGGAAGCTAACCTTTCTCTAACCCTTGAGAGTTGGTGTCCAAACTTGCTTAAGTTTGCCGGAGTAATCAGAAAGGCAAACAAGCTGATGGAGGAGCTTTATTCATTGATCTGTCTGCATTCCTGCCTAGCTCTGCATTTAACTAATTATGTATTTTGGATCAGCAGATTTATACAGTTCACACTTCATTATCCAACAAGCAGAGAATACTTGCTTGTGATCTGAAGTAGTGCAGATCTTTCTGCAATTTCTGGGTTATTCCTGGATGGATCTTACAGCTTTAAAATGCAGTGAAAGGTAATCAGCGAAGATTTCTGCTAACAACTTAAATAGTCCTTTGCTTGTAAGTTGGCATGGAAAGAGGGGATGGCAGATAGTGGGTTTGCATCTTCTATCTCGTCTGACTGACATACTGAGGAGCAGTGAGCACTTGAGTGCTTTTGAAGGCACAGATCAGGACTAGATGGAAAGTTGAAAAATTCTTTTTTTTTTGCAAACATAAGAAATTCCAACACTGCTGTGGGATAGACACTGGATCACAGAAGACTCAAGTTGTCAAATGCTCCCAAAACAAATATGGTCTAGTCCTGAAACTGACTGAGGTATGCACCCTCCAGCCTTCAAGGTGGCTGTTTGCCAAGGTCAGAAGCACACATTTTCCATCTGGCCAAGGATATTTCATTGTGTTCTTCCTTTTTATCAGTTTGTGGGAACTGTTACAAGCAAAATATGAAATATGAGCAGTGAATGCATCTTTTGCAATAGCATAAATGGAAAATAAGGCAAAACCAAACAATGTCAATTGCTTTCTCTTTATGCCTTAATTTCTTCATTATTCTTTGTTTTGCTTCTGGAGTTTGAAGTGCATATTATAAGTGGAATACTCAAACTCTTACATATTTTACTTTGTTCTCACTATGGATATTGTTAAAATTCTTTTAAAAGAAAGTCCCATATCTTGAAAACAACCTGCAAAGTAAATCTTGGTGCTAGGTAAGAAACTGTACCAGAAAAAAGAGTGACTGGACCATTCTCATGGAGCAGTACTGTTGAACGTCAAGCATGGTTAAATGACATCAAGTGGTTAAATGCCAGGGGTGATGCCTTTTATAGAAAAATAAATGATAGTCACACAGCCTAGTGGTGGAGTGAGGATGGAAATGTAACCCTGAGGAGAGCCATTCCAGAAAGAAAGCCAACACGGGGGGTGTGAGCTGTTTACCCAAGTGACTGCATTGGCTTCAGCTCCACAGAGCTGTAAGAAATTGGGCATGGGAACCTGGGATATGATGCCTTCCACTTTCTCCAAACCAATCACTTTTTTGGCTGTTTTTCTCTTTACAGGAACCCAGACCTTTGTATAACAAAAGATGCCAGTTTTATTCAAGTGGAATAGGATTCCTGTATGATGCCTACCAGACTGAGGTAAACAAACTCAACTCATCATGGGTTCATTTCTGCTGTGCTGGGGAGGAGCGAGGGAGATGTTGGAGAGCACATCTGCATGTAGGTCATGGGTAGATAGAAACCCCACTGTTTCTCTCCCACAAGTGACTCCCTGCTTGTCCAAGCCTCTGATGTTTTCAAATCATTACAGTCAGTGAGGTTTTGAGTCATCATCAGTGTTTGTATCCAGTACATTACTCTGAGAATGGAATGATTCCTAGTCCATCTATGCTGTATAATAACTGTCTGGAATATGTTTGTCACACTGGCATCTGCCTCTAAGAAGGTTTTTGTAGACTCCAAGTGGAATAGAAAATACCTAAATTAATCCATTTGTATCATCCAGAAGACTTCAAATCTCTGTATTTATCCAGCACAGGCCAAGAACATCAGTGATTTCAAATGCAGCTTTTCATTATCTCAATGACATTAACATGGTCAGGAAAGTGCCCATATCCAAATGGCTAACCTCCTAAGAAGTCCAGATTTAGTTTCTTTTCCTATTTTATTACTGTGGTAAATTGGTGGGAGTGAATAGAAAAGCAAAATGGAGAACAGATAAACAGTGGTATAACTTTCAAGAAGCCAGTTGTTCTCCATCACCATTCCTGGCATGGCTAAGAAAAGGTGTATGGGGAATGTCACCACTAATATTTCTAGAAAGCTTAGCAAAGTATGCTACCAGGTTAAGCAGCTCCTTAAATCTTGCTCCTGGGGCACCCTGTTGTTGCTTCCAAAAAATGTATGACAAAAATATTTCACTGATCTGCTCATGTAAAGGCCTACCCAGAGAAACTTGTGACATCTGACAACACCCTTTCCTGTGAGTTTTACTCCATCCTCTTCTAAAGTGTGCATGCTCACTCAGACACAGACGTGGCCTGAGAAATGCTTCTGGTTCCTGTAATAAACATGTGCTTGGCGTCACACTGACCACAACTCCTTGCAGGTTACCCCAGCCTAAGGCTTCTGGACAGATGGTTTTCCACAGCTCTGCTGATTCTGGGAATGTCAAAACTTGGGCCACCCAGAGCTCCTTTGTTATTCTGGAAAAAAACCAAACCCCGTATCTTTTTAAAGTGTAGGTAGTTTCTAATAACATTCTTGTCTGGTTGTTCACTGATTTAGAGTCAGCACATGCTAATTCAGAGTTAAGGATCCATGGCATTTATACGTGGCTTTTGCTATTCCAAAGGTAGCCAGGTAATGAGCAGAAGACATGCTCTGCATGCCAGGCAAACACTTAACTAGGAAAGCAGATTGTTTACTGAGTGCAAGTTTCCTTTTGATTGACATTTCTCACCTGTAAGTGGTCTAGAGCTCATCTGGTCTGCCTGTTTCAGTTCTCTTTGCTCAAAGCAGAAAGAATTTGATTTTCTTGCAATTACCATGAGATGAGAACTCATCTTCTATTGGTGCTAAGGAGATAATTAATCACAAACATCCAGGACATGAAAAAGCTAAGTGTCTGGTCACTGAAATGAAATAATAGGTCTTGACATGCAGAACACCCACGAATGGCCTGTTTCCACCACCCTTGCTCACACCACACACTAATTTGTTTATTTTGGTTTATTCGCTGTTCTCCTAAAAAGGAGTGTCTTGTTCTGTGCATGTTTTAAAAGTACAGTGATAAAAATAGATAACTACAGTAACTCCCTTGGCCAATAATATGTGTCTTGTAGTGTAGAAGCAGCTAAAAACATGTTTAAGATTGTGCTGATCTCCCTGTTTTGTACTTCTAGCCTTCTACATTAAAAGACACAGACTGGCTTTTTTATTGCTTGGTGAGGGAAAAACTACTTTTATTTCCTATCAGAAGTGGTCCCCAAACCATGCATCAGAACAAACTACTTTTTTGTAGCCCATTCCATCTATAAAGCCCTCCTATCCCAATCATCCGTGTGTAAAGGGGATTTTAACTCTGCAGGTCCTAGGCCATTTTCACTGCATACAGGAGGTCAAAACCAAAGTGTGAAGATCCACTGAATGCAAAAGCATAAGGCATCCCACAAAATGGCTGTGGGAACACACTGTGCTCCAGCACTGGTTTTCAACCTGCTCTGAGAAGTAGCCAGGTGGGATGGTTCAGTCACTTCCTTGATTAAGCTGATGCAGTCAGTGAGACTACGTGCTCCTCTCCTGCAGTAAGCTGCAGTTCAGGCTGAGGACAGCTGGAGCTGGATGTGACTTCAGGCCAACCAAGCCCTTAGGTTACATTCCAGTAAGTTCAGACACAATAGAGCAATGGTGATGAAACAAGGTCCTGTCCCAGGATGAGATGCCCTTGTGACAAGTGGGATGTGTTTGTATCAAGCTGTGAGCTCCATTTCCAGATTGCAACCTAAACTGAGACTGTCCTTTTATAATCTAACTTCCATTTTGGGATAGAAGAGCTGATTTGTATGAGATGCTAACCACAGGTACAGCCTTGTCCTGAGCAGCAAAGAAATCCCAAGGAATCATTCTAATCTCCTTCTAACATCAGTTTTGTCACCCATCTTCCACTGCTCAATCAAATCCTGCTAAGGACAAGTGCAGCAAGTCTGAGACCAGCTGCAAGGTGAACTTACCCTGGTGCTGGGTGTGTGTGTTTAAGGCTTTCCTTTTTTCTGGGAACAAGCAAGTGAGGAGTACAGGCTCATCAACAGTGACAGTTCTCACACTAAAAAGGATGCACGGATCCAGAACTTAGGAAGTGAGAAACATCTGATTTAACATCTCTTGTGGACACTATTCCACTGAGTGACACATTCACAGCTAAGCCAGAACTGTCTGATAAACTTGTCAAAAGCAGGCATGTATTCCTAAGCATGCTCCTTCTACTTTTTCATTACTAGGGGTTTTCCATTCAGTAATACATTCTAATTGCATTTTGTGAACAAAATACTTCTCCAGTGGTTACAGAGAATTTTTCCTATCAAATAGAAGCTATAGAAAGAATGTATTTTCTGACTGCTAGCTCCAACCTGACAGCTCTCCAAGATTTCAAAGTCAATAAGGTAAAAATCTCAGGGAAAAAAAGGCCTTACATATAAAATATTTCAATTGTCCTGTAGTGCCAAATAGAAGTGATGAATGCTTACCACACTTAATGAGTCATTAAAATGATTTTGTGTCTGGATGGAGAGGGGCTTACATGTGCCTGCCTTTATTGTTCTAACATCTGTCCATCCCTGCAATTCCTCTTCACATAAATAAACCTTTTCAGTTTTGTATTGAAGAGCCTGCAATAAATGGTACATATTTGCTGGAGTGCTTGGATCTTTTCTGAATTATTCTGTTTGTGGGTTTGAAGATTGTTCTTGTTGTTGTTCATAATTACTTCCTTCTTCAGGAGGGTTTCACTGAAAGGGGAGAGCTCCCATTTATTGGAAGCTGTTCAGATAAATTTGCTCCCTTGCCATTTCCCCACTATAATGGGCTGGTGCTCTTATCCACTTCAGTGCTTGCTGTAGTGTGTCTCTCCAGACCCACAGACACTTGCACCACTGCTGCAGAGATCTGGGTCTCCTGGTTGCAGACTCTGGGTCTCAGCAGAATAGCACCAGGCAGTGCAGCAAAGTGCTTGAAAACTCTGGCAGCCCTGGCTGCAGGCTGGTGCTGGGAGCTCTGCACTCCATAGTGTAGATGCCCTCAGACTCAGGGGCTGTCATCCTGGTTAAAGCTCCTAGGAGCTCAGGGGTATCCTTCTGGCTTGCAGTCATGAATTTTGGAATCTCAGGATCTTTCTGCACAACAGGTAATACAACTTGGCAATGCCATAGTAGCTGGGGCTTTTTTGTGGTCAGTAGGGTGATTCACACAACACTGAAACATTGAGGATAAAACTAAGTTTCTATTTTTTTGGCAGGTGACATGTCACACCTTAAACAGCAAGTGCCAGCTGAAAATAAAGAGTAACACATGCTATTGCTGTGATCTGTACAACTGTGAGAAGTAAGTACCTGTGTGCATTCTGTGGCCTCTGAGAAATTCTTGGTTAGTTGTCCATCCTTGTAAATGGTAGAGCCTGAAGAAGTAACTCAAGGAGTTTGTATGCTGAGAAATCCAGTTCCTCTGCAATTGCAATCCTGATGCCAGCACGAAATAGGTCAGGAGCTGTTCATTAGTGTTGGTACTATTTAGTTTCTTTTTCTTTAAATATATCCATAAGCTTTTTGCTGTGTGCTCAAAACTGATCACTCAGTCACATTCCTGTTCAGATACACTGTTGGTCTGGCAATGCATTTTTCCCATTAGATTTACTGAATGTTCTGCTTGGCTCACCCTTTGCACATCTCACTGCCATAGAATCACAGAATGGTTTGGCTTGGAAGGGACCTTCAAGGCCATCTGGTTCCAACTCACTGGACCAGGCTGCTCAGAGCCTCATCCAGTCTGGCCTTGGACACAAAGGGGACATTGTCTTGGTTTGAAAG